>CARXXK010001670.1:0-327967 GCA_949089665.1 Macrosiphum euphorbiae
ATAGAAATAGCTGACAATTAATAGTAAATTATAAATATATGTTTCATCATAAATTAGTCACATGTGTGTATTATTACTACAAATAATAAGACTATTATAAATGCTAATTAGATATAAAATGAGGTGGTTATTAACAACTACTCTACTAAACACACAGAAACCAATGTTACCCCTTGATAATGTTGTCATGGACCAGGTGTTGGGTGTTGGGTTGTAAATTTCTATAGTATTAACAAATTCTTCAGAGTTATCGGTTTCTCAGACAATCACATTCAATAAGGTATCTGATTTGACTACTCCTAAATAAAAATGTTATTCAAAATATTCAATATTTTTTTTTACAGAGATTAATTAAAAACAATAATTATTATTATTATATTCACCAGGTATGTATCGAGAAATATATTGTCAATAAAAGACCATACTCCATCAATACTGTGAAGAAATATTGATCTATCATTAATACTGATAACATACATAAAACCTTCCAAAACTTCTATATTAACAACTTCATGACACAGACAGTTCTTCAACTAGGTAGTTTATGTATGGGATCTTAATGATTGACAGACTTCAAATGTTTTGATAGCCAAATCTCTTATCTATGAAATTAAATGTTTTACAAATTTAAATAAAAAATAAAATATATATTAACTTCATATAAACAATGATTGAGTATACCCACACGCAAATCACTTCTGTAGTCATAATAGTTACCTATTTATGAACACTGAAAACAAGGACCACTACACGTAATTGTATTTTGAATGATTCTTCTGTAAAAGAAATTGAAAAGCTTCTAATACAAAACCATGAACTAAATAAATTATAATAATAATAAATAAAATATATTAACTCATAATGAAGGAATATAAACATAAAAATAATATTTACATTTAGAATTATTTTTCAGAAGTTGCTCTTGAACCACGTTATTTACTATACACCGGGTGTTGATGCAAAAAATGGCAAACGCACTTTTTCATTAATACTGGCAATCCATTTTCTCCAATCCAAATACGCTTAACCCATTTAATAACACATTCAAACGCCTACAACAATAAATAAATAAAATTAAAATTAAATATAACAAAATATATCTAACTGAATACTTGTCTAAAAATATGGAATCACGTTTCATGCCAGGATTGGATTTTTAATTTGCAGATCAACATATTTGAATAGAATATGAATCAAATTGTATAATCTCAATATTTTGATAATATACTTTAATAGTAAAATTAATATTTATTTATTGATAATTATAATTGTTATAAGCAGGTAGACTGTAGTTAAATTATATTTAACTTACTATTTATTATTTACACACTACTGCTTATTGTGATTAATTGTTTGAAACATAAATATTTTATAGGTACACGGCATACCACAGTGGCTTTGGAATTAATACGAGATTTAATACTTAAAAATTAAAAATTAACATTAACTGTTATGATAATAACATAGTATAATATACCCATTACACCCATCCACTCATTTATGTTATTTTATAAAACATACAATTCCAGTATAGTCACTTTAAGTTGCAACTGTTTATATAAAATTATGTTATATTAATTAATGTACATGCTAAGTGAGTTGATTATCCATACAACATTAAAATACAAAGACCTTAAGAACAAAAAAACATTTTTTGTTAACTTACTTTTTCCTCAAATGGAACAGCAAAGTCATTATAGGAAATAATCTCAACACATTTTTCACAGGATAATGATAAGAACTCATTAACTTTAACCATTTCTATGAAAATATTAATGATTATTTATAAATATCAAGATGTAAAGAGTTATGTTCCATATTATATATCAGGCATGTCAAACTCAAAGTATCAAGTGGGCCAAACATCCAAGAATCTTCATTTCTAAAAACAAAAATAATATTATTATGTTATTAATATTTATTTTACAAGCAAATAAAATCACTTTCAACATACTTACCTAGACTGTGAGTCTTCAAATAGTCGTCTAACAGAGTGAGGGTGCATTGAGGATATAACATTTCTTTGTTTACATCCATTGGTTTCTAAAAAAATTAAAAATGATAATTCATTACCTTTTTGACATTATAAATTTATAAACAAGTACATTTTACTATTAAAAAAAAGTGGGTAAGTAGATGTCGCTCTGCTGTACAGTATGTTACAAGTGGGTCATTGTATAATGAATTGTATTAAACTTGAATTTAATGATAATATTCTATCATTGTACAAGCAAAATGATTCTGAGTGGAGACGGTCTATCAGACTAGATATTTTATATTGTCATTAATTATTAAATCATGCAAGTTGAATTAATATTATAATATTATAATTTTTTATTTGTTTCTATGTTAATACACAAAGCGTTAGAAATTAAAATCCAATTTTAAGCGTTTTTTCGTAATTTTTAGGTGGTTTTTGCCTTGGCATTAAATAACTATTGATAAAATCGAAAAATGACTCCTCTAAAGTACCATCTTGATCCAATTTGCAAAAGATAAGGTACTATATGTTGAAATCGAAGCACTCTTTCTGGTAGAAATTTTGTATACAGGATATAAAAAGAAGAAAAAAAATTAATTAATTAACACCATTGTAAAACCACTAGCTTCCTCGCTCCGTTCAGAATCTAAAAAAAGTAACCTACATACCTGATGTTTATTCAATAAAAACTAAATTTGGTATGAGAAATGAAATAATGAATATCATTGATTTAGTTAGCAATTGGGTATATGTGATACTTGTAAAATAGAATTTAAAAAAAACTTTTTAGCATTTAAATTCAACACAAAATTAATTCCAAAAATAATAAACTTAAGAATATAAGAATATATAAAAATACTTACGTAGAGTAACTTAATAATAACTGAGGATGTTAATTACTGACTAGGAAATGTTGATCCAAACAGCAGTCAGCAATATTCACTCTCACGAGTCATACACTTGATATACTTTGGAAAATTGTAATCAAGTACCTAACAAGTAAAAATAGTATAAAATACCTATTTCAATTAAATATAATGAGATCGACGGGAAAAATTGTATTGTACCTACCTACATTATAGAACTGTAGAAGTTCGACATTATTGAATGGGTTTTGGTAAACCACAGATGTCTATACTTATTAAGTATAAAGTATGAACTGCTACAGGCACTATAATAGTATAACTATTTAATTCTTAGCCCTTGGGGTAATAGATGAATTAATTAAGAAAAAAAAGATGTGTGGGGATCATCGAAACATTAAATTGATTAAAACTTTTATAAAAAATAAACAATTAATAATAAATAATAATGAATATTATTGATAATAATTGTTGGTGTAATGTTATCACAAACGTAATTCTGCAGCCAATGATAGCTCGCCATCTGACTGTACGGTATCCTTGTATACTACCGTAAGTAACTTTGTGACCGTCGATTTACAGTTTGGCGCCATTTCTGTGTTGTACCTAGTCGATTCATTTTAGGGGCATAACGAAATTATAAAATATTTTTTAATATAATAACGCAATTAATGAATTGTGTACAGTGTTATTGTGTAAGATTATTTAAAAACCATAAAAAATTGGTTTTAAAACGAATGCGTTGTATCTATGTGGAGAGAATGAAAACAAATTTTCCACTGAAATCCTTTTAACATTACACATCAACGATTTCTTTCTTTCTTATTTTAATTAGAAATCATTTTAATTTTATTATAATATAAGTTTATAAATATAGAGCATGTTCAATAGGTGTAATGTTATGTATTTTTTTTTTAATTTTAAATTTTTCCAAAACGTTTTTACTGTAATAATTAGATAACAATATAGGTATATAAACATTATACCTAATCATTAAAACAATTTATATTTTCTTCCTTTATTCGCAATGCTTGTGTAGGCGGAATATAGAGAGTTAAATGAATAATTATTACATGATAAGATTAAACTCGCTTATAGGTACCTACTTAACATTGAAAAAGGAATTAAAAGAAAAATAATAATATTCTTATAAATTGCACGATTGTTATTTCATATTATATTTTGTACCTATTCGAATAAAGGTACCTAATTTTTAATTATCTTGTAATGGCAATAGCCAAAAGTAATTTTTTTTTTTTATTACGTGCAATTTGAAAATTAAGATTTCTAGTTGTATGAATTATATTTTTTTTTATAATATGAAGTATTGTAGGTACTATTTTGAAATAATCGTGACATAAAATATCGATACATTTTTTAACAAAAGATTTTTTTAATAATTAATGTGTACAAAAAATATGTACATCATTTTGCGGTTAGAGATTAAAAAAATATTCAATTTTTATAACTAAGGCTTGCAAATTGAATACAAGATCTTTCATAAGTGTTTATTATGGAAACCCAAAACTTAAAATGTATATATTATTATGCAACATTTGTGTTTTAATAATATTTTAAAATGCAATGTTTTCTGCAATAGTTAATTCGAACTATCTTATTACTAACAGTAAAATAAATTACTTAAATAGCAATGTAAATATATCACAAAACATATTCTTAGTAGATAATATTAATATAGGCTGACCAGGCACGGCACTAGAATTTTTTTCCAGGGGGGGCAGAGTGGGGCAAATATTTTTTTTACATGGGCTAAAATTGTTTCAACAAATGCTGAGGTTATTTAAATGAAATATAAATATTTTCGTATCATATAACATAATTTAGCTATTAGCTATATAGTACATACGTTTTATATTGTATGCTCTAAACGTCTAAACATATAATATTTACAAACTTTTGAATAGTTAAAAATGTTTTAAGAATAATATCAAATATTTTTTTTGTACCTTATGTAATATGTAAGAAAATGTTTAATCACAGACCTAAGACCTTCAACAACTATATTCATAATGATAACATGATATACAAAAATAATAATTTCTTTATGAGCTAAATATTGATTTTTTATACAATATCTGTTTATGCACCATACAGTAAATGATTGAAAATCTTATAATATTGAAAAAGTTAACAAAAATGTATACAATTGCACTAATATCAGTAGGAATACAATTTGTTTTAAATAAAAACTTTTGATTACCTACCTTATATTTAACTAGTACATTTTAAATTTTTAATTCAATACATTTTTAAATTGGTATTTGCATAGTAGTGTATATATTGACTATTGAAGTACCCACTTTATATTTTTTGTTAAATTTTGGAGGTTAAAATAGTTCATATATATACATTAAAACATAGATACTTTAAGAAATCCTTTTTTATTAATTATCAAGTAATATGTGAACTAATTACCATGACAAATAAGATTATAAAAATAACAAAATAAGAAAATTGAATAAATTATTTAATTATTTTAAATAAGAAATTTGTCATGCTAATTACTAAACTAATATAAGTAGGTAGGTACGAATACCAACTCCTTACACAATAGTATTGTGTTAATCAAACATAAACATATTTAAAATAATAAGTCAACTAAAAATATTTTTAACTGTATACAACAAACATTAATTATATCGTACATATTTTTCAGTGGGGGGGCTGATCTGTTTTCTGGGGCGGCTAGAGCCCCACCTTGCCCCCACTTGGCGCCGTGCCTGAGGCTGACAGACTGTATTCGCTTACTGCGAGATGGTTTTTGGTATTGGGCATTGGTAATCCCTGATCAATACATTCAAGACATTCATTATTTATATAACTATTAACGTTTTTGAAAATATTTTCTACACCATTTTAAGTCGTTAATAAACCTAAAACAAATATTTCTTCTATTTTAGATTCTAAGCGGAGCGATGTATTTTTTTTTACAATAATGTGTGTTTTATATTTAAATTTAAATTTTATTTTTATATGTGTGTCCGTCATCACCTTTTAGGATAGCAAAAATGCATAGGTTTTCTTCAACAGCATCTTTCCTGATAGGAAAGTGAATATAGATAGTGCTTTCAAAAGTAAAAATTCCGAGCAGTTTTCAAAAGCACTAGGAAAAACAAAACAAATTAAGGAAAAACGGGAATTTTTACACAAAATCGATTTTCTTTAAAATCGACTTTAGTTTTTGGAGTTATTTTAAAACAAATTACTGTAGATATATATAAGTTTGTTTATATTTCAATTTTCTATGCATGGTAAAATGTTCAAAATATTTTCATTTTCCATGTAATTTAATTTTTTTTTCTAAAAATATATCAATAACATTTTGATTGTTTGTTTAAAAAGCTTGAACATTTAATAGAAGTCTCCTCCTAGTATATTGTTTTAAAGTCAGATGAAAAAATTTTAAATCCTTTTTCACAGTTTTTTTTATAAGCATTTGTAGTTCAAAAATTGACAAAATATTGAAAAATCACGAAAATTTGCAAATTATTTTTAGTAAAGAATTCGTAAAAATTTTTCTTTTTAAATCTAAGATTTTAAAATGTAATACAAGATTCCTTATATGATTATCAACCTTTATCAAAAAAAAAAATGTCAAAAAGAGAGGTTCCAGGGGGAGATTATACTGTCGGCGGCGGTTGTTCGACGCTGCTGTATAATATTATAATAGGTATACTTTACACCGTGCGTATATATAGGCGCTGTACTACACCTCTAGATAGCTGCACCGTTCGCGATATACTCGCTATACGGGGTATAAAATAGTGACAATAATAATAATAATATTATTATTTTCAGAGGCGGAACTAAGAACTTTTACGCCCGGGGAAAATATTAAAATTAAGCCCAATCATAGACCAAGATTGAAAATACAATATCATTCCCTACAATTGTTTTATCATAACTGGAACTAAAATTACAAACATACTTATTAACTTTTAAACACATAATAATATATAATAATTAATATATTCTGTGGACTGTGGTGTAACCAAGTTTATAATAATAAACTATCACATCAAAAACACTTTAAATTTAAAAACTTAGTCAACATATTGTTGATACATTTTTAATTACTGGAAATACTGTATTGGTTACTTAATTGTATTTATTATTAGAAATAATAATAATATTAGTTATATATAAATGTTGAAAAATAATCAAAACTTTAATTACCTACCTATCCTGTATAAAAATTGTAAACACTTTTGCTGTTTTGGTTCTTTGCGCCTCAGCCTTCAATTATAATAGATTTTTATGGTAAAATATAAAATCTTTTATTCTGATTAGGGTACACAATTTAGGCCAGTAAAAAATTGTATTTAATTAAACAATTTATAATAGAAAAAATGAAAAAGTAAATATTTAAAATCAAATCTTTTTTTTTAAACAAAAACAAATGTATATAACTATCTTGGTAAATATTAAAATATATAATATTGTAAACTATAATATATTAACATAATTTTTAATATACAGATATAATATACGTATCGTACGTTGATTGATAATCTTATAACAGTTATTGTGTAGGTATCAGAAATTTTAACGAAAACACAGCATCAATAAATGCCTAGGTATAGTTACTAGTTACATTTTCACTCAGAATCTTAATAATTATAGTATATTAGTTGTATATGCTTGCAGTAGGTACCTATGCTAATGCCAGTATAGGTACCAGTATATACTTAGTATACTAATACGAATCTATTCATAATACCATTAACTTTATTTTTTTTTTCATTAATTCCAACGTCATCACTACAACATCATAAACAAATAATGTGAAATAAAAATGTTTTCTTAACTTCTATCACCAAGCATTAAATAAAGAACTAAAGAAAAATTACGACCACTAAAATTTTACGCCCGGGGATCAATCCCCGGTTTCACCCCCCTAGTTCCGCCCCTGCTGATATACCTAATATAATATACATTATCTAAATCTGTACATTTTGATTTGTTATTGATTATTATTTTTAACACATTCAATGCCATTTTAAACTGGTATTTGACATAGGAAAAGTACCTCGGGTCGCCTTTGTTGACCGTACGTAATTTTGGCTCGGCGACGCGGGCTCTGAGCCGAAAACACTTTGCGGAGCTCCACGTGTAAACCAATTTCTCCTAAACCAAAAAATATAAGTTGGTTCTGATTTCACCAAAAACTTATTTATCTTATTACTCATCGAAAGAAAAAAATTAGTAAAAAAAAATCAATTTTGAGTTTCTCAAATATGAAAATGTTTGAAATAACTTTATAATTCAGTTTTATGTGGTTTATTAAGAATAACATAAAAAGTAAGTACGATAGGCAAATTCTGATTCCACCAAAATGTTGAGCATATAAATACAAACATTTCTAAAAAAAAAAAATTCTAAAAACTTAAATTTTTGGTATTTTAAATTCAAAAACACGATTTTTTAAAAAGTGGAGCATTTTGATGTTTTTTTTACCATAACTTCCAAAATAAGTTCGACCGGCTTTTTTTGAAAGTACCATCAAATTAGGCATGCAAAAACCACCTAAATAGGTTATAATAAATAAATTACTTTATTCACAATAATGTGAATAAAAAAAACAACACTATCCATTACAGCGACCCGCTTGTAACCTACTGTCCAGCAGAGCACCTTTTTTATATTGTGTGATCCGCTAATATAGCGATCTATATTATTATTATTATAGATATATTTTTTTGTGATCTGCTAATATAGCGATCCGTGAATTAATTTTATGTGTGGTCCGCTATTAAAGCGAGTACAAAAAATACTGGTTGTTGTTGTCAACGTCGGTGCCGTCAGAGTCCACCCTTAAGTCCGCCAACAACGTAGGTATGTACGTTGAGTGAGAGGCCGCCTTATGTCGTCAGGTCGACGTCATGCTGCTACTGCGACCACATCGGTGCAAGCCCGGATTAAGGGGGGTCCAGGGGGGCCATGGCCCCAGGGCTTCAATTTATTTAGGGGCCTCAGATTTGTCCATTATAGACTATAACACCGCATAAATCACTTTAAAAAATCGATGATTATTTAGCGAGGAAAATAGCTTGTAAATTATAATGTATAAATAAAATGATACTTTATTCTTGATTTATTGCTATGTACCTAATACCTATATAATGTATATTCAATATAACAGGTACCTATATATATTAATATACATTATTTTTTTTTTCGTAGTGGAGCCTCATTTAAAACTTTGGCCCCTGGGCCTCAAAATGTCTTAATCCGGGCTTGCATCGGTGCCGTCAGATTCCGCGCGTAAGACCGCCAGCAACGTAGGTACATACGATGTGTGAGAGGCCGCCCGAGGTCGTCCAGGTCGACGTATGCCAACAGCGTCAGTCCTGCAGTGGGTCATCTCAAGACTTCAGTAGGGTTAAGATAGTTTTAAGTATTATCCCTATATTGTTGCGAGCTCTGCGGTCACTGCACCAAACCGAATCGGCCACAGAGACCCCCTCCCCATAACTAGCCTGCACCATCCTCACTCCTTCCAGTGGCGGTCAAACGAGGGAGGGGGGTGAGGGGGATAAATCCCCCCATGACTTTTTTCAAAATTTATATTTCATGAACATATTATACCTAATATAAATAGAGGTATTATTTTTTTTCTTTACAACATAGTTATCTATGGTAAATTTTTACACTAGATCTTATGTCTTACGATTTACGACTATATTTAGTATATTTTTATACATAGTGTCACGGTGTATGGTATAATAATAATTATTATTTACTATCTAGAGTCTATAGACCCATACCTATGAATTAGGCTATTATTATTATTTATATTTACTATTAAGTTGTCTACACAAAATATCCGGGAATTACCATGCATACCGATATCGATACGGGCGATACGTATTCCTATTTCGTAGCTAGCGCGGGGCTATCAGTTGTTCGATTTATCTTGAATGTTGACTTATGAGTTATGACTAAACAGTTTTAAAGTTTAAATCACAGGACACAGAGTTATAGACGTTATAAGATTCAGCTGTACAAAATTATATTATATTTTATATAAATAATATTAAAATTATTCATCATGAGTGCTAAAAGAAAGGATGGCTCAATATTGAGTTTTTTTTCTAAAAAGTTAAACAATTAGATGATGTTGTCAGTGTAGATGCCTCTGAATCAGATGTTCCTTTAACACAAAAAGTGACAGACGAGACATTAGGGTCACAAAACCTAAATTTGGTAAGTATACTTACTACCTACACGAATACAAATTTTAACATATTATTAATTTTCAGTTACCTTATGTTTAGTAACTATTTTAGTCAGACGAAATACTGGACGAATTGGCAAAGAAAAACCGAAAAATAGATTTAATAATATAATTAAAATATGTATTTTCAATTAATTTTATGTTTAAAAATATAGATTCTTATAAATAGTGTTTGTTAAAATACTGCTACATCTCCCCCCCATGACAAAATCATTTGACCGCCACTGACTCCTTCGATAGTTCTCGAAATTTATTGTTCTCGAGCATCACCGAGTGGTCCTTCAGCTGTTACGTTCGAATTCTCGGGCGTAAACACACTCATTTATTCCGTTCGTATTTATTCACGCACGCCGCGCGGTACTGTATTGCGTGTACCCAATGGCTTATTTTCAAATTTTTCTGGGGGGGGGGGGTCCTCAGTTTATACATAATTAATATAAACTATGATATCTTGTAATAGTTACGTCCTTATGAAGTTTTTGGAGGAAGTTAAACAAAATATATAATAGTATAGTCTAAGTCTTATGTAATATTATATATATATATATTGTATTTAGCACTACATATGAAAAGTATTGTTAAAAATTTGTCGTGCCCGAGCAGTGTCTAATTGATTTTCAATAGATAAATGTACGTTTTTTTTATATCTATGAAAATATGATCTGCATCAAAGACGGATTGTTTGTGATACTGAAGTGTTACATGATTTTTAAACGTTTCCATTGCATGTTTCCAATTTTGAAAAGGTTTTCTAACCAAAGCGCCTAGTGTTTGAGAATTTATGCCAGCTCCTGATTTAGTAAACGCTACACAAAACGTACAAAATGCACCATCTAATTTTGAGGAGGACGCCAACCACGGAAAGGTATGCAACCATCTGTATTGAAATTTTAAATTTTTGGATCGCTTATCTTTACCACTAAATATAACAGTATTAGGGAATTCAAAAGTACCTACTTATAAATTAGAATGCGTTATACGTCAACAACAAACCCTGATACTATATCATAGTCCATACTCCATAGATATAATATAATAGTGTACTTTAGAAGTTTCAAGTACCCACGAATAATATTACACAATCACAACAAAATACCTAAAATAGTTATTCTAGGTTTTTTTTTATGTAATTTTGTCCAAAATTGAACTTAAATAAATGACTATAAAAATAAACTGTGCTTATGTAGTTTTTAGATTTTTTGATAACAGAATTAACTACTTACGTGGAATTTTGTTTTAAATTTTCAATCCTTAGATATAAAAGTTGAACATTTTACAAATTTTTAACTACAAAATAATTATTCAATTTTAAATTTGATAAATTTATTCAAAATTCGATTTTCAAATGCTTATAAAAAAAATTGTGTCTATGTATTTTTAATATTTTTCAACTGATATTGTAACAATATATCACGAGCCTTGTATTAAATTTTTACACTTTTTGGCCCAATTGGCAATGGATAAAACTTTATTGATATTTATAGAATAAAAAACTAAAAAAATTGGAAACTGAAAATGTCCGTAAACAGCTCAAAAAAAGTCAAAATATTTTGAAAATTGTATGGTGTATAGGAAATGCTAATATAAATATTCAGTGAAATTTTCATGTATCTACAGTACCTAATTCGTTTTTGAATTACAACAAAATAAGGAAATCGCTACATGAGAAATCGAGTGAATATCCAATATTGTAAAAATTTTAATTTCAAATGCTCATAAAAATTTAATTTGACTTTCTTATAGACATTTTAACATTTATTTCTTGATAAATGTAGATAATCTTATAAGGAACCTTGTATCACATTTTAAAATCTTAGATTTAAAAAGAAAAATTCTTAGGAATTCTTAACTCATAATAATTTGCTAATTTTCGTGATTTTTCCATATTTTGTCAATTTTTGGACTTTAAATGCTTATAAAAAAAAAACTGTGACTAAGGATTTTTAATATTTTTCAAATGCCATTGTAACAATATAGTAGGAGCCTTGTATTAAATTTTCAAGCTTTTTTAACCAACAAATAAAATTTTATTGATATTTTTAGAAAAATTTAAAAAAAAATGGAAAATGAAAATGTACCTAAACAGTTCAAAATAAATCAAAACATTTTGAAAATGTTATCGTGTATAGAAAATGCTAATATAAACATTCAGTCAAAATTTCATGTACCTACGGGCTACGGCAGGGACGGACTGGGGCAACTATTCGGCCCGGGAAATTTATATTTTGACCGGCCCTTAAAATGTCGTCATCACTAAATGTAAGACTTAAATATGGTACCAAAGTTTTGACAAATAATGGTTGCATCCTCCACCTACTCATTTTTAATTTCCTCGGGAGACAACTTAAGATTCTCAATGTACCTATTTAGTATTTTATCTTAATTAAATGTACTGCACAGTATTATGTTTATATCACTTTTTCTATTACCTACTCTATAAGTGATCCATAACGGATGAAAAAAATAGGTTCGTTTAAACTACTTTAACTTGATTTTTCTAAGAGTATCCTTCTCTCTCTCTCTGATTTTCTCAACCCCACTCTTTCTTTTAGTTTCCATTTTAAGCAACAAATAGATAAGTAAATATTACAAAATCATCAAACGATACACTAGTACACTACAATAAAATAAAAAAGAAGTTCAAGAATTCACTTTTTTGAATTAAGGACGTTACATTGAACGTACGAAACTGTATCTTTAGTTATCAGCTTATTAATTCCCATCAAATTATCACAAATTATCTTTTATATTTTACTATTATGTAGGTACAATATATTTATATTATATTTTTTATTGTGTACAATTTAATGTTAGTTATATTAAGTAAATACTGGCTGGCTAGAAGTGGATATATTAATCGACTGTAGAATAAAGTCATATTAAGTTATAAATAGGGCATGGATATAAATGCAATAAAAAAAACAATGCCTTAAAAATACGATTTTATGCACAGTAACAATATTACAAAGCTTAGTAAAATGCCCAGAAAAATGAAAAGCCAATTTAAATGAAAATAAAATAGAACTTAAATAGGTATTGTCATTAGTCGTTAGTCGTCATAAATTGTGTTTCATTATATTCACTTTTCAATCAGAAGCTAATCAATATTTTTGAATAAAAAACTTTGACAGTTAGAATTGGCAAGTGTTGTTTTGTATAACTGAAGTCATAGGAGCAAACAAAATAAAATAAAACGTAATAAAATAGAAATATTAGTAAGAAAAAATGATTTTTAATTATATTACATTTCTTGAAGGAACTTAAGCTAATAGTGTTTATAAAATTGTATATATACTTATAAAATTTACGAAAAATTCCTTCAAACGATAAAAATGTCATAAAAACGTCAAAAAAATGTTCTATAAATCAGTTAAAAAATTCCTAAATAAAAATTTAATTTTTAAATTATTTTATGTATGAAATACATTTTTTGATTGGAAAGCAATGTTTAAGAGAATCCAGAAAAAAATGCAATTTATCTTCAAATTCACACCCTAGTAGTTATAAATAATAATTTCTGTTTATGCATTGATGCCGAGGGGCTGGTCAACCAGCTGAACCGAAATCTAAAATCTTTAACACCAAATATAATATAAACATTTTGCACACTCAATAGTTATGATATGAAAATACAAAATATTTATAATTTATATTTATACCTACTGATTTTGTTATAAATAAATAATAATAGGTAACTAATTATTTTTGAGTAGCGGCCCACCGGGAAAGTTCCCGGTATCCCACCGGCCCAGTCCACCCCTGGGCTACGGTAATTTGTTTAAGAGTTGCACCAAAAACCAAAATCGATTTTCTCGAAAACAGATTTTGGGTAAAAATTCCCGTTTTTCCTTAATCTCTCTTTTGTTTTTCACGGTTCTTTTGAAAACTACTGGGAAATTTTTACTTTTGACCCTCCAAAGTACCAACTAGATTCACTTTCCTATCGGAAAAATCTAAATATCTAATTGAAGAAAATCTAAGTATTTACTATTTTTACTGTCCTAAAATTTGATGACAGACGCAAAAATAATAAATTAAATTAAAATTAAAAAATTAAAAAAAACACATCGTTGTAAAATCAATACATTCATCACTTCGCTCAGAATCTAAAATGTAATAAGATCAAACTTCAAGTTCGAGTTAGAACAGTCTGAAAAGGTTATCTGACTAACACTAAACTGTTATAACTTTAGTCTTTATAATTATAGGTACCTATAACCTATTATATATTTTACTAATTTATGGGTGAAAATAAACAAATTTTGAAATGTGAGTAAAATGATGAAATTTTTTTTTTGGTGGGGGGTTACATTTGCGGTGCAGGGCCGGTTTGATCCATATTTCCCGGGCCGAAAAAATTCGCCAATCCGCCCCTGATAATAATATCGAAAATGATTATTCTTAGAACAATAATCAAATACATACTATACATAACTATTATATTAAATATGTAGGTATATGGTTACACATTAAGCATGCGTCATTATCCAAGCCTCGAGGTAAGACATTATCGGTAAGACGCATCGCACCTGCGCGAAACGTCATATATAGTATATATCACTATATCCGAGGCGTTTGTAGGCTACCTATACTGAAAATATACTACTTACTGCCTATATTATTATTATAGAAGTATCCAATATACACGCGCGTGTGTGTGTTTTTACTGAACATCGCGTATAACATAGAAGTGCATAGTGAGTACATATAGATTCGTAAAGTATGTATGTATACAGTGTTGTACACACGGGGAGGGGGGTGTTCAACCCCCCCCCCCCCTTTAGTATTTTTTCAGTTTACGTAATAACGTAAAAATGTATAATAAAAATGATGACAATTTAAAAAAATATTATATTCCAAATTAGGTATACTCCATTATATTATAACTTATAAGCAACCCAGTTTGTTGTTATAATATGTTGTACCTAGATATTATTGATAACTTGTTACAAATTAATGAAATTATTGGGAAATTTGTTCAAACACAAACATGAGGGTCGACAATCGTGTAATCCGATATAATATGCCTTAATAGCTATCGCAGTATCGCTAATACTATAGTATAGAATCTATTTCTCAGTTTTCAATTAAATTCCTGACGCTTTGGACGTTTAGTAAATTGTACTTACTGTTTAAATATTTTATAAAACAATTAAAAAAAGAAAAGAATAAACGAATATTTTTCTAACTCACTAATTTATGATACAATTAACTCGGAGGAACCAGGTAAATATTTAATACATTATATTATCAACCTAGGACCTAGGTACAAAAAAATAATTAATATGGTAAAAATAAATTTCTCTTTATACTTATATTTTATTGAATTGTATATAATATATTATTATATACATATTGTATGTACAATGTACGCGTGTAACTTTGTAGTTATACTAAATAATTACCTGTAGGTAATAGGTATATATTTTTTAAATAATAATCGAGAATTGTAAAAATATTTTTAATTTCAACTTAAGTCATTGCTAATGAGCCGATTACTCATTATGTACAAAATAATTACTATAGATAAATCATTTTGATTCATCAATGTATTATATATATATGTATATAATTTTTTTATATGTAAGCCCCCCCCCCCCATTGAAAATAGCTGTGTACGCCACTGTATGTATATATAATATATAGGTGGGATAGTGTACCTTATTAATCCAATAACGAGCTATAAAGTCGGTAAAATAATAATATTCCATAAGTAACTAGATGTACTTTCCTATCAGAAAAGCTACTGTTGAAGAAAATCCAAGCACTTTTACTGTCCTAAAACGTGATGAACTGATGACAGACACAAAAAAAAAATTTAAAAAAAAAAACACACATCATTGTAAAATCAATACATTCATCGTTTCACTCAGAATCTAAAAACGTATGGACGCTGTAATAGCGGACCAAAAAACACGAATAATAATAATTGAATAATAATAATGAAAGGGCGTTGGCCGCAATGCCGCATAAATAAAGCAAAAAAAAAGTTTCAATCTAATAATGATAATATAGTAACACTATCCCAGGCAAAAGGCCGACAGATAATTTTTATGAAAAACACTAAGAGAATATACACAATATGAAACAATACAACAATCATACAATTACCTATAATAATCATAAGAATCGTTTACAATAGTAATGGCATGATGAACGGTGGATGAGTGAACGGAAGATTAGGGAAGATGTCGCCGTCGCGCAGATTAGCGTCCCGCGATAAGCAATAATATTGCTTGGCGCGAACAATAAGTATTTCCGTACTATGAAATATGAACACTCCTAAATCATCGTATAAACGTAATATACAATTTACCTGTACAGTGTACGGTGACGTGATTACTGATTATTAATCAAGAGCACAGGACACAAATAAGAATCAAATCAGAAATGTAGTAACATAGGTAGCACGTTATTCTCACCCAGCTTTCAAATTATGAATCGACGCTGTATTACAGTTATTTTGTTCATATTGTCAATTGTGATACATGACGTCATGACTTACAATTATGATTTTAAAAGTAGTAATAAGTAAGATATTAAGATAAATATGCACAATATTGGAACATTTATTTAAAAAGAACATACCTTCTCAAAAAAATATCAAAAACATCACAGAAATACGTTAAGCTGTTGTTTGTAAAACATAAAAAATACTATATTATGTAATATGTGTAGCTGTTATCAGATATTTTGTATTACCTGAAAAGTCTTATTGAAACACTACATTAATGTTTTTATGAACACTATACCTACTACGTTAATGGCTACTAATTACTATCAAATAATATTATTATGTTCCTGTTATGTTTTCTTTTGTGGCTTTATTTTATGTACATTCGGTCAGACCCATCTTCCCAGCAATGAAATATATTCATAAATAATTATTATTGCATGCAAAAATATAACAATATACTATTACAATAATTGGAAATACTTAATGCCATTAACCCTTTAAACACTTTTGTAAATACATTTTTAGTTTTCAGGAATAAATTATCATTCAAATTACACACATGCATATTACTATAAAAAAAAACATATACTAGGTATAAAACATTAAATAAAACAACTGTTTATAAAAAAATCTTTTGTTTATTGTAGTAAATTAAATTAAACAATAAAAATAATGAATACGTAAGTATTATGATATAACTTATTACATATTAAAATACATAATAATAACTATAAAATTAATAATTAATTAAACGCGGTATGCATACGAACATTTACATAAATATTAAAACTAGTGAAAAAATACTAAAAGTACTAAATTAGTATTCATAGTTCTTTAACAAGATTATTAACAACATCTAAAAAGTTATCATTCAATAATAAATACTAATTATTATTTTTAGATATATAAGTATGTAGTTAATCAGGAATAGTTAAAAATTATTTTACCAAAAAGTTTATCAATTACACAATAAAATAGGGAAGATAATATTATATTGTGGGCAGTTTCATTGAATGTGCATTTTAAGAGTCTCATATTACTTTAATAACAGTGTTATTTTGAACCCTGTTTATTTCAGTACATAATCAAATTCTTATTACACAAACAAGTAGTAAATAATGTAAATATTGTTTTTTTAAAACAATTAGATATAATTATTTAAATATTAAAACAATAAGACCAGAGTATCATAAGAAGAATCTTAAAAATTCAAATTTGCAAAGTGGTAGACAACACAATTCAGATGGCAGGTATATAATCTCTTATTTTTAAAAGTGCATTACCTATTCACTTCACAAACTTTATGATTTTAAAACCGATACATGTAAAATTGGTGTTTGCTTTGAATCAGTTGTAAAACTCAAATTGTCACAGCCATATGTTGCAGTAGTGGACCCTGGTTGCAAGTTTGTGTATGCAATTTTTTCAGATTCAACGATACAATTTGTTTGCATAAATGAATCCCAAATTATCTGAAAGTTTAAACCAAATGGTGAATATATATTATATATATACAGCAAAATATAATGGTAAGTAATAAAATATATTATAACATACACTAAATATTATAGTACAGGAATGGTCGAACCGAGGCTCGCATCTCGTCGTAAAACGCAAAACATTTTTACCATTGTAATAATAACTAATAGTCGGGTTTGCCCAACCACGGCGATAGATTGCTGCCCTAACCAGGTCCTACAGCAGGTGGTATATCGACATCCAGCTGACCCAGGCGGCTGTCCACTGCTGTTCCATGTGCTCCGCCATGGTGTCCATCGTGTTGGTTACGTCCATATCGCTTATTTGTTCTTGAATAGAGGTTAATATATTGTAATATTTATTTATTGTTTTTGTCCAAGTAGTAATCAAATCTTTATGCTTACCATTAGATTTAAGCGGATAACATGCTTCATCCTGAATTAAATTCGGTTTAATTTCAGGCAAGGTAGTTGCAGTTTCTGGGTATTCTTGTCTAGCCTAAAATAATGAATACAGATTAGATACCTAATCGTTATAGGGTTACTTTGTTTTTTTTAAAATCTACTCAATATGTACACTTACACATTTCATTCTGACAACTTTTGACGGAACTGCATGTCTTAGTAGATAACAGTCTTTTAACATTTTCTTGCAAACAAATTGAACCATTTATTCTTGTATGTATCTTTAAGAGGAAATCTGAAATAAATAGTTAAAGTAAAAGTCTTTCATAATTATTTACTTCTAAACAAAATTGAAAACAAAGACTTAATTTCACAAAACAACATACCCATGAAAAGTTATGTTAGTCGACTTAGCTTTGGCATTGCTCGTTTTCCCCCAAACTATACAACTAGGAATTTTTAATTACAAAAAAAAAAATAAGACAAAAAACTGAAAAGTAAAAGCAAGTGGCAAAATAAGCGCATATCACATTACCACAAGGTTGAAAGTACTCTTATCTGTAGCAGCCGCTCTTATCTATGCACGATCGTGCACGGATTGCTCGTCGACGTGCATAGATAATAAAGATTGTTTATTAACAATGTTGATTTGGTAAGTGTAGAAGCCCCGTGGTTTGGGAGGTTGACCAGTTGCGACTACACTTACCCCTGACTTCTCGTCATAGGGGTAATACTAGTTAAATAAAAAGAGACGAGTGTTCGATGTGTGCCGCGAGAGCGTCAAGGTTGATTTGTTAAAAAACAATAATTAAATAATTCAGTTAAAAATATAAAATGTCGTACGCAGTACGGGATGTACAAAAATTCGCGTGAGTGCGCGAAACGAACGCGGTACGAAAAAGCGTACGGCCAAGCAGTGGCGTAACTAGAGAGGGGGATAGATCTACCCAAAAACTTTTTTTTTACTTCTAACATTTTGATCAAAGTATTGACAATGACCATTCATGTTTGCTACAACGTATACCCCCCCCCCCACAATCAAATTCCTAATTACGCCACTGCGGCCAAGTCACGGACTCGGAGCGTCGGTTTTAGCTGCTTCGCGGTGCGTTGCGTTTGAGCTCGGCGCGAAAAGGGAACGAGACACGAGAGTTTGGCGGCCAACGGCGTCGTAGCGCGAGACGTTGCCGCCGAGCGTAGCGGGGGGCAAGCTCGTTCGCTGTACAAAGAACAATAATAACATAGAGGTCGTATAGACAATAATACGAAACGAATATAATGATTTGAATACAAAAATAAAGGCGAGCGTAGCGTAATGTCAATGCGCGGTGCGCAAGTGGTGAATGGTGATAAGACACCGGTTACAGTGCCGTCCCGAGTGCTTAGAGTTTAGACGGTGCTTATCACTGACGACTGTTATCGTGTGCTTGTCTTGTTATCTGGTTTGTTGTGTTGTGTTGATCACGGGAGAAAACCACTATAATTTGTGTTCCTTCAGTCAAGTAGTCAACCGTCACCGTCACTTTCGTTGCTAAATTCACGTGTGCGTGTGTAATTTGTTCGTTCGAGAAAAATGCTTGAATCTTAAGCACCTTTGACACTCTTTTTTCAACCGCCGTCCAGGCACCTTTTGTCGGTTCATCGTTCCTGTGCTGCCGCCGACCACAGACCACGTTTTTGTCAGTGCAATTGTGTATCACAATACATGCACTCGGTACACGCATTGTCTGGTAACTGTATAAACATAGGTACAACAATTATTCTAACGGCTTTTTCCCAATCTAGGGTGGTCAAAGCATCGACGGGTGATTCGTGGTTGTGTTTTCTACAGGCGGTGGTGTGGTCGCATCAACGTTCCCGTCTCGGCGGCACCGTTTGGCATTATTATGTTTTTGTGAGTATTGGTCGACCATTTATGTTCAAATTAGTATTACAGCCAACAGGCTCATATTGTTATTGTTATTGTTGTAGCCGACGGGCTCTAGTCATTATTATTGTTATAGCCAGCAGGCTCATACTATTATTGTCATTAATTGCCAGCAGGCTCATATTATTATTGTTGTAATTTGCCAACAGGCATACTTTATTATAGTTTAATTAGCCAACCAGGCTCATTGTTCAATTAGTTTTTACATTATTATTATATTTCTCTATTATGATTAGCTAACCAGGCTTATTATACATAGTACACTGCTATGTACACTGGTGTTATTGCCATCACCATGTATCAAGCATTGTTATAACCATTAGAGGCTTACAATAAACACTGTATTATTATCTTACTTGTTTCTTACTGCATTATTATTCATAGGCGTGAGGGTGTACTTGGTGTATCGCTTGATACACCAAGCATCGAGCGCGCATACATTTTTTGGTGACCTCGACGTGATACATTTAATTCTTATCAAGTTGTTTGCTGATATGTTAAACTTGTAAGTGTAATAGTTGGTTTGTTGTTTCCCTCTGGTGTGTTACAGGTTATTGTAGTTTACTTAATCACTGTAACAATCAAAAGTTGTAAATCATAGACTGACAGTACCAATAGTTTATTTTTAAGTCAACCAATTATTGTCTTGTAGGGCAAATTAAGTCTAAACCACGCTGTCAGTAAAAATCAGTCAACAATCACCGTGGTTGGATTGTTAATTTTGTAATTTCTTAACTTGTTTTTTGCTATTATTTCTATTGTGAGATAAGCACTTGATACATAACACTTCTTTTTGTAAAAACAGGTATGGCTGCCAAAGCGATTAAGAAGAAACTAAAGACTATCGCCTCTGAACTTGCAGCACTATTGTCACAGTTTGATGTTTCAACTGGTAACATCAACGAAGTGCGTGTAAGGATCGAATGCTTGCCTGATATCTCTGAGAGATTTGAACCGCTTCAAATACACGGCTTTTGCGACGCTTCTCAATTGGCATTTGGTGCATGTTTGTACCTGAGGTCGGTCGCACGTGACTGCAGTGTGTATGTACACTCGTACACATCAAAGTCCAGGGTTGCACCAATGAAGGCCACGACCATACCGAGGCTCGAGTTTATATGGCGCTGTGACATTAGCCGAACTTGTCCTTAAAGTTCAAGCGCGGTCTCCACTCTTTGGTGGCATGGGCCACCGTGGTTAAGTCAATAGTCAACTGCATGGCCAGACTGTCCAGCGTTACCAACAGAGATGCCTGAAGTTAAACCTGTGAAATTTGTCTTATCAGCATCCCAAGTAGCTTCACCTTGGTTGTTAGAATCATATTCAGACTGGATGAAGTTGTTGTGGATCTCAACTCTTTTTATGCGGTTTATTTCAAATTGTCGGATAAAATAAGAGTGTAAAGAAAACCGGTGTGTTGGGACTTGGGTTCATTCTATCGCAAGAGTTACAAAAAGCAAGGAATCACTGGTTGCGACAAGCTCAAGCAGTAGCATTTTCTGAAGTCTATTCTGTGTTAAAAAACAAACAACAAGTTTCCCGTTGCAGTTGCTTAAAACAGTTAGGTCCATTCAATGACGAGGCTGGACTTATTCGTGTTGGATGTCGTTTGATGAATGCTTCCATAGCAAACTCCATGAAGCATCCCATCGTATTACCATCCACCAACCAAGTTACTCGATTACTATTCAAATATGAACATGTCAGGTTACTGTACGTGGGACCATTGGCATTTTTAGCGCATATCAATAATCATTATTGGGTCATTAGAGGTCGGTGCATAGCAAGATCCACTGTAGGTCGCTGTATTCAATGTTTCAAAACCAATTCTAAATTTGTATCCCCATTCATGGCACCCCTTCCACGTGAGAGAGTGACCATCGCAAGACCTTTTGCACAAACTGGTGTAGACTATTGTGGCCCGGTCATGGTGCGAAGTGGATTGAGGAAGGTTACTCCTCTGAAAAGTTACGTGTGCGTTTTCATCTCTTTAGTAACCACAGCAATACGTCTCGAGTTAGTGTCGTCATTGTCAGCAGACAATTTCATTAGCACCTTATCCAGGTTTATGGCTCGCCTTGGGCAATGTCAAGAATTCTTCAGCGATAACGGGACCAACCAAACCAAATCCTGCAAACACATATTCAAGAATGCCAAAAGAGTACCAAAGTATACAACTTTTTAAGCAGCCGAAGCATTGACTGGCATTTCATACCACCGTCAGCACCTCACTTTGGTGACATGTGGGAGGCTACGGTCAAGTCAGCTAAAAACCATTTGTCTCCAAAGATGTTATGATGACGTTCGATGAGACTACCACATTACTATGCCGCATAGAAGCAGTGTTGAATTCACGGCCATTAACACCACTGTCAAGCGATCCTTCTGACTTCAATGCTTTGACAGCCGGCCTTTTCTTGATAGGGAGTCCATAACAGCTCTCACCTGAACCAGATTGTACAGGCATTCCACAGAACCGTCTGTGTCGATTCAAACTCATGCAAGCACAAGCACAGAATTTTTGGAAACGATGGTCTTCTGAGTATTTGCCCCAGTGTCAACGACATGGCAAGTGGACCAAACTCACTCGCAACATTAAAGTAGGAGACTTAGCAGTTCTGAAGAATGACAACAGCCCACCACTGTAATGGGACCTAGTTCGTGTTACCAAACTACATCCGGGCCCTGATGGAATTGTACAAGCAGTCACGGTACGGAATTCTTCAGGGTCTGAGTTCAAGCGTCCAGCAACCAAGTTGGCTGTTCTACCCACTGAGAAGGGCAGAACGCGTCCTAAAATGTTTGTATTGTATTCCTTGCTCATTTGTAATGATTGTTAATTATTTGTTGTGGTTCATGTATTCAAATTGTCATATTTAGTCAGTCAAATAGTCCACGGTTGTTGTAATTTTTGAAAGGCATTTCCCTTTCAAAAGGGGGGCATATGTTGGCACCGTTTGTCATTATTATGTTTTTTTGAGTATTGGTTGACCATTTATGTTCAAATTAGTATTACACCCAACAGGCTCATATTATTATTGTTGTAATTTGCCAACAGGCATACTTTATTATAGTTTAAGTAGCCAACCAGGCTTATTATTCAATTGGTTTTTACATTATTATTATATTTCTCTATTATGATTAGCTAACCAGGCTTATTATACATAGTACACTGCAATGTACACTGGTGTTATTGCCATCACCATGTATCAAGCATTGTTATAACCATTAGAGGCTTACAATAAACACTGTATTATTACCTTACTTGTTTCTCACTGTATTATTATTTATAGGCGTGAGGGTGTACTTGGTGTTTCGCTTGATACACCAAGCATCGAGCGCGCATACAGTAATAAAATACCTTACAAAATAACATAAATATACCTAACATAAGAAAAAAAACTGGAAAAATACTTGAACACTGGAATTTAATGCACCAAATTCATAGTATGTGTAAGTAGGTACTCAATTAGGTGTCTAAATTAATAAATTGAGTAACACTCAAATACTTTTCAAAAGTATTTGAAATAATCTTCAAATACAAAAAATGATTTTTTTTTTTACTTTTTAGTTCTGAAATAATTTGTTAAAATCAAAAATTTGTTAATTGCATTTTAAAACATGATTTGTTCATTATTCAGGTACTTGCAACTTGGTAGGTATTTCTTTTTATTTTATATATTTATAGTAGGTACCTATATTTACTATTTACACATCAATATTGGTATGTCGTATTGAATGCTGACAATGCTAGGTAGTATAAAAATCTATTTCCAGTCATCACAGTTAAATATATGACGTATATATATATTTTGCGTATTCGATTTAGCTAATTAATTAATTATAAAGTAGGTGCATAATTACAATTTTTAAATTAATGAAGCCTGTGTAGCTGTATCCACTGGCCCACATTTTTATTTGAACGTTCATCATTCGTCTTAAAATAAAATTGCAATAAACGATATTTTATTTATATTTTACACTCAATGTTCAGTCACTAAGACAAGTTTTACCTACCATATTAAGCCACTTTTTGAGTGTGATACCCGGTTAAAATAATATTATATGCCTAGTGCTTACCTATACCAGTTACACGTACTTACACAGTATTACAGTACCTATAGGTACAAGGTAACGTCGAATGGGCCAACTTGGGCAAATATATTACCTCCATAACGGTCTCTTGTCAATTATTATGAAATAATTAATGTGAAATAAATTTAGTGTTCTTATGTTAACAATATTTTAATTCACTTTGGTAGGTACTAGGTAGGTAGTGTCGTAGCATCAAATTTGAACCTAACTATAAATTGTTATTAATTAATTTTATGTTTAATATCTATCGTTTAGCTGACGTTCGAAAACTTACACTAACACTCATTGAATGAGATGTTTTATATACAATTTGATAGGTGATAAAAAATAATGTTTGGCATGGTTTAACTTGGGCCAAAAATATTATCTTTTAGTTTTACCTCCATAAAAATATCTTATCAATTATTTAATATTATGATACTAATGATCAGATGTGTGTTAAATTTACTACGCTAGGTAAATTATAAATTATTATAATCCTGCATACATTTCTGTAAATTATGTTTTACTTATTTAGTCCAATTTGGGCCTCTATTATTCAATGTAATTTTACAATATTATTTACATATTACTATACCTACCTATGTATTTAATTGTTAAACCAAAAAGTTACATAAGTTACAAAAGTATATATTAAAAAAAAAAATAATAATCCAATAATATTGTAATAATGCACTCTGTCACTTGTTGATGTATGGGTTATGTATGTTATGGGTTGAGGCTACATGAGTATCGCGGACCCCCAAGGGACCCCGGACCAAAGGTTAAGAACCGCTGGTCTATAACAAACTATATAAACAATAACAAGTATATCAATATATAAAATATGATAATATCACTGTATGTCTGTATCAGTTGATAAAAAGTAGTTGGTTCTTTGGGGGGTCAAAAGTGAAAATTTCCCAGTAGTTTTCAAAAGCGGAGTGAAAAACAAAATAATATTGCTATAAATAAAAAATATATTGTGAAGCAGCGCGGTCAACTGTATGTCGAACAGTGTTATAATGGACTTAAGTGGGAGCGTATAATCAGTAAAAGCGATTTATCCGTCACATGGTAATTCATTTGAACGTTTTATTATATTATATTAGGTAATATATTATTTTAAATGAAACTTACAATTTACAGATTCCTTATGATATTAATTTTAATCAAACATTAGAAACAGTCTACATCATAATATATTTTAAAATGCCAACCACTTGTTGTGTACGTGGGCAATGGTAAAATCAAGTACTTCAGGTAAGTGACAAATTGGATTTATTTGCTTGTGTTATAATCATACATTCACATAATCATATCTATACTCTACTATCAGTAGTTGTAGTTATTCAATGTTGTCTAGGACGTAGTGACTAGTGAGTAGTGGCGTCCTTTCAGCCGGTTTCAAATGGTTTAATTGGCCAGCAAATATTAAATAATCGTGGGTAGTGTCAGTTGAAGCTGGCAGATGACAGTTGTAGGAATAATTAACTTTATAATTTTTGCTTATTAGTTAAGATTGTTATGAGTTATGACTAATTAAGTTCTCCATGCCTATTATGCTATAATCATAGGAGTAATTGAGCAAATAGTGTGAGATTTGGGGGAGAGGGGGGCTGAAGCTTAGGTCCATACGGGACTCTTCCAAAAGTTTATTTGAGTTGGGATATACAACAGTTAGGGAAAGCTGGAAGGGACTTAACCACTGCTGTTCGCGAGTCGCGACTATGGCTATAATTATAATTTATAATACTTATAATTTTTACAAGTAGTAAAGGGCTAAGACAGGTATGTCGATGTATTGTTTTTTTAATTTGAACCGGTTGGTAAAGTACATTTTGCCGCTGCTGCGAATACTTGTACAAATCATTAATATTTTGTGTTTTGAATTTTGATAGATTTCCTAGGGACGTAACCCGTAGATTACAGTGGATACAAGCACTTGACCGAGAAAACTTTGTACCCACAAATAACATTTTGATTTGTGAATCACATTTTACTACTAATGACTATCAAAAAAGACCTGATCTCATTAAGTTAACACATACTGCTGTTCCAAGTATTTTCAAAGGTCGGGTAAATGAAAAACAGAATGCTTATCTGAAAAAGTAATGGATTCAGGATTAAAATCCTCTCGAATGCCAGCAAGAAAACTTCATAGTCATTTATTGGACCATACTTATGTGTTGAAACTTCCTGAAGAGATTATACCTGAGGTGACTGAGGATATAGGTTTCCAAAAATTAATTGGTCCATCAAAATGTGTAGTCCACACATTAGATGCCGATGAATCGCGTGTGTTAGATGTATCCCAATCAAATATACAAACATCAACAAATATTGAAATTAATTTATATATCTATATTTTATCATCATACAATTATTTTTCATTAAGTATATTTTTATATTTCTTTTTAGATCCGAGCTTTAAAATACCTGAAAGTTTTAAAAAAACTTTTCAACCCCCAGAGAAAAATTGGGAACGCATTCCAATGATACAACAAAATACTATACATGATTTAAGAAAAAAAGTAAAATTTCTTCAACAAAAAATTAGACGGTATTCCTCGACAATTGAAACATTAAAGGTTAGTGTTTTGTATACCATTAATGTATATTGTAGAATGTAACCCAAATAGCATAACTCAGTAGTTTGAAATAAATTAATAACAATAATAATAATAATAATGAACAATTTAATTAATACAAATTAAAATACTTACCTACAGAAAAAAATTAATGAGAAATTGTACACAGGGTATATTTGCATTATAATATGCATGTAATAACAGTTAATATTTACTATAAATAAATACCTTTTTAAAATCAGTAAAACATTTTTGTTGTTTCAGGAACAATTGGATATAATGATTAATTACTAATATTAAATACCTTCAATAAATAATAAATAACAATAAGAATGTTTGAAGGATTTCAATTGTAAAGTAATATTTATTAAATTTGTATTATAAAAAATTAAATCATACCTATACTATGTCACTTATAGAATATACACCAAACACTTCAAATTGTGCTTTTCCAAAAATCTTCTTAAATTGTAATATGAAAACCTAAAGATGGAATTGATTGAACGGTGGCATATAATAATAATGATAACATATCAGGCAAGGTTAAAAGTAACTATTAAATTTATTAAAATTTGTTTACATTTAATTACTTATATGTATATTACGAACAGGCAGTAACTTGTGTCTGATTTGTCACTTCAATGAACCATGAATTCCATTTCTGTACGGGACTATGTATAAATTCTATATGTTGATGATAGCTTTCCTATATTGGATGAATGAAAGGTAATTGGGAAAAAAATATTTTGAATTTTAATGAATTTAATTTATTTGTTATTGAATACAGTGTGTTTAGAAAGCATAGATAATGATTAAATTTTTGTAATGCATATGGATAATTGAAAATTGATTAATGGTTCTTTGTAATCTGTTTCATGGTGAACTCCAAAATAAGAGGGTTGTAAAACTTTCTAGTCACACTGTTATACATTATAAGGTATATTGATTGAGTATCTTAATTGTTAATGCTAACATATTTTATAGAATTATTATAATAATGATTATTAATTTAAATGTTAATACCTATCAATCAGTTCCATACATATTAATTTATCTTATATCAAGTTAGTTTTATTTATTCAACAATACCATTTATAATTTATTGAAATATAGACTATATAAGAATTTTATATAACATGTATTACCCATGTAATAGAATAGTTTTTTTTTTTTTACCAAAAAATTAACTTATTATTAATTTAGTTATTATAATTATAAAAATTGTTACCAATTACTATCCATTTGGAACGTATAGACATTTTATTTGTATATTTATTTACTATAATTTTATAACTTTTAACAATCCTATGTATTTCAATATTGAACTTTGTATACTGTGTCTTTTGGCAACCCGCACGGTGGACAGTCTGCTTAATAAAGTTGTTATATATAATAAAATAAATACATTTTTTATATTATTACTAATGATTTTTTTTTTAAAAATTGTTTTGCTATTTCTTCTTCTCTATAGAAATGTAAAAGCAGTTTATTCAACCGTATTTTGAAGTAGAGTACACTTTAAAAGTCGTGAATCAATAGAATGATTCGTGTGTAAAATATAATAATTAATAGGTAAGTATATATTGGAGTGGTATCTATATTACCTATGAAGTATGAACACAATTGCTTTGAAAACTGTGTGGGGGTGTGTAATTTTTGATTTTTCTTATATAAAACATGAAACAACCATTACTATTTATTTGTCTAGCATCTTGTATCAGACTTTTATGTGTGGGAAAGTTTTTGAAACTACAATTATTGTTAGGGTACCCCACCAATTTCTGGTTGTAATGTTGTACATTACTTATTTAAACGTTTAAGGCTAAATAAACTAACGGAAAAAAAAATTATGAGTATGATTGATGAGTGTTAACCGATGTCCGATACCTAGTCGAAAAATCGTAGCTAGTAGGTACTATAATGGAATCCCGGAAAAAAAATCCCCAGACTACAATATTACTCACAACCTCATGCAAATGGTTTAACAAATATTTTTTAAACGTTAATTAGTATATATAATTAATATTTAATTACAAATATGTATATTATATTATATTGTTAAAAAAATTATATATTATAAATAATATTTTGTTTTAAATTACGATAATATATTATGTGTAATTCAAATTAAATAACTAACTTAGTAGAATATAAAAATATTTTTAATGATCGATACGTCAAATAATACAGTTAAACACATAGTATACAAAAATATTATACAAAATATAGGTAATAAAAATAATATAAATAAATAACTATAAATAATTTTTGAAAAATTAACTAAAACATTTTATTTTACTATATTAATACACATTTTATGTTGGTATAATTCTGTAAAAATTAAATCCCTGAAATAAAATATTACGTTTTCAAAACATCAAAGAATACAGTTCAAAACATAGTAGGTATATAAAAATATTATAAAAAATTTACACAATATTTTATCTCGGGGATTCAATTTTTACAGAATTATACCAACATAAAATGTATAGGTATTTTGTATAATATTTTTGTATACTATGTTTTTAATTGTATTATTAATTGACGTATCGATCATTCTAAATATTTTTATAATTTTTTTAACAATATAATATAATATATTATATTATAATAGAATATAATACCTATACGTATTTGTCATTAAATATTAATTATAGATACTAATTAACGTTCAAAATATATTTGTTCAACCTTTTGCATGTGATTGTGAGTAATATTGTAGCTGGGGATTTTGCGTTTTGCCCACTATCACTAAAGTTCAGTACAAAACGTGTTTTTGCCGGCAATTACACGTTTTGATTTGAACTCACGAAATTTAAAATAAAAAATAATTTTGTATATACATTTTGTTACATGATATTATATCAAAACGTAATTTTATCATTCAGTTTGAAAAAGAAAATGTATTTAGTTCAAATAAGTTTTATTAAACATAGAACAATGCAATAGGTAAATTAATTAAAAACAAAGTATAAAACGTAGTATTATAAAGATCACATTGTTACTTAATAAAAATCAGTAGTAAAAAATATAAATGTTTTCAACTCGAACATTTCTTAAAGTTACATAATTAAAAATTTAATATTTTCATTTACATAATTTAAGATTTTGCTTAAAAAATAACAAAATAGGTACTTGACAGTATAATATAACTAACTTGAAACATAATATTATTTATTTAAGTCTTTAATAAAATTTTTAAAATGATATTTTTACTTTATACCTACCTACCTTCTTAAAAATAAAAAAATCAACAAATGATATATGGCTTAAAAAATAAAAACAAAATGTTTAACAATATTTCAAACACATCACAATATAAGTTCTCTTAAGTCTTTTATTTTGAGCTACCTGCTATGTTCATTATTTAGAAGTTAAGAATAATTTGATATATATTTTTAAAAAGCAGCTTTATAAATCTTCATTATATACAGGAGTATCATAATCTATAATATTCTATCATAATATTTGTAATCTTAACTTCAGAATTATTGCTTGACTTTGATTGCTTAAACAAAAATAATATTTGATATAGTATAATAGTAGGTATACTATTGTGCATTATAAAAATCTTGTTGTTCTAATAAAATTTAGGTATTGTTAAATTTTACTGGTATACAAAAATAAACATAAATGGCAGAATCTTTAATCTCTGAGATAATGATGTACCTAGGTAGGTAGGTATAACAAAAATAGTAAGATGCCATGATATTAATATATTATAAGTTATAATATAGCATCTTACTATGTTTATTTATTAAATCATATAAATAAATTAGCTATATTAATGGTAGTAGGAAACATTCAATTAATGTTTATAATAATAAAAAAATGTGTAATTTAATTTGTTTGGTCTTTTAAATGAGATAATCATACAAGAAAACATAGATACTTTTGTAGTAGTTAATAAAATATTTTATGTTGGTACTTACTTCTTAAGCAGCTTTTAAAATATCCCTTTTTCTCCTCATTTTGTTATAATATAGTTTTAGAAAATATACAGATACAGAAAATAAATTATTTAATAGTATACCTATTATGGATTTTTACAATTTGGCACTTGCTCAATTTATTATTTTAATCCATTAATAATAATATTATACATGAGGCTGATAACACATAACCACGTTATATTTATCAACAATATGAATTAATGCCTATATTCTATTTTTATAAATTTGAATTATCATGAAAACAAAAATATTCTGATAAATCATAATGTTAAATATAATAAACACTGAAAACTTAAATAAAAAATGACTGTAATGGGTAAATTATTATAGAATGGCAATACAACGTTTTGTTTTAATATAGAATGTAGTCCTATAGAAAAAACAAGGGAAATACTGCGTTTTGGTTTGAACATTGCAATACCACGTTTTGACTTGATACAAATAGAGGCAATAACAAGTTTTGAATTTTTTTCATAGATATAATCGATTTAGAACGATTTTTGCACCGGATTTGAATTCCTCGTGTTCTTTTACATAAGAATCGATGTTTATCTCGATTTTCGAAATTTTGGCAATACCACGTTTTGGAATTAACCACCAGATATTTTATTTTATTATTGTTCCAAGTTTTCAGCTTAATAATATAATACCGTCGCGCTGGATCACGAGTTCACTAGACAATCACAGTCGTTGAGTCGTCAGCACGATTTACCTAAGATACCTATATAATATATATATAATAGTATTAACCTATAAAAGTACTCGAATATTTTTGCTAATATAAGGCTCCTAGTATATTGTTTCAAAGGCAGATGAAAAAAATTAAAAATCCATAGTCACACTTTTTTTTTATAAGCATTTAAAGTTCTAATATTGACAAAATACGAAAAAATGATGAAAATTTGAAAAAATTATTTCGAGTTAGAAATTCATAAAAAATTTTCTTTTTAAATGTCAGCTTTGAAAATTTTATACAAGATCTCTCTCTCATAAGTTAGTCTACCTGTATCAAAAAAAAAAGTCTACAAGACTCAAATTAAATTTTTATGAGAGTTTAAAATTCATATTTTTACAACATTTGATATACACTCGATTTCTCTTGTAGAGGTTTTTTTATTTTATTGTTATTCAAAAACGAATGACTGTAAATACTTGAAAATTTCACTGAATTAGCATTTTCTATAGGTACACCATATAATTTTGAAAATAATTTGACTTTTTGAGTTGTTTACGGACATTGTCAGTTTTCAATATTTTTAGTTTTTTTTCTATACATATCAATAAAATTTTATTTATTGGGTAAAAAAGAGTGAAAATTTAATGCGAAGCTCCTGATATATTGTTACAATTGCAGTTGAAAAATATTAAAAATACGTAGGCACAATTTTTTTTTATAAGCATTTAAAGTTCAAATTTTAACAAAATTTATCACATTTAAAATTTAATAATAATTTTGTAGTTCATTAAAAATTTATAAAATGTTCAACTTTTATAGCTAAGGATTGAAAATTTAAAACAAGATTCTATGTAAATAGGTTATATATAAATAACTTTATTCACCTTAATATCATCAATTAATATACTTCGTAATATCATAGGCTGACTGCCGACTGGCTGAATGACAGTTTTCGCTCAGAATCGTTTTTCTTATACAATGATGTTATATCATTAAATTCAAATTTAACACCATCCATTACAGTGACTCACTTGTAACCTACTGTACAGCAGAGCGACTTTTTTAGATTTGTTTTGCACCCAAAAATTACAATACCATTTACTTTGTCATTACTAAGAATAAAATTGTCATCTCGATTGGTTACCACCTGTATATCATCCAGCATAATATTATTCTGAACTTCTTCCCCAGATTTTGGCAAAGGAGGGAATTTCTTTCGCTTTGCATTGTAAAGATTTCGCTTGGTATTATGCAAGTCACTTACTTGCAACGCTTCAGATCGAGTAATGTTTTTAATAACAGTACAACACTATTTTACTAGGTATCTCATTATTATCTTCAACAGCTTTACGTTTTGCCGTTACTGACACAATTTTCCGTTGTATATTTTGATCACTAAATACACAATTGTAATTTCAGGTTTTAAAAAATTAATACTTTTAAAATATATCATTTAATTAAGTTGTATATTATGTATAATATTGTACGTGCCTATTTGCACTATGTTTATCATGATCAATATTTTGTTCAGCAATATTCGTAGTTTCACCAAAGGTTTTCACAAAAGCTTTGCAAGTTTTGATTATACATCGCCATTTTGTCAATCCAGAAGCCAAAAGTCTATTTACTTTGGAAAATTTAAAATTGTCTAATACCAGGCTCGGATTTAGAGCATATTTAAGGGGGGGGGGGGGCATCTTAAATAAAATGTCTGCCTAAGTCTGATAAAAACATTGTACCTACCTACATACTATGTAAGCTAATAGGCAAATATTATTATTTAAACCCAGTTTATCAGTTCAATAAAATAGGTATATAAAATAATTTGATAAGTAATATAAATGGTTTAATTAACAATGATACGTAATACATATATAATAAATAATAATAAAATATAACAAATATTAAAAAATGATCACAGAACAAAATCCTTTCGTCTTTTAAATAATTAGATAAGTAATATAAATGGTTTAATTAATAATGGCACGTAATATATAATAAATAATAATTAATAATATTTTAACATTTTATTGCATCAAACAAGTTTAAATATTCGATTAGATTAGATTAGCTTTTTGACGGCGACCGGTAAAAACGGACACGGCCGAAACGGTATCGGCAAAACAATACATTTTATCGGCTGCCGAAAATAGATATAATAGAAAATCCACCAGTCTACGGGGGGGGGGGCATGGCCCCTTGGCCTCCCCCTTGGATCCGCGCCTGTCTAATACTAAAAGTATATTTCCACGTTCTGATTCGATAAATTGAGCCATTGTATAGCGTAGGTAGGTACTAGGTATAAGCTATAAGACTCTAGGACGTGTACTCAGTGGCGGCGCCAGGAATTTTTCCCAGGGCGGGCCAAAGGGAGGCCACATATATTTGGGCAGACACAGTTGTTTGGACGTATGGTAGTTTAATCAACGGGGGGGGGGGGGGGGGACAGGGGCCGGAGTGTCCTTTTTTGGAATACCCACCTTTGAATCTACATACATAAGTACCTATAAGTACTTTTGTAATAAAAATTGTTTATTTAATTTCTTAAGGTCTTTGACCTCCCCCCTTGAAAAATGGTAGTTGAGTTACAGTCTCAGTGACCAGGAGTTTTGGTGAGTTGGGTTATTTATTTATCAGATACTTATTTAAAAAGAAAAGTAAAATGAAATACATAAAACTGCAATCCTTTATATTTTCTTTATTAAATAAACAACATAATATTATACATCTAAAAAATTTTGATTTCAAAGTTTATAATTGAATACAATATATTAATACATTAGCAAACCATAACTAGGTACATAATGAAATATAAAACAACTATTAAATACATATATTAAATAATATATTTTATGAATAGCAAGAATGAAAGATTAAGATAATAATAATTAATAGGAGAGTACCTACTCGACTAAATAACCAAAAATTGTGCAACGTCGACAATAAAGGTTACCTATTATAATAATTACTGTTCATTAGTCTCTAGCTGTTACATGCCCATTGCCCACATTACAGACTGATTGGACTTCGCCACTTCGGAGTGTGGGTAACGACAAGTCGACAACGACTAACGATGATTGTAATCTATTCCTTATGAGTTATGACTAACAGTCATATTTCAGAATTATCTAAAATTAGATTTATACAATAATATTGTCGTAATCCCGTCCAAGCCGTTTCCGCGAACAACCGCACCAAATGTTTTATATTTGGACCAAATATAAAACGTAAACAATCTATATTATATCCATGTATTATAGCTGTGTGTGATTTAGGAAAACCAGACCACGAAATTACAGGGATATGTTCTATTTACGTACTTAAAAAAAATAATTTCAACTATTAAATTAAATCAAAATTTTTAGGCTGGCCAACGGGTGGACCAGGGGTTTCTAAGGCGGGCCATGGCCCGCCCGGGCCCGCCTTTGGCGCCGCCACTGCGTGTACTGAACACAATTTATAATATTTCTATCTGAAATTTCCAATTATTAGATCCACAATATTGTAGTCAACGCTGAGGGAGATGGTAAACTGCGGCAAAATTAACCTTTTTCTAAAAGTTGATATGTAAACTGCGGCAAAAAAAAATTTTACATTATACAAACTGCGACAAAACCGATAAGATACATTATACAAACTGCGGCAATTTGTTTTATATACCTTCTATATGTACTACCTTTATACATATCTATACGATAACCTATATACATACATTCGCTCAGAATCGTTTTTCTTATACAATGATATTGTATCATTGAATTCAAATTTAATAGCATCAATTATACAGTGACCCACTAGTAAATTAAGCATACTTCCTGAAGTCCGATTTTAATTTTGAAAATATGGTTGAAACTTGAATTTATAAACTTCTAGACTATGCTCTTTAGGAATCACTTTTTTGATTTAAAATTAGATGTGCCCAAAATAAATACAAATGTAATGCAATTATTTCATGAGATTTTTGAAAAAAAAATCTTTATTTTAAGGTCCTTTAAAATTGAAAATTGAAAATCGACTTCCTAAATAACTTAGATATTTTGTCAAAGAGTTCATACATGTATAAAAAATTAAAATCGGACATTCCGAAGTATGTGTAATTTACTACCGCTTATTGGTCTAAAACGCATGAAAAATACGTCTGCTGCGTTCCCCTTAAAGGTAAGAACTTAATAATGACTTAAATAATTGTAAATCGGGTTTTCAAGTCGGAAACACTTTTATTATATTTTAAAAAACAAACACAAATAAAATACACTTGGCGAATTCAGATCGCCTAGCCCGTACTACGATCGACGTTTCACACGTACGACCACAGTACCTACGTCCTCGCCGATTCACTCAGCGACAACGGGACTCTCTCCCCGGGCCTGCGCGTGCGGAGGTGTTATATAGTAATCTTATCGCTGTCTCAGCACATAATATGCAGATATGCTTCACTGACCTATGTCAATAGTTTACAATTTAAAATGTTCCCACCTCTATTACATATATGAAATAATATTTAGACGACTGTCTACAATATACGACAATACGTTTATGGTTTAATTAGGTATAATACGTATTATGACAGCTATAATGCGTATTTTATCCGTGGCTTAACTTCATGATCGATAACGTTTGTAGTTTGTACCCTATCTTGTAACATGAACATTACCTATAATATTATACTCAATAGAACTTCCAGACACTCATAGAGTATTAGGCGAAAAATAAAGGAAAAACCAATTTTAAAATTGAAAAATATTATTATTATTAAATATTATTTTAAGAGATCGTAATGTACGTATAATCAAAAACCACTTATTTTTGATTCATATTTAAATTTGAATTTAAAATTGTCTAACACTGTTAATTGTTTGCCATTTTGGCTAAACATTGCTGTAAATTCCATCACGTTGAATAAATATTAAACTTTTAACTCTACTAACATTTAGCACGTCTTGTAAGTAGGTACTAACTACTAAGTACTAACTAGTATTATCAAAAGTGAAGGAACCGATATTACCGATATGCTTCGTTAAAACTTAAAAATACATTTGGATTTACCTTACCAATATCTGCGCAAGACGCAACATCACATAATTAATTAAATGATATACGTTATACGTACATAGGTACACATAGGTAGGTATATATGATTTAGGAACTATAATATAGTATAGCCAGTATAGGTATATAGAAGGTATATAAAACAAATTGCCGCAGTTTGTATAATGTATCTTATCGGTTTTGTCGCAGTTTGTATAATGTAAAATTTTTTTTTGCTGCAGTTTACATATCAACTTTTAGAAAAAGGTTAATTTTGCCGCAGTTTACATACAGCCCCAACCTTTGGTATTATACATTTAAAATGGTATTCAAAATTTTTCAATATTTTAATGTTAAAATGATACAAGTAGGTATACAATATTATACATGTATATTGTATAAATACTGAATTCTGTCATTAGAATTTAGAACACTGAACATTGTGTTAAAAAAATAAATAAATTGTTATTTTATTTGTGTAAAAAAATTTCAATGTGTCACTTTTTTGTGAAATATTTCATACTTCAAACACTGCATAGGCAATATGGTTATTTTTTATAAACAGACAATTAATTTGTAGTTCAAAACTTATAAAATATAAAATATATATAGCTAAGGCTAGACAATTTAATACAAGGTCTTTCATATAAGTAGTTCATATACTTTTACCTAAAAATTACAGATAATTTATGAAAATTGGTATGCAAATACAATGTTCTTTCAAAAATGAATTCATTCTGGTAAGACATATATGAAATTTACTTCTTGCTTACTATAGTTGACAGTCTAACTTGATTAATATTTTTTTGAAAAAGTAACAATAATACGGTCAATGGGGGGGGGACTTCAGCCCTTTAGCCCCCCCCCCCCCTGCAGACGCCACTGGTAGCAATAGCAACGACATTTCAGTCTTGTCCACAGCATTTGATTTAAATTCTGATATGTTGAAAACAGAAATTAATCTTCTTAAACATACAGATAATATACCGAAAGGCGAGAAGAATAAATGTGGTGATTGGATAAATTGGCTTACACAATCCAACTGTGGAAGGCAAACTATATTTTGTAATGTTATTAAAGCATTGAAAACATTTATGATTATACCAGTAACGAGCTGTGCTTGCGAGCGTTCATTTTCTAAACTTAGTATTGTGAAAACCAAGCTACGCAGTACCATGACACAGGATCGATTGGACGGCCTGCTTACTGTATTCATTGAGCAAGAACTTGCTTATAATATAAAAATTGATGATGTAATTGATACATTCAAAAACCTTACTCCCGTGGACAGAAGGATGGAGTTGTAAATAGCTATGTAAATAAGGATCTTATGTATAAATTGTGTGTGATTTTTTTATTATACTATATTTTGTAATAATAAATAATAATTTATAATAATATTTAATGATTATACTAGTGTCTAGTAGTCATTAGTACATGAATATTTGGTTCAGAAATTTTGAAGAGGCCCCCCCTGCGGACAAAGGCTGCGCACGCCTATGCAGTTAAAAATGCTCTGATTTTCGAGTTCAGCATCTTTTTTGATGGAAAAGTGAATCTAGTTGGTGCTTTTGGGAGCACAAATTTCAAAATTACAAGTAGTTTTAGAAAGAAAAAAAATATTAAAACAATTTTCATTTTCAATTTTATAAAATATATATTATGGAGTACCTACTGGCTACTGCCTACTGTACCTATGTCCTATAACCTATTAATGATATTTTTCTTAAATTTTATGAATCTATATATTATTGATCATTATATTAAAACAAATATATTTAATTAATATTATAAATTAATCGCTGTATTAAAATACCGTTTCAACAATAAATTTCCGGGGGGTTTCAACTCCTAACTTCCCTCCCACTCAAGCTAACATTAATTTTACTTAAAAATAACATACACACATATCATTGTGAAATTCTCCTCTCAAAATCTAAAATACTTTTAAATTATCATAATTCTTTCTTCATCGACGAATATAGTAAATATAGTAATATAGTAATAACGACTACAGGGTAGGTACAGGGTAGGTTATAACTTATAAGACTTTTCCATATTATAGGGTTGCCCGAGTTTTTCGTAGGTAAACGATGGGAAATTAAAGAGACAAAATTACCGACATAATTTCTGTGTATATAAAAAAACTATAAAAAGTTACAAATAATTAACAGGAAAAAATTGTATAACATTCTTATTATTTTTTATATAGTTCATGGACCGTAACAATTATAACAGTGACTTGGACTTGGACTTATCTTGTTATTGCACCGACGTCTTCAAATAGTGACCAGGGCCTCATGCGCAGTCCATGTGGCCGCCGTGGATGCGACTCCTGACAACGCCAGGGGGTCAATTCTCGAACGGCGCTATCTACTAGTCGTATACGACATTAAGGAATTGTCGAGCGAGATTTTAAATAGTCTATTCTTGAATTTCGCACGACTTAAAGGCGCATGAAAAGTTATGCGACTTTAAAAAGTGTGGGTCTAACCACTCGCCAAGAGTTGTCGTATACGATGTCGTGCATCGATTGTATTTTTAATTATGATAACGGCTAATCCGATATTGTACGACGTACGTAATGGTTATAAATTATAATACCTATTACCTAACTCAATTTTACTAAATCGAACTATTCATTTTTTATTAAAATTAATTACATATTTTACTTTATTAACTATGGCGAATGACGACGAAATGGCTTATTTATTCGCAATCCAAAATCAGCAAAATCAAATTAATTTTCAACCTAGACCAAGAACTGTTAATAATAATATCATTAACTCATTTGAACTTACAGATTCGGCATTTATTAAAAACTATAGACTTACAAAAAATTTAGCTAATACATTAATTCAAGAACTTAGTCCTTTTCTTAAGTCACCGAAAAGATCTTCAGATTTAGATGTATCAACAAAGGCAAGTTCGAGTTGTTAACAATTTAGGAACGGTACCTAGTAGTTTAGTGTAATATTAGATTAGGTATTAAGGTAGATTACTTATTAGGTAAATAATTATATTAAAGCAATTATTAAGAGGAAGAAGAATCGAGTTTTGTTCATTTTTAGTTTAATAGTTAACTATCTATTACCAAAATTAAAAAGTTTTAAATCTCTTGGTTTAAAATCTTGGCACTTATTTGCAATGGCACTATAGCACTAAATAATAGAGAGGGCTATTCTTGTCTATACCACTTCAATATTACCTATACCAAAGATGAAATATCTTTTTGGTAGGGATATGAGTAAGTTTGGTCTTCCTATAGTTTCACTTATGATTCTTTGTCGGGCAGTATTTTATATTGGGCTCAAAAAGACAATAAAATATGTGCTGGAATCCTCTTAATAATACTATTGAAAATTCATATTTCATAAATTAGTAGTTATATATTTTTTTCAGGTTTTAGTTGCCTTAAACTTTTTTGCCACTGGTAGCTACCAGACTCCAGTTGGTAATAGTAGATTTACCTCAGTTTCCCAAAGTTCTGTGTCTCGTTGCATTGAAGAAGTCACATCTGCATTAAATACTGATAATGTATTTGGGAAATGGGTAAAATTTCCTAGTAGTTTAAGAGAACTTAGAAAAGTTCGAAATGAGTAAGCTCTTTTATAAATTACATTTAAATAATCTTAATCATTTGATACAATTGTTTCTTCATAGCCAAAACAATGAAGCACATAGAATAGGGTTCAGTTATAAAATTAATTTCCTATTTTTATATTTTAAATTGGTCCATAAGTTTCTCATCTCATAATTTCTAAAAAATAGTAATATTTGTTTTTAAAAGCCATATGAGATATAATATAGAAAAATCAATTAATTTTGAACACCTCATTCTATGAAATTTGTATTGAGAATAATATGATTAATTTGTACAAGACCAAGTAGATATATTTATATACATTTCAGATTTTATGAGAATACAGGTATTCAGGGTTGTATTGGATGTATTGATTGTACTCATGTAGCGATTGTGCCACCAATTAAAGATCCTTTAAATGCTCATTCTGAATATATTTATGTTAACCGAAAAGGATACCACTCTATTAATGTGCAATTGGTTAAGTATACATTTAGAAAGTGAATAATTGTGTGTGATAATAATAAAGTGAATGTTTTTCCAAAGATATGTGATTCTAAACTTAGAATTTTGAATGTAAATGCTCTTTTCCCTGGATCAACGAATGATTCGTATATATGGAATAACTGTGATGTACTCCCAATATTGGAACAAATTTATCGGAATGGCCAACAAGGATATTTTTTATTAGGTATGTTTCGTTCAACTGCTTATTACTTAGTTTTGATTAGGATTCAGGTGTATCTTTTATTTGCTGAATATTGTGGTTTGAATTTAAAACTAAATATAAAAACATGTTGACGGAAATGACTGTCTTAAGCCGGACAGACACCAATGCAACATGCACCACTTTTTGCAATGTTTTGGAATGCGCTGGAACTTACAATAAAATTTATAATCAATGATACTAATCTGTAACAACTTTCATTCATTCATATAGCAATAATATAAATCATCCTGTTAAAACAATTGTTAATCTAAGGTGATTCTGGATATGCATTAAGACCATGGTTGCTAACACCTATTAATGACCCAGTAACTGATGTTGAGCAGTATTACAACAAAATACAAATGACAACGCGAAGTGCTGTAGAGAGATGTAATGGTGTTCTAAAAATGAGATTTAGGTAAGCCTTAAAATAGATAAAATATTTAAACGCAGCAACAAATAGTAATATTACTCTTAATGCTATTACATAATATATTTAGGTGCCTTTTAAAACATAGATTTCTCCATTACCACCCTGAAAAATGCACGAAAATTATAAACGCATGCACAGTACTACACAATATGTGTATAATACATAATGTTGAACTGCCGGTAGAAGAAGGCCCAACAAATATAGAAATGGGTATAATTCAACATTCAAATCACCCAAATAATGGTCAGCATTTTGGAGGAAATGATTTGTTGCTAGGTAGACAAACAAGATCAGTGGTTGCAAATTATTTGTATAGAAATAGACGACATTAGATACCTAAAAGCATATTTTAAAGTTGTATGCTAATTTTATGTTTAAATAATACAAATAGATTTAAATAAACAAGTAAATTGTTAATTTCAATACTTACTCTATATAATATGTAAACTACTTAATTAATAATACTTTATAAAAAAATGTTGAGTCATTGAAAACATTTAAAATTTATTACTCTTTAAGATTTTGAAATTATAAACTAATATTATACCTACATGTAAATGAATGTTTTAAAATGAATGTTTTTAATGTATAATAATTTTAAGAAATATTACTTTTATATAAAACATGTTTCTTTTAAATGAAAAATAAAAATAAATAGTAGTAGGTAAATGAGCGCAAGTATGTCTTATAAGAATTTATTAAATGAATATTAATGTTATTAAAAAAAAAAAATTAAATATTTTTATTGACGAGTGCTTCTGCTATGCAGCTTAAAATGTCATTTTTTTTTTGCATTAATTCCAATTTATCTTTATAGTATTGAGCTTTCATAGCCAATTTTTTTTCCCCCAGAACAGCCAGTCGTGTTGCAGCATCATTGCTCTCATCAAGTCTTTTTTCTGTTGATGCCCTTTTTAATTTTGAAGTTGTAGTTTCTATAGTAAAAAACATATTCATTTCTACTAAATCATAATATAAGATAATAAAATATTTTATATAAGATATAGTATTTTAGAAATTACATAATTAATATTACTCAAGATATATGATATTGAGTTGAATCAGTGGCGCAACAGGGGGGGGTCGTCCCCGGGTCCAGCCACCCACCTTGAGCCATACTTATAATGGGCGATAAAAGATAAACTTTTTTTATTTATTTAATTTAGAATAATAAAATAAGTATGGACCCCCGCCCCCCTGCTTAAAAAAATTCTGGTTGCGCTACTGAGTTGAATAAAACAGTTGACTTATGCTGGGTTGCATAAACAATTTATTAAATTTAATGGTTCACTAAAAATTTAATGGACCAATCACGGGCCACTAAATCTTGTTTAAGGGACCATTAGCTCACTATTGATTCATTAAATGTTTTGTGCAATCCAGCATTAGTAGTATTATTATGTATAAAGCAATACTTATGGTGAAATATTTGAAATGTAAGAAAAGAAACGGTTAAAGGAAATTTAAGGAAAATTGAACGGTTAAGCTAACAACAGCTCTTATAGGAAAATTTAATTTGAACATACTTTTGATTGGATCATTAATGGAACTGATGTTAGGATTTGGAAGAGGAGATGAAGAGGTACCAAATGGAATGGAATTTTCTTCCTGTAGCAAGACATCACTCAGATCAACTGTGACAATATTGTCATCAAGTGGTTGTGTCCCTAAATCACAGTTATCGTCAAACACAAAATAGGCTTTAGAAGCGTTGCTTGATGTGTGACCAGAAATGCTAGTTGGGTTGATCAGGTCCAACGTATCATTTTCAATCAAAGAAAGGCTAGAGCAAGGAGTGTTTAAACCAGTTTTCCTCATATCTGCACGAATCATTGAATGTTTTGATTTTGCCTTAGTACGGTTGTCTTGGAATGTCTGAAATACAATACAAAAGATTGTTGTAAACACCAACTACATTTTAAAGTAAGCACTCACTTTACGCCATTTGTTCCAACTTTTAACAGCCCCGGGCATGGCATTTAATGATTCGGCAATAATTTCCCATCGTTTTTGAGCAATCTTAAAGGTGAACGTACTACTAAACTTACCACTTAGTAGTTGTGGATCGACCTTTAAGAAGCCGTTCAAAGCAATCATTTGGTCGGTGGTTGCTCGGCCTGAAATTTCAGTGGAGTCTTTCGACATTGCGTAAAGATAATGATATACAAATAATAAAAAAATAAAAAATATTCAATATTTCAAACTCTGAGTTCTAACTTCTAACAATATTATAAAATATGAACATAAAGTAAACGAGTAACGACATAACAGTATACAAGCCTATAGAATATTATAGAGTACTGAGTAAAACACTAAAACCATTAAACCTTATCACACTATCAACTATCAAGTTTTGAGTTCTTATCTTGAAAATAACTACAGATAATTCATATACCACAATCGTGGTTTATACGACTTGACGTCACCACTCTACAAAATGTAGCGTTCGACAATGTATTTGGCGTTTGGTGTTCAAGAATAAGTAGCAATAGATGTGATTCGGCGTATACGCCAATATCATTCTACTATTGTCGTATACTACTTGATCGACGTATTATGTCGAATGATTTCGAGAATTGACCCCCAGGCCCCAGCCACCTGGTACTGTCGCATGGGACCCGAGTACCGATGTTCGCTCAGTGTTGCTGCTCGGTTAGAAGGCAACATTACTGCGCCGTCGCACCATCCGATTATTATCATAGAATTCTGTGTTACTATCAACAACAACATTAATAACAATAAAATATTATCGTTAAACATAATAAATACTAAATAGTACACAGAATAAATTCATCATCATTTATCCCTTAGATTAATATGGTCTAAGATTCATCTGCTACCTTAGATCATATACGACGTATTAGATTATGATCTAAGTCCCGAAGTCCGCTGCGGACAACACTGACTAGGGCTAAGACCATAGACTTAACTTATTCTTTATAGGTCTATGGCCAAGACTTACTATAAGTTGATCTTCGGTCGGAATTCGAACTGTACATTTTTTTTCAACCGTTTTCAACAAAACGCGACCTGTGTCCGCCGCCATGTCAACGTCGGACAACCAGAACGAGACCCAGTCCAGACTCTATTTCCTCAACGAACAGTTACAGAAAATGGTCCATGAGTTACCCAGGTAAATCGGTGACGATCGGTGGTTTGGTGTTGGCGATTGTCATCACTAAATAATTAACTTTCTCGTTCCAGAAAGTACCAGCAGCGCATACCCAACGAACTTCTGTGCGAACTCACCGAATGTCTGTTGGACAAAACGCTGTATTCAATCGTCAAGGAACTGATCGATATTCAGCACGTGACAGAGAAACAAATGTTTCAAAAACGGTTAGAAATGATCAATAAGCATTCCGGTAAGTAAGCGATTGTGTCAGAGGTATACAATTATGTGTACACCTTGGCAATCAGCCGCTACCAATTACCTACATAATTCTTAGTGAGCTTTTGTAAAATCAAAGCATATTGAACCACAGTTCTGTTTAAGTTGTCATACAAAAACTACTGAAGTCAGATATGGTTCAGCCGGGCAAGACCGAGATGAGGCTGAAACTTCAAGCAGAGCACAGAAAAAACTTGAGAGAATTTGATAAGAGGATAGTGACCGAACTTGACGAAAAGGTAGTTATTAAAGTGTTGATTTCTAAATGTAATTAAACCTTGTTAAGACATAACCTAGATCAATATAAGCCTAATATAAGCCCACATGAAAAATACCGGGGGCGTTATTTGGTGTAAAATCGTGGGATACCAAGCATCTTGATTAAAATTTTTATTATTAAATTACATGTAACGCAATGATATCTAGGAGCAGTCGGTGGATCAATAAGACTCATTCACATAATTAGGTTAAAATATATCATAAATATCACAATATTTTTCAAGGAACTGTTGGAAAGGCACTTGGGGCCATTCCTACAATATCTGGTAAAATGTTGGTTAACACTAACCGACTGATAAAATATTTTGTTACCGGCAGAATTTGGCCGGGTAAGTGTCGGTTAACTTTAACCTGACATTGTAAGAATGGCCCTTAATTTTATTATCCACCTTCATTATATTTATTATAATCTCTTAATCAATTATTACTTAGTTTAATAGATAGGTATTAAAAGTGTTAACTAAGGTTGGGAAATTTAACCAATTTTTATGAAAAAGTTTAAATAAAAAAATCAATTTGTATTTTGTTACAAATTATTTCTAGCGTACCATTACTATTTATTTATAATCCTAATAAAATTAGTGGGATAGAAATTGCTACGCCTATGAACGATACACACAATGGATATGGTAGGACTTCTGGTTAGGTTAGATATAATAATTTTGCTGTGAAGAAATGAATATCATGAATCATGTGCACACACCCTAATACCCTTCAGAGAATTAATTTGTTTTCTTCAAATAATAACCACCAAATTTAATTAATTTTATCAACGTGTTACAAATCTTGAACTTCTATATCGTGAACAGTTGTTATACTTGATTAATTTATTTGCTTATAATAAACTTAATTGACATTTTAAGTATAATATTGATTAAATTATGTACTTATATATTTTCAGTAAAACTATTCTAAAAATGTCTCATAGAAAATTATGAAATATAATATTATTATTGTGTTGTATTTGAGTAACTGAACTATTATTTTATTGACAGCGACGAGAGCAACAGAATACATTGCACATGGCTGGTGTACCAGGATTTGATGTCACAGACGATGCTGGTCGTATTCAAGTACAGATACGTTTATGTGATTTCATCATAAGATTGAGCCTAATTGATAAAAAACCTGATGAAGTTTAAAAAATAAAAACAATATTGTACAGGAAAAAATGTAATTTGACTAAAAAGAAAAAATAATTGTCCTAAATTGTTGAATTATCCCACTTAATATGTATAAGTCCAAATTGTAATAAATTAACAATTAAGTAAAAAAAAAAAAAATAATAAAAAATGAATTAAAAGAAATAAGTAAAAATATAGTATTTCAAATGATTGATAGACAAAATAACTGTTTTTCATGTATACAATACATGTGTGCAGGTGTAATAAGTTCCGCGGTAAAAAAATAAAACTGAGTAAATTTATTTAAAGTATGTTTATCCTGTCAAAAAAAAAAAACTGTTTAGGAATGAATAAATGTTTGTGTTCAAGTTAGCTTTTCAAATGCGTAAAAATTGATATTATAAGAATGGATATCAAAGAAAACTTTCTTACTGAGAACGAAAATACAAATAATATAGAAAAAAATAATAATGAAAGAAATATTGAATGTTAAAATGTTAATCTTGTAATAACAAAAATACAGCCGAATCTGAAGAAGTTGCCTGAACTATTGTCTTCTGTTCTATTTTATTGGCTGTATCGATATCTGTTGGTATATAATAAATAACATCAGAATAATCCTTTTCTTCAAAACCGATACCCCAAGCCATCAATTTATCTGAAAAAAAAAAATTATTTACTGATAAGTACTGAGAACAAAAATACTTGTATAATTAAGTTCAATTTAATATTCTTACTATTCTCAGTGACTACGAAACTGTTATCCGAACCACAAGTTGCAAGTTTAATCTGTGGTAATGACGATAACACTTTGGGAACTTTTTGGTTTTCTGCTATATCCATACCCAAACGGCCATCCTTATAATCACCCAATACATACACGGCACCTATATAATCATAATGAAAAAAGATACATTAATTATAATAACAATTTACCACATTCAGGCAGAAAAATAATTTGTTTTTTACTAGTCATGTGAAGTGTTTTACTTAAAAGTAATTGAGACTATGTCAGTCTAAACTCTAAAGCCCCGTCTAGACTAAGGATAAAATTGTAAGAAGCTCAGAAACATGTTTTTCGATATTTCAACACTTACAGCAATACCTTTTTTTTCATTTAACAGCCCAACTATTAAAAACACTAAAAATTACCTACCAAAAAATCTACAAATGTTAATCAAGTGCCCTTTAAAAAATGATTTTTATATTTTTAAATTAATAGAAGTTAATTAATTTAAAGTAAAATAACCACATAAGTATGGCACTAAATCAGTGGCGTGCTACATGAAATTTTAATAGGGGTGTCATCAAAAATTTAACGCTATATGAAAGTAGTAATAAATATGTACTATATAATATTGGTAGGGGGTCACATTATCGATATAAATACATTTGGGGGTCAAAAAATGTGAACACCACTAGACCTACAACTTATATTAGTTTAATAATAGGTTATGCTACCTACTTTGAGCAATTAAGCTACAATGATAATAAGCTTACATAATAATGTAAAAATTGGTATCCATAACGAAGATAAGACAGAGACAACTTATGTTATGCTAAAATCTCTTAATTTATATTAAACTATTAACGTATTATAAAAAAAAAATAATATTATAAAATGATTAAATAATCAGAACAAAAGCATAAGTCTAACAGATTCTATTGAAAATTTAAATTTATAATTTTTGATAGTAAATATGATGTTAGAAGTTAGTTAATTAAAATATCAATGGATAAAAGCACAACAACACCCATCACTAAAATTATAAGTTAGTTTTATTGCAGACTAGAATTATCTACAGATTATTATTACTATATATTATTTATAAATAGACAAACCTTGTTCATCTAGTAAAGTAACATGCTGTGTTCCAGCTGATATAGATTTAATTTTGAGACGACTTAATGATTCAGATATTTGTGGAAAGTACACACATTTATCATCATTTTCAACACCTAATTGGCCATGAGCATTCAGACCAAAAGAGTAAATAGAAGAGTCTGATAAACGTAAAAATGTCGTGTCATAGTTAGCCCAGATATCATCAACTTTTTTACGTAAATTTAACAGTTGAGGATTCAACAGTAGTTCTGTAAAAAAAAAAACATATAGTTAAGACATAAAATATAAATATATATGATGACATAATGTAAAAAGCTGGGCAAATTAAATATTTTTTTCAACTTGTTAAAGTCAAGTTACATTAATATAAAAAGATACTAAGTAAGAATAAAAGTTAGTTTCTGAAATTAGTTTAAAATATAAATTTAAAACAGTTTTTCAAATGTAATATATTAATTAAATAAATTATTAAGTAGGTAGATAGGCAACTAACTTGAATTATTGCCGATGAATGAATAAATAAATTAAACAACTAGCCACTGATAATTTGATCAAATGTTTTAAATAGGTTTGTAATAACGTTAATTTCTTGAAATATCAGTCATTAGAATATAGAAGTTTAACAAAATAAGAAATTTAAAAATTCAATAAATAAAAAAAAAGCTACAAAAATAACTAGTTACTTATTTTCAACAAGTTAGATTAGATTATTTTAGACATTAAATAGTCAAGTTACAAAGTTAATATGAATTTAAATAATTAGTGCCCAGCTGTGATACATAATATTATTTAAAATGTTTTTAATATTTTTATATATAATACTCAGTACTTACTCTTGCCAACGCGTGAATCTCTATTGGAATGCCTCTGGCATATTCTACCGAGCTGGCCTTCATCTCCACATCCCATAGTGTACACTTTGTTTTTAGACAACATGACTAGATGATTTATACCAGATGACATTTTCTTTACATGGCTCATGATTAATTTAGGCTTCAATTGTTTTTCTCCGCTTGGCTGGAATCCCATGTCACCATTTTTGTCCTACACTCCATTGTGTTAAATTAATAAATATTCTGTTGTAAATTTAATGTATTTTATTTGGCTTACTCTAAGTGTGCCCCAACTATACACATTTCCATTACTAAGAAGTATTGCAGAATGAGAACCTCCAGCAGATATACTATATATTTCTGCACCTTCTTCCTCAGGAATCTGTACAATTCCGGGTCTAGTTTCACTGTCTTCCACTGAAGTATCTCGGCCCAATGCACCTTCATCATTACATCCCCATGACATGAGCTTTGATGAGAAATAACTTGATTAATTTAACTCCAGTAGATACTAATTAATAGTCAATTACTTTTCCATCTTCAGTAACACCTAAAACATGCATACTTCCAGCGGCAATAAGTTTGAATTTGTAATTCTTCAATTCAGTAAGATTTGTAAGCTGTTCGCGGTCAGGGCCTAAACCAAATAATCCGGCTATCACTATATCTCATCCTTTGATCATCATAATACCAGATGTTTCAATTCGGTTATCAACAGCTAGAAAAAAATACATTGTTAAGCCAAATAAACGTCACCAAATTTACAAATTTAGCTTACCAATTTTATCTGATATTTTTTCAGTCTTTATTCTCTTAACTTCAGTTGCTTGTTCTTCATGCGATTTCCTTTTCGATCCTGAAATACATTTATACATTACTAAATTATTTTAAATACTAAAACCTTGTTCTAACTTTTTGAACTTGTAGGCTGTGGCTGGTTTTCAGATTCTTGTTTACGTTTAGTGCGAGCGTTGCCATTAGTTGCAACAATTTTTTTTGGATTGGTGCCTAACATACAAACATTATATTATAATACTATCCATTAAAGTTTATAATTATGAATGAAATTACTTACTTGTAGATGGTTTTTTCTCATCACCATTTGATTGATTATTTTGTTTTGATTTTACTTTGACCAGTTTATCATCAGAAACTTCAACTTCAACATTATTTTTCTGGCCTTTCCCTTTTTTTGTTTTACTGTAAACAAAGATTTTAAGAAATATTAAAAATTAAAACTTAATTAGTTACTACTCACCCATTGGTTTTTGATATTACATCTGGTTCTGGAAGTTCATCTATACCAGTTAAACCATTTACTTCCTTTGGTTCTCTACAAAAATAATTTTAAATATTTTAAATCAAATAAGAACAAATCAATAATAGTAATGTTGTAGTTACATAATACATTATACAAGTAATAAATGTTTTCATTAAACAAATAAATTTTTGTAATTTTTATAATTGCTAGGTAAAAAAAATATTTTACCTTGACACAATAAACATGTGACACATAATATTATTGAAATAAGTAAAAATATATAAATATTTATTACTCAATGTGATAACTGTACAGGTAAAAAAATATTTACCTGTAAATAACTAATTGGTAAATTTACGAGGTAAAAATTTAGAGACATTCATCTCTACGAAATAATACAAATAATTATTAAACAATAATTAATGAATGTAGGTACCTTTCCTTTTAAAATAACCATTAACATAGGTAATTAACTACTATTGTCCAAAATTCTATTTTTATACATCAAAATACTTCGAATAATATTTTCTACTTTGGAATATGAAATTTTGTATTATCGTTTAATATCGTTAAAACTGAACAAATGGTAAAAAATAATATGTGTGGCAATATTTTACGGTTCATTTTACTCAGCTCATAGCTAATCTTTAATTACTATATAATTATTTATAACTGGAGTGGATGATTTTTAAAAGTTTAAGAAATAAAATAGACAAATAGAATATAGGTAGACATAGTTTCTAATATGCTCTAAAAAACCTTAAAATATGGTTTTTACTTTAATTTAAATAATTTGAAAATCTGTAGACAAGTTATGTATGATAAGACACACGTAACACGTATTACATCCACTAATATTATAATATGTACCTACTTAAAGTTAAAAATGATTATTAACGACTTTTTTTTAAAATTATTTTAATTCAATCAAATATGAAACAATATTAAACAATTATTACAATTTAATTACAATCAAACTATTAACGGATTACAATAATTTTTCATTTTTAAATTAACATTTTTTTTGAATGACAACTTGAGATAAAAACAAGTAGGATTTTTTATCGATAATAAATTATGTAATCGATAAGTCGTCTACATTGTTTACCTCCGTTCAACTGCATAAATTCCTATGGTACAATATTATGTAAAAACATAAAAATCTGCTCTCCATAGGTACTTATAAGCTATACTTAATTAACTATACTTGTCCACAATTTCATTTTTATTTATCAAAACACTCCGAATAATAATATATTATATTCTGCTAAATAAAAATAATAAAACTTAAAAAAGAGTGAATAAAAACTAAAATTGTTATCTATAAATCTTCTTTTGTAACCACGACTTAAAATATATAGTTTTAAATATTAATAATATATAATACATATTATTGTTAGTGTTTTTTTTTTTCTGTATATAATAATATATTAATATATTATTTTGTGTGCTTCAGTCATAATTGTGTTTTTATTTTAGACTCTGAATACTATACCTGACGAACGAAATGAAATATCTCGTCTGTAAAATATATTATTATGCGTTGTATGAGATCACACAATAAACCTGCATATTGTAATCGATTTTAACGGTCGTACAAACATGTTTACGTATTTTGAAAAAAATACAATTATCTCGGTTAATTTTAAGCTGTCATTGTGTATAAGATGATTGGTGTTCAGTTAAGGACTTGATTTGAGGGAGTATCGACATTAAAAAACAATTATACGGGTCTTCTGTTGTTTGACGGTTTTCTAATATTTTTAGTGATGAGGTACCAAAATTTGATTGGGGGGGGGGGAATCTTCGGGTTTTTTTTTTTCTTCCGTCGATGTTGTTTCTTTGCGTCGGTGTCGTCCATAACTTCTCCTATGGTAATATTGTTAATTAACACCAATTAAGTCCGCGTCTTCGGTCTCGACATAGACCGTACATTGGCGACCGTACAACACCAAGATATATCTCCGCTTGCCATTACTCGCTGATGTCTGTACTTAAAATTATTGTACACAATACACCTTGATTTGTGTAAGTTAATGTAAATTACATTTTAATAATCAATTTTCGAAGACTTATAATTTTAACTTTATAGCGAAAACCAGACACATACGCACACGTGCTGCAGACACGATTGTAGCACAGACACCAACAACGGTGTATGGTATACGATTTAAAACATTTCACTTGATTTTCAAATAAATATAAAATATATACCATTATATTATTATATTGTATATTATAGTTATCATCAATGATTATCAACTGCCATCGTAATGTGTTACGATAAGACACAGACAAATGCAAACTACAACCGTCGCGACGAGTTGCTGCTATATATGTCGTGAAACGGGTTATATACATGCAAAGCGTCGAGCTTCGAGCGTTAAGTCTGTAAAATATTGTATTAGGTTATACAATTTATTTTTGCGCTTTTATCTCACTACCAACTACCAAGGTACAAAAGCGCAAATTCATTTTGCGCTTTTGAGTTATCGAAAAAAAAAGGTCGATTTGCGCTTTCGGGCTTCACCGTCGATCTCCCATCCTGTTCCTCAGATGCCTCGTCGTCATTCAGTTCTACATTAGGTACTTTCGGTTCTACGAATAAAATAATTATATATCATTTATCAAACATATATGTCCATTAAGTTTAATAATAATCAATAATAACAGTATTAAAAAGGTAGGCAACTGTACACTCTACTGTACAGTAGATTTGAGTGGATAATGAATAAGTTAAATAATTAATATTATTAAGAATTGTTGGTTTCAGTATGAAATATTTATGAGGAACCATGTGTTACATTTTCAAGTCATAGTTGTACATTTTATAAATTAAATATGAAAACAATTTTATGGGGATTATTTTAAGTGTGAATATAAATTTCATCAACATTTTAAATTCAGACGCTCATAAAAAATATTTGGGAAATCACGCTCAATTTTTTTTAAATTCCAGTAATAAAACGTATGAGAACTAAAATTTCTCAGGGCTATAACTAGCTCAAAAAGAGTGAAAATATTTAAAAATTATTACGATTAATGGAAAATGCTAATATAAATATTTGGAGAAAATGTCAAGGCTATTAATTTTTGTCTTGAAATAAAAATAAAATACACTCTTTCAAAAATTGGTTTTGCTTAAAATTTAAAACTTTTTTTTGTTTTTCTTGAAGCTTTCTAAAACTACTTTTACTCCCCAAAAGTATAAAATAGATAAGTACCAAATAGATTCACTTTCCTATCATGGTTAGGTTACATTTTTCCTTCCAATAACTATTTCATAAATAGTAAAATAATTTTAGAAATGTAATAGGTACTCAATATATAAAGTGTGTACAAGAAGACGTGACAAAAAAAAAAAAAAAACAAGAAACTATGCTACTTAAACGTATGACAAAAATTGTGAACATTTAAGAAATATACTCATGTCAGGAAATTCTCAAATATAATATTTTGAAAACAGTTAGGTAGTACGTTCTAAATTAATTTACTCAATATAATATTGATATTTGAAAAAATCTTTAAAATTAACTACATGACTTATATAAACGTTTTTAACATCAATAGTCAATACTGTTGTTATAATCATATTAACAAATTGGTTATTTTGAATTTTTCCAAATTTTAAATTTATTTTTTCAGTATTGAAAAATAAAAACTTTTTTTTATATTATACGTGTAGCAAAAGTGACTATAAATAAATAAATATAAATTATATAATATATATTATACATATTGTTGATATAATAATTTGGTGACGATTTCAATATATAGAGTCATTCGTTTTTGAGTTTCAAAGTGAGTTATGATTTATATATAAGACTACCTACCTACAAATTAATGATATACCTATAATGTCAATAGATAGGTTAGGTATAGGTATGTATATTTTTTTGAGATAGGTAACTTACGTTCGATTTTGCATTGTCGGTGTTAAAAATAATAATATATATTTGCATAAATATAAGGCCGCGTCGTCGAATTTTTAGATGCTTGTATTTAGTATTTATGACGAAAACTGTCTCGATACTATTTCCATTTCTATTCGAGTTCCGTGACTTTAAAAATGTAAATGTTAATTTATATAACATTACTTATTAGCCATTACTTTCTTTACACATTACATAGGTCCTAAACTATTAAAAATGTTAGTAAAGTGCATTACAAATCAAATTAAATGAAATCATTTTAATAATACATAATATAGTATAGGTAATATTTAAGATAATTTTTAACATTTGTAGTACCTATAGGAAATCGCTAAAAAATTGCGTTTTATTATGTAGATATGGTGAGCCATGTGCGTGAGTAAAAAAAAAATGTCTACGACATTTCATTCCTAAAAGTATTATCTCTTTTAATTTTTTCATATATAGGTATATCCTATAAAATAATTAATTATTAAAGTTTTCTGAAATTTGGACGCGAATAAGGGTCAATGGCTTCCAAACCGACACGCCAAGAAACAAAAACTACTGGTCTACTGGAATAAGTCAGAAAAAATGCTAACACCTAATGGTTTTTGGTTAGCTTAAAAAAAATCGTAAAAAAACACACACTGGAAATTTTATTTATTTTTTTTTTTGGTTTATCTGCGACCGATCACGGCATTAAATTTTCACTTTTTAAGAACGTTATATAGGTAAATTAAACAACTCGTCAGTAAAATATATTATTATGCATAGTATGAGACGTGACGTAACGATTTGCCTACAAATCAATTCACCGACATATCATTTTTCCGACACCTGTTTTTCCGACATCCGACATACGCACATATAATATTTAATTCAAAATGAATACATAATCAGTGGTTGACTGGACGACCGAGATACCGGGAAATTTCCCGGTAGCTTCTATAGTATAAAATTAATATTTATTAACAATATTATTGTGAAATTATAAATTAAAATATTATCTAAATCTAATAAGTAATAAGTATGTAATATTCAGTGTTCGGATTTTATAGCACCATAAATCCTAAAATATAATATGCTATAATATGACGGAGGCGATTCTCATTATTCTCCAAAATTTATTTTCATTTTCATATTATTATTCATAATATGAAATTCGTTATATAAATGTAAAATTTAAGTTTCAGTATATTAAAAAATATAAGTAAAATGTATTTGAAAAATAAATTATGTCATGCTTACTATATTTTACTAGTCAAAATTAAAGGGCCGAGCTTACAACAAAAAAGGTAACCACTGGCAAAATTTACATTTGTCCATTTTACCAATTTACCAAATTTAACGTACATTTTATCGGTCAACAGTTCTATATATCTGTATATCTAGTCTATGATCTTAATATAATAATTATTATATTAATAAATTGTAGCATTAAAATGACTGGTAAAAACAGAAACCGGTAACATATTATTTATAGAAATTCATCGAAATTATAATATCATTGTTTTATCCCCATTTTGTCTAATATATCAATTTATTCTAAGTAGTAGACGTTAGATTTTCAATCGTGTTTTTTTATATCTACCATTATGTTTTATTAAATTTTAGTTGCTTATAATAATAAATAAATATAATAATTAATGAATACACAATGACAATGAAAGTAGGTACATTTCATTTATGCGTAAATAACTAAACAAATTATAAAAAATAATATTTATTTCAACATTTTGAGGTTCCTTTTACTCGGCTCTTCTAATCCAAAAAAAAAAACTATATTATTAAGTATAACTAGAGTGGAGTCGATGACTATTATCGAAGCACTATTTTGACAGACAAAAATGCTTCTACAGGAAAAACTCTCACTCCTCGTTGATATGATGGTTTTTGGTAATTTTTTTTATATGATAGAGGAGAAATTATTGCTGGTCGAATCAAAGCTCGAATTTTTATTTTACCATAAATATTAGTAGAAAAATACGTTTGAAAAAGAACAAATATTGTGCATTATTCAAATGCATATCCCAGCTTCTATATAATTATAATTATCAACAGCGGGCTTTGGAACCGACTTACATATAATGTTCTCTACTTTGAAATAAAAAAAAATTAACGAAATCCGATTATTGACCGTTATATTATATCTGTTATAGATAGGTTATATAAAATACTAGAATTTACTCACATCAGTCACCACCCACTATTTAAGGTGTATATGTAATGTATTCATTCATAAAAAACATGACACGACTTTCAGGACGTCACACACTGCAGCGGTGGCGGAAAAATTCTTCTGTCGTGGCGGTAAAATTGTGTCCGGACTCATTTTGCCGTGACCCACTTGTAACCTACTGTACAGCATAGTGACTTTTTACCCTTTATGAGCAATTTATAGACATTTTTCAATTTTTTTATATGAATATATTATCGATAAACAATTTTTCACTTTTTTCAAAAACTCGATAATATGTAATAGGTACAAGGTTTCTCATAAGTCATACGTTAGTTTAATTTAAATTAAAAATTATTAATGATACATACTCACGATGTTTGTTTTTAAGAATTTGAGTATTTTTTAGTACTTATTAAGTATCTCATAAGTATTTTCATACTATCACTACTAAAATCTAAAAAATTATACAAACACAGTTTTTTTTTTATGATATATAGGCTGACAGCTAGACCATCTCCGCTCGGAATCATTTATTGTACACTTTAATTTCATTATTTGATCAAACAGAGTATGTTTGTTATTAATAAGAACCTAACAAATAATTAAAAATTAAACGATATTTTTTTTACGTTAGTCGATTCTCGAAGGAAATATAATATATTCTCAGAAGATCATATAATAAAAAGTCTGGTCACCCCTGACCTATAGTCTGTAGGCTGTTTTATTTATGTATTTTACATTTTTACCACTGTGTACCCATTACAATATACAAAGATTTCTTAGATAAAACATAAATTATTTTCTATTAAGCTGTTCTCTCATTTTATTATTTATTCGACTTATATATTGTCGAGCTTCGAGATGCACTCTCGTTTTGGTATAACACACCTTTGTGTGTGGCCCCCGGCAATGTAAAAAAAAACTGGTTGGAACTAAAACTATTTATGTATTATACATAATATATAATGTACATATTATCATATAGAGATTATACTGTCATTATTATTGTGAGAACACACAATATTATATTATTATACTTGTCAAAACGACTTAATTTTCCTAATGTGCCCACCTATTCAATCCCCGTCGTAACCAACTACGAAACCTTATACGTTGGAGGTACCTACCTACTTTAAATGCGCACAGTAATGCATTGTACATGTTCTGTACAACAACAGTAAAGACGTGATACTGATCGGAGTTTTTAAAAATTCCTTAAAATAATATTATAAAGACATAATAAATACTACGACGACTATTGTTACGTACCAAATCTCGATATTGAACCTCATGGCATAGGAATGAAAGATATAAAATATGTAAAAATATGTTTAAATAAATAAAAATAGGAAACGGCTGACGTTATACATAAAAAAAGTGGGTAAGTGGATGGTGTTAAATTTGAATTCGATTGTAACGAAAATAACAAACGCGTTGGCAGTTTTGTTTGGTTTATTAAATCATTAACTATAGTTTTCTTTATTGAAACATCTGTGTTAAGTACTTAAGTATTTGTACAATATTTTCTTTTCGATATAATTTTAATTGCATATAGCAATGTAAATTTAAAAATACACATAACGAGGATTGATTTACACGAAATGGTTGTAAATATTTGACTCACGGCTCTGCTGGGTGACCGCGGCGGCGACAATGACGCGACGCACAAAAAATAAGTAATTTTGTTCCGTGGCAATATGCCAATATTGAGTAGGTACACGGCGGCTACACTGGCTTGACGCACTCGAACTGGGGCGGTACAATCATAGGCGCCAGGTACATGGGTGCCCGGGGGCTCAAGCACCCATTAAAATTATTATGGGGTGCCGGGCACCCATTAGAATATTGAAAATGTATAGAGTGTATTTATATCCAAGTTTTGACAATTTTAGCAAACGACTATTGAAATACAATTCTAGCTGTGATCTTTTTCAGCACTTCGAAGATTAAAAACATTTTTAAGGTCTACAATGAAACAAAATCGTCTTAACGATATTTGCTTTATTGTTTGTCCGTCGTAATGAAGATATAGACATTGATAGCTAAGAGCTAACTCATTTATAAATTCAATTATAATAATAGGTAGGTACGTCAAAGCATATTTATTTTCTGAACAGTCAAATTAAATTTATTTTATTTTTTGTTTTACTTATTATTATTATTTATAAATAAGTTCCCAATTTGGTATACATTTATTTTGTTGTATAATTAATATCTTTTATAATCAATGATGATCGCATATTTCAGTGTACAACATGGTATATATTATAATTTAATATTTGTATACACCAAAAAAATCCATAAGAAAATGCAAACGTTTTTGGTGAAGTAGTAGAATCATGACACCTATAGGCGAAATTTGGAGAGCCAAAATTAAAATTTTAGGGGGTTAAATTGCAACTAGCCCCACCTGAAAAGACAATTCCAAATTTTACGGGGAAATTTGTCTTGACCAGTGGCTAAGCCCCCTCCCCCAAAATTATGTATTTATGCCTATGTTAGTATGATACCAATGGTACCAAGGCACCCATTAAGTTTTTTGAAACCTGGCGCCTATGGGTACAATACTTATATCGTTCCGTCGTGGGTAACGATGTGCAAATTTTAAAATAACACGACCACAATATTCGGGCGGCGGCTCTGGCTCGGCGCTCTCGAAAATGCGGCGGCGGCAAATAAAGGTCGATCTGCACTGTTTGGACCCACGCTATAAGCGGGCCCCAGATACAGATGAGTCTAGGGCTCGGAACTTAATGCACTTAAAAAGTACTAAATATGCATGCACTTATGCGCTTAAAAAAGTACAAATATGCTCTAAAAATATGCACTTATATTTAATTATTTTACACAACATTTTCATTTGTACAAATATTTTTTTTAAATTTGTAAATAAAAAAAAGCAAAGTAATATAAGTTATTATTATTTATATTTTTTAATCATAATTTAAACAAAAAAATAGTAAAAAAATCGCTTTAAAAATTAAAAATGTTCCTTGAATAAAAAAATGCACTTCTGTCGAGTTATATTTATATACCTGAAATACCTAAAATCTATAAATGCCATTAACAATAGTCAATAATCATTGAGTTATAACTTATTTTCCTATAAAAGTATTTATAGAAAATCGTCGTATTTCGATAGCGGCTGTTTCTATTTTAGATTTGTATAATATTCTATTTTAGATAAAGCTAGCTGTAGTTGTAATTTATATATATATTTATATATTATATTAATATTATATCATATATTAACCAATAGAGGAAAAACATCGTTTTTAATGTCAAATGGAAATTTGAATAATACGATTCAAGAATATCTAGTAAGGTCTCTGAATATGAATGTGTTTATTTTTTTATTTACAAATTTTCATATTGAATATCCATAAATTATAAAATATGCTTTAAAAAATTGTAAAATTAAGAAATATGCTCTAAAATCTAAAAATCACTAAATATGCAAAAATATGCACTAAAAACTTTTGATATGTTTTTCGTAGTGTCTTGAAATGAATTTCTAGCTTACTTAGCCATAAATCTAATGGTTCAAAAAAATCATGCAAATGCAACAACTTCCGAGCCCTACAGATGACTAAAACAATGGGTGCTCGTCTGGCGGCGGCTGCAAGGGCTCGGCGTCCGCGACAGTGACCGTTGTCCGTACCGTCTGGACCCACAATTGAAATTGTGACTAAAATTGTGTGTAGTACGACACACTTTGTGTAGTACGAAATACTAAGTGTGGAATACGAAATTAAAAAGTGTGTAATGGCCTGTAATAACTACTATACTAGCTATTTTTTACACTTTTTTCTTCATTAATTGAAAAATTATTTGATGTTTCGTTGGGAAATAGATAGATAAGAATTTTAAATATTAATAATAATTATTACTTATTATTAGGAGTCGATTTTACAAGTTTTACTTATAGATACAATATTTAAAATATTACAAAATAAAAATATTTCGAATAATCGATACAAATTACAAATAATTATCAAACAATAGTTACTGAACGTATTTACCTATATTTTTTTTAAAAGAACCTTTAACATATTTACCTATGTTGTTTCAAATCAAAAACAAAATAATGTTATTGTTAATGTTTGGACACTGTTTATTATACAATCATTTTTTTAATGATAGCTATTCCTAAACCTTGTGTTTATTTATAATTAAATATTAACATTGTGGTAATTACATTAATTAGCTTTTAAAAAACATTTAATCAATCAATTTCATGTGATTATGTAAGTACCTAATATTGAAGTCTGGAATGTTTTTTCCTAGAATCGGGGATTTTTATTTCGCAATTCACTGTCTATAATAGGTATTGTATAGTATTATTATAGTTCTGTGCATTTATTGCAATATTATGTATAATACCGAATTAATTATCGTACCAATATACGAACATAAATCGTTAACTTGCGATGTACTCTATACTCTGTAGATAAAGAAAAATAGAAATTGATTACTCTATATTTATGTGTACCTATAGATTCAATACACTTTTTTTGGTGGGGTGGCAAAGCCCCTTGCGGTAACTAAAAGTTTAATATAAAATGTGTAGTACGAAAAAAATTATATTTTAGCCTCTGGCGCCACTCCACTGTTGTCGACGATGGATGGTTAAGTCCGTATTCTGTGCGGTACGCTGTATTAACTCAGGGGCGTCATTTCAGTTTTCAATTGAGGGGGCAAAGGTTTTGACCGGCCCGAATAGGTAAAAAAAAACCGCTCGCTTCGCTCGTTATATTATCTACATTTTTTTATGCTACCCTTTTCATTAACTAGGTAGGTAATATCATTTTTAAATAGAACGTGGCAGGTATTTTATAAAAACAACTGTACACCTTAGGTATATCAATTAAAACTTAAAAGTCTACGAACTATTATGGCAATATGTATTGATAAACAAAAATATTAGTAGTTTATTAATGGATATCTTCGTTTTTTTTTATTTTTTATTTTTGAAAATATATCAACTGCATCATATATAAATCAATTTTACCTGATTCATCACTTATCGCCTATACGATATATTATATCTACAAATTAATATTATTTTAAATTATAATATTTATTTTTTTTTATTGCTTGCTTACTATTTCAAGTTTCGTATTTTTATTAAACATACCTACCAGAAATTGTTTTCGATTCTTGGATGGTTTGCGGTAATTTTATATTTTTAGCCGCACCACCCATTTAATTTTTTAGTCATATTTTGCTCAAATTGAAAGATTAATGTAAACACACTTCACGAAAAAAATAAATTTTAATTTAGGTAGGATACACAATACGCAGAAAAGTTGAATAGTTTACCATACACGACTGTAGCAACTCGTAAGTTAACTGAAGTCGGGGCATCGAGCCTCCAAGGGCCTCGCGTATAATATACAATAATATAATATACCTATCGTGTAAATAAAATATTTCCAAACATTTTAGCAGCGACTTGAAATTTAAATATGTCTCAGATAATATCAATAATGTTTATATAGTACCTAAATACGATCAGGTACTGACGCCTGACGTACTGTTTCAAGAAGCAAACGATATAATAATATGTAATTGGTTTTTATTTTTGTTTAATTTTAGTGTTGGTATTTATTTTTTCCTCGAAATGACGACGTCGACGAACGTCCATAATAACAACATGGCATATAAATACCTACATAATATAAAATAATATTATATTATTATTATTATTATTGTGACTTGATATAATTAATTTAATGACACGAAACCTTTTAATATAAAATATTTTCTGATATTTAAATTATTTTTATCACTTATTTATTTTATTTTTAACTATAATTTTGTTTACAATTATTTCTCCTGGCGGTAGTGATTCTCATTCGTGAACTCTGAAATTTTCGTAATGGGCAGACGGTACTCGACTAGGTACCTATAGGCTATACAAAGATAGAGAACCACTATTCTACTGTACCTATGGATTTCGATATAATATTGTAAATACAGGGCCTCGAACTCTAATGATTCCCAGGGCCTCGCAAAACCAGGGAACGCCAGTATCACCACATTGACGTGCCACATCGACGCAGACCTATATACGCCAGACACGGTCGGTAATTCCGACTATCGCATTCACCGACGAGAAGTAATTCTTGTGGATGACTTGAGTAGGTGACCGTAAGAAACGGATACCCTCCATACATTATAGAGTAATAAGTAATTACTATAACAAGTAACAACCACCGTGACACAGGAGCTCCAGAGCGGCCAGGAAATTTCAAATAATTATTTTGTACCCAGTCAAAAATGTATAAAATGCTCAAATTTTATAGCTAAGGATTGAAAATTTAAAACAAGGTTCCACCTAAATAGGTTATAATAAATAAATTACTTTATTCACAATAAAATCATCAAATATACTATAATACCAATATCATAGGCTGACTAACCGATTTCGCTCAGAATCATTTTTCTTATACAATGATATTATATCATTGAATTCAAATTTAACACTATCCATTACAGCGACCCGCTTGTAACCTACTGTCCAGCAGAGCGACATGCACTTGCCCACCTTTTTAATAATAATTGTACCTACCTATACAGATCATAATTTATGGGACTTTTAAAAATAACTTTACTATAAATTATAATATATTATTTAAACATTGATGAAAAAAGCTGAGGTTATATTATATTATATTGTTTACATTGCTTCGCGAAAGTCATCTTTCCACTCGACAATACAAAATACAAATAGACTAATATTTATATTTTATATAAATAAAATCAGTAATATCACAGACGACGGTCTTGTTATTCTTGTTAGACGAAAACAGTATATTTTTAAGGGCCGCTTTCACCAAATACTTTAAACTTCGATTACGCTTAATCGACTGATAACAGATATTTAACCGGGCAAATTCGGCCGATTAAACCCCGGTTTAACTTTAATCGGAGTTTAAAGTATTGGTGAAAGCGGCCCTAAATAATATAACCATAATAATACATCAAATTATATTATCGTATATTATAAACAACACGGCGTCCGCGGCCGGTGCTGGGCGGCAGGGTAATTTCTATTTATATACCTACCATTTCTTAGGGCCGATTTCACCAACACAGTTAATCACGGTTAACGCTTAATCGGCTGATAACAGATATTTAACCGGCCAAATTCGGCCGATTAAAACTCCGGTTAACCTTAACCGTGATTAACTGTGTTGGTGAAATCGGCCCTAAGAACAGCAAAATACAATTTTAGGTACGATTATTTTCGTATTGACGTATTATTTATTTTTTATTCTATACATTTTAAATAGACCGAAAACCAAAAACCATCATTAGAATCTAAAAATCGTAAAAAGTTACTCGTACGACCAGATTGTCCGGCCAAATAATACGATTATTCGTATATTATTGGGAAATTTCCCGATCTCCCGATCTGCCCCTGCCACGACAAAATAGATAAGTATGTAAGCAACTCTTTGATACGCATCGTGTTCGCCGACCACTCCTCACCCCCCCCCCCCCCCTCAAATCGCCGATTCGCCGCCGTATGTTGGCCAGTAGCCTGGTAATTTAATGAAATGAGGGCTACTACGACTATGGTTGGGAAGGGTGGGATGCGTTAACCGGCTAATCGTAATGTTGCATACTTATCGAATTTGTTTTCTTGAAAATCTGGAGTGATTAACTGTTATTATTATCAATAACATAAGACCGTGGTTGGCTGTCATGACAAAATAGGACAAACATAAACAAAACTGATCGGTTCGTACCGCTTGTACATTGCGTGTGTTAATAATACTCGAAATTGACCCGATACGTATCGATACACAACGATATTGTATAAATGTCTTCTTTGACGGGACGCTACACAATTTAAAGGGAAAATAACAAAAATTGTTGGGGCAAATTTAATACATGTAGATTATTTATAAAATATTAATATATTTTATTTTGTTGATTGTTTTAAAAAAATATTGAATATATGTTAAAAACGTAAATAAGTGCCAAGTTATAACGAACTTTCAATCGGAATTGTACAATATTATAGATTACTAGTAAATAGTAATCGTAAGTTGGTAACAATCTGCTGTTCATTAGGTGTCTAGAGTCTTTAAATATGTAATAAATAAAACGCTAATTCAGCGTAATTCAACGCTATTGTCAATCAAAAAAATTACCTATTGTACATATTATGTTTGTATATATTGTAATTATTCTTTTAATAAAATAAAAAAAAAAATAAATAAATAAATAAATAATATTAGGCAAATATATTTTAGAGCAAGGGATGCTGTAGCATCCCAGCCAGTTCGCGCCTGTCTTTGACCACGAATCAATCGTATTTCTATAGAGTATAGGTTTTTTTTTTTTACGTGTCTCGTATGCATTAGGAACACATGAATGTTTGGCAGAATTTCTATTGGGGCACCCGTAGGTTTCTGCCATGTCCCGGAGTGGGGGATGGCGGCCCTTATTCTCCGGACACCGTGACTTGCCGCCCAGAAAAATGCCGCCCGGTGACCAATTATCGAACCCGGATCGGCTGAGCCGCAGCCGACGTGTTAGACGCTCGGTAACCTTGTCCCCCATAGAGTATAGGTACCATAAATAAAGCGTTGGTTACACACCGACACAGTGCGAGCCAATACCCACGTAGCAAAATTCTTCACGGGACGTCAATAGGACCATCCTAATCGTGTAATTTTAAGTCGTTAGGTCTTAGGTCATCCTAACAGTATGCTCGATAAAGTCATTCTAAGGATGAACTTAGTACAGTCTGTAATGAACCATTAGTAATGATTTGCCTCCCATTGGTATATCGTGAGGATATTGGATAAAATATTCTATTTGAATACCTACTTAATGGAGCTTGTGAGGATATACCAGATATTATGTACATTTTCTTAAATATTAATTATAGGTACTTAATAACTTGATTTTTCCTAATTTATTAATGTACAAAAGCAAACGTTATAATAACGTTATATTTGAAAAATAACGGTTGAAATTTGTAAACGTAATTATAACGGAAAGCGATAATCAAAAAGTATTAAATACCTCAAAAAAAAGTATAACGAATAACAAAATATATAATAAGTCATTAAACAAAAAAAATATCGCAAAACGTAATTTATAGAATATCATTAAACGAAAAATAACACAAAACGAAATTATTTGAAAATTTAAAATCCATTTATTTTAAAGCAAGGTATATTGGTTTCGTAGAAATATATTTTATTTCATAGTATTTATTTTTGTCTTGGAAAAAAATCTAAGAATTGATTATATTATATTCCGTATCCGGGACATTACCTACCCACATTTGTTGGAGTTATCGATAAATTATAAACTGAATTGCCACTAGCAAATACCTACCTAGTATAACAATAATTATTATAATTATTAATAATATTTAATGATGCCCCGATATAGAAGTATAGAGTATAGACTTATTTTGGATTCACTCTGTACCTACTTTGTCTACTCTGTTGTCTGTACTACTGCGATCCTCTTGAGAGTGTTAAAGTATATACTGTTGTTAAAACATCCGTTTTATTTATATTAGCAACATATTAAAACAAATAACGCAATTATGGGTAGAACAATTTTTTAACCCAGTACCGAAAATGCAAAGGTGGGCATTAACTTGTTAAAAAGTTAAAGTTAAGTTAAAAAGTTAATTTTTTTTTTAACTTTTTAACTTAACTAGTTAATTATTTTTGTCTTTGGCTTATTAACTTATTCAGTTAAAATTTCCAACTCAATTATATAAAATACCTAGGTGTTAGTTATATAGAACACCATTTATACCAATATTAAATATTAATAAAATAATAAATTATAATTTTCTGGTAATTATGTTGAAAAAAATTAACTAGTAAATTACTTACTGGATTGTAAAATGCTGGGTAAAATAACGTTTTTATTCTAAATAACAATAAACGCTAAACTTGGATAACGTTTTAATTCTGAATAACGATAAACGAAAAACTTGCATAACGTTTTAATTCTAAATAACGTAAAACGAAATTTTTTCAAATGCAAGCCTTGTAGGTAGTTACCTATTATAGGTCAATTTTTTTTAATACCATAGAATATAGATAAGTATATAATATGTCTTATACCTAGACTGACATACCGTCTCCGCTCAGAATCATTTTTTATAAATATTTATAGTTCAAATGTTAACAACATTTATCACATTTAAAATTTAATAATAATTTTGTAGTTAAAAATTTATAAAATGTTCAACTTTTATAGCTAAGGATTGAAAATTTAAAACAAGATTCCATTAATAGGTTATATATAAATTACTTTATTCACCTTAATATCATCAAATATAGTTCGAAATATCATTGGCTGACTGATCGTTTTCGCTCAGAATCGTTTTTCTTGTACAATGATATTATATCATTGACTTCAAATTTAACACCATCCATCATTACACATTACAGTGACCTGCTTGTAACCTACTTTACAGCAGAGATACTTTTTTATAGTTATTTAAATTCAAAATTTGGACGAAATTAGATATTTAAAAGAATAAGAACGATTATTTAGTTTTGTATTATATTTATTAAATATTATTTTCGGGTACCTACTTGGAACTTCTGAAGTATATTATTATACACAATTAATATGATAATAGACAAATAATAATTCAACTTAACCGGCTATACCGTAATACCGTATTAATAATTACAACATAAACATAATATGAAATATTTTAGGCCGACAAACCGTCTCTGCTCGAAATCGTTTTTCGTATACAATAATATTATATAATTGAATTCAAATTTAACACCATCCATTACAGTCATCCATTTGCAACCTACTGTACAGCAGTCACACACAGTTACCTACTTACCTGCTTTTTATAATTTTAATCGTTACGAATTTTTAAATTATCACGCACCTGCGTTTAATTTTTATGAAATACCTTGAATGGCTTGAATACAATATTTTCATTGTTGTTTGTGGCAATGTGGTGGATTGGGCCAAAGACAAAAAATATTTATTTTAAAAATGACCAAAAAAGAATCTAACCATAAGATAGTAACATATTACATAATATTAATAATTATTATACAATATACTACTATACTACTATATCCAATAGGATAATGTTCATATTATATACCAGGGATGGGCAACTGGCGGCCCGCGGGCCGCATGCGGCCCGCGTACCTTTTTTATCTACTATAATATATACTATTATATATTTTATTTTTTTTGTGTCTGAACGTCTGAAGACATTTTTTCAAGTAGAAAGATTCGATTTTAAACTTCGAAGGTGGTTTCAATTGGTCACCAATTGGATCTAGTTGGTACCTACTTTTAAAATGTCCGTACTTACTTTTACAAACAGGACGGAATTCGTAAAAATCGCAAATTTTTTTTGTCAACAAATTATTGTCTTCATTCTTCGCTCTAAATGTTTTTCATCGTAATTCATAAGCAGTTAAATTCCAATCTAAATAAATTACCTAATACATCTATTACAGCATAATACAATTATTTTATAATATTGTTATAAACTACTAATAACTAGATAAGCGATTACAAAAGTGTATGCATTTGTTAGCTAGGTATCCAAGTTCTTAATCATCTAGTCAAATCAAATTACGCACACATTAGTAACTACTAACTAGGTAGTATTTAGTAGGTAAACGGAAAAAAAGTCCGGGAAAAAAAGTCCGAGGAAAAAAAGTCCGGGAAAAAAAGTCCGAATAAACGGAAAAAAAGTCCGAGAAAAAATTATTTAAATATAAATTAGTTATTAAATTAAAATAAAATTAGTTCCTAGAAAAATATTAAACAAAAATATTTTATTAAGCTTATTTTTTTTCAAATAATATGTTTTAATCGCTCTGTATGTCTACTATATGGAGACAGGTTTACACAATGATATTTGAGTTAGGGTCCAGGGGTAATTCCGTATAAATCTAACGAGTAACATTACTACAACTTATCTAGAATATACCTACCTAAGATATAATATTATATCACTAGTATTATAGTCAACTGTGTGTTCTACGTCATAGCAGTGTTAACAGTAATAGTGTAGTACATAATTTTATAATAATCATCATAATGGATAGTGTAAAATTAATAAAAAATGGAAAAAAATTGTTTGTGGTGGATTTACATATACAATCCAGCATAAACTAAAAAAAAGTATAAGATGGAAATGTTCCCAGAAGTCTTTAAAAAAATGTCCTGGTGTATTAATTACCAACAGAGGTAAATACATGTATATTTATAATATATTTACGTTTTGTCATTAATTTATATATGTAAAAAATATATTTATATATGCAGATTTAAAGAATCCAAGCTTAGATGTAGAACATTCACATGCTGGTGATCTACACATCGGAATCGTCGAAAAAGCAAAAGAAGAAATGAAAAACCGATTTATAATGTCAACAAATACAGCTTAATTTAGGCTAAATACTCACAGCTAAATTCTCAAGTTCTTGCGGAAGTAGTCAATAATTTGCCAAAAGAAGCTCTGAAATCCATGCCGAAAGAAAACACCGTAAAAATTTAAAATAATGATAAATAATAAAATATGTTTTTGTTAATTTTTCTCAAACAATGTAATTACATTTATAGTCTATAATATTTTTATACTTATATTATAGAAACTTATGGACTTACACAAATAAAATAAATATATAATATGATATTATTACTTATTAGGTACTTATCAAAAGAAATGTACAATTTCGTTACACGGAAACAATAATTCTAACAAAATCATAACTAATACGAGTTACAACTTACAAATAAAGTAACGCGTTACTCTCATTACGTTACTGCCCAACACTGGATATAATATAGTCATGTCCTGAGCAATTTATAGCACTGTGCAAAAAATTTAGTGTCAAATGCTCAATCATAAATCATACAATATTACAGCCTTGAGCCTACATGCAGGTAATGATAGTACGGGCCGGGAAAATACTAATAATACAATAGGTAATAATAATATTATATAATAACATAATATTATAATAATAATAAGCCGGGCTGACTTGATATGTGGGTTTTTAATTTTTACCTTTTTCATGCCCGAGTGCGTCCGCAGTCTTATCGACAGATTAATAATTATATGAAATTGACCGAGTGCCCGTGCTCGGTCCACAGCCTTGCAATATAGGTATATATTAAAGTTATAATAAATTTGAGATAAACTAATCCACTAAAACTAAAACCTTTTAAAATACTGATCCGACGACCGAATATTATGATGGTTCAAATGTACAACTATAATACTTATCACCTACTTTATACCTACGATATTTTTAAAACTTTGACTGCTGCAACTCACTCGTTTAATAAGTGCTATTTAGTGAATTTATTGTTAACGTCAGTATTACAAATATTACGGCTCTTCAATTTATTATTGCTTCGCATACTATTCGCTTCGATCAATTAATAAAAATGACGCATTAAGTCTACATTAAGGGCGACCATAAAAATAAAATAAAAATACGGGACATTTCAGTTACCCAACTAAATATGATGATATAAAAAAACAAAGGAAATTCTGACTTTAAATTTGGAGTGAAATCTCACTGTCCCTTTTGGCATTTTGAGAACAAATTATTATCGAATCGTCGATACAGTTATAATTTTAAGTTAGGTACACCCATAGATATGTCTGATATATACAACAACTAGATAGCCGTCTCCTTCTTGTCATCGAAGTCGGCCGCCATTTACAAAGCAGGCAATGCTTACAAAATAATATTATCATAGTATATAAATATATGTATATAAATAAATTTAAAATAAATGTAAACATTGCCTGCTTTGTAAATGGCGGCCGATTTCAATATTGGTCACAAATGTGGTATAATGACGGCTGTCTAGTTGTTGTATATATCTACGGTTACACCTCTACGTCACTAGTCATGTACTCGACACTCGTGTACAATATTAATAACAATTTTAATAATATTTATATTTTACATAGTTACAATATTGTGGACATTATAAAATATAAATAGATATTATAGTCCGCAACACTCCCACACTTGACAACAAACTGGTAGCGACGGCCCGGATTGTACCTACTTGATGACGCTACACACCAATATAATAATAATAAATAAAAATAATATTATGTTCTTTTGTGTAAATGTTGCCGACAACGATTCGTGACATTATTATATTGGTTAATTTTTGTATATTTTCTACCCGCAAGCCGCAGCAATTATGGCCAAAACAATTTTGATCTATTTTCGACCAGGGGGGTCATTTGGGGGGGGGGGGGGTGCAGGGTGTACATTTGCACCAACTTTTTTTAAAACTCCTTCTTTGGCCTGCCATTAATAAATATAAGCGCTGATATACCTATGTGTTTTAATTTTATATTTTTTTTCAGTATTAAAAAAAAATGTTTGCACTAATAATTTCCAAGAATGTTTGATGTGGTTTTGTGGTCCCACAAAATTATAATTGATAAAATTATGACACAAATATTGTGAAGAAAGGTACCCATAAAATAAATTTCTGTTTTTATTAAAATTTTATTAAAACTAGCTACTACTATATATTTTGAGTATGAGAGAAAAAATGTGTAGGTTAGGTTCAGTTAGGTATTTTACTATAAAGTGTTATATACCAATACATTTATTTACCAAATGCAAATACCACTGTACACTGATATTCACAATATAAAATAGATACATTAAGAGTATACTTACACATAGTTCGTCAAAAATAGAAACAATATTGAGATATTTTCATACTAATATAAGTGACATATTAAATAAAGTATACAAATATTCGGGAGATGGTATTTTGCGCCAATTTAATAACCTGTAATTTGCGCCATCAAAAGGTACATTTAAGGGCGTATGTAATTTGCACCAAAATATAAAAATATAATATGTATTTTGCGCCACATATACAAATTAATTTTGATAATTTGCGCCACGACAGAAAACGAAATGGAATACCTATGTACCTTGCACCACACTTTCAACTTCAATATTGTTGGAATTTACCAGCAGATATATTTACTGATATCGCATAGGATATACAATAATACGTAACGACGTGTGTCCAATATAATATTGTTTTGTTCTACTGATAATAGAGACGTAATTAGACGTAATTGATCTCCGATTACTTTTTGGACATACTGAAAAGATTTCAAACCTAAACTTTGATTAAAATTAAAAGTATACATCTTAAAAAACGAAATTCTACTAAAAATAAAATTCGTTTGGAAACTTTTCAACAAATATATGAAGACTACAGACAAAATAAAATTGACAGAAAATGCTTTGTTTCATCATCAAGCTATAAATATAAAAAACGTGAGTAAGCTAGGTATTTTATTTCAAAAATTATGTGTTATATTACAAAAATTGTATTACTAAACGAAAATTTACTTATTTAATATACATGGAATTCGTTTTACTTGAATACTTTTATTTATAATTATAATATGACTGATTTTTATATGTTTTATTACTAAACGAAAATTTACTTAGGTATTTAATATACATGGAGTTCGTTTTACTTGTGGCGCAAATTACAATTTTTGTAGGTAAACGATGGCGCAGATTACATATTGCCTTTTTATTTAGTTTCATTTGGCGCAAATTACAAACTTAAAAAATAGCGCAAATTACCAAAATACAATTTTAGATGTGGCGCAAATTGCATATTTGTTTTTTTTTTTTGGTTGTTTTTGGAGCAAATTACATACGCCCAAATATTCTACAGTTTTTGTCCCTACTTGACCCCTTTCCCCCTCAAAAATAAAAATAAAATATGTGGCCTGGTAATGATTTGAATGGCCTGCAAACTTTTTGGCACCAACAAAAAAAAAGTTGAAATGACGCCCCTGTTTTCGACACATTAGACATAATATGTTTTTAAAAAGTCGCGATTTTAATATGTGAACTCACACTCATCACTCCACACAGAGCTCCTTGCACATTAAACGCCTGTCAACGGCTTTTTAAAATCACTCAGGACGATTTGTGTGCGTTTTTCAAAAATAAAAAACGTATCAAATGTTATTTGAACCATTCAATTATTCGTTCTTTGTTTTATATCCTAGGTTTGCACTGCTGTTCATTCGTATTGAACTATAAATATATTGTATGTAATATAATCTATGTTGTATTCAGGGGCGTACTCAAGGGGGGGGTTCGTGGGGTTTGAACCCCTCCCATGACCTTACTAACCGATACACTTTTGTGCGTTCTTGTTTATACATAATATAATTCACAGGAGCAATTTTCTAAAAATAAAATTTTAAGAAGGGAAAAAATAAACAAATATATTTATTTTCAATTTTATATAAACATGCATTATACAACGATTACAAGCATTATCTGTTAAGAACTGTATTATGATAACCAGATAAAATTTAAATCAAACATACAAGGTATATTGATAAGTTGTCGTCACTCTGGACCCCTATACGTATACACTCTTGATTGAAAATATTACCACAGTTCTATAGTCACCAGAGCGCGCTTCTTGTCCTACGAAGGCCTGTATATTCATTCTGTTAAATGCAAAATGTCTTAAAACTTCAGAATTAAAATGCTAATATTTTTTAAAATTGAAGTCAGTATTTACAAAAACATTGAATCGTAAAAAGTTTTTTTTTTTAATTGAGTTGGTATAATAAATTTGGAGCCTGTAATTATACATTACATTTGCATTTTATTCATTGGCAATATATTTTTCGAGTAGACATCAATTAAAAAAAAATAATATGTATAATTTAGTCACTTCTTTGGATATTTGCATCCTTCTTAAAATCTTTAAATTAAATTAAAACTATTATGATTCTACTCCTAATTCTAATAGTAGTCTGGTAGAGTGGAGTATTATTTTCTAGTGCTCATAAAAAACTAAAAACATGTTTAAAATATTTTGCATATTTTATTTTATGATTATTTCAAAATTAGTTTGAAGTTTATAAGATAACTATTATTGAATAATATTATAATATAAATAATATACCTAATCATAAAATAAAATATGCAAAATATATATATTATTTATATTATAATATTATTCAATAATAGTTATCTTATAAACTTCAAACTAATTTTGAAAAATTGTTTAGTTTTTTTGGTGTTTTCTTGTTTTTAGCACCTTGCTCATTTTTTTCTTTTGTAAGTGAATATCATTCTTGTTTTGACATAATGCGTTATGATATATTTGGTTAATATTTGACTGTGTATTGAACGGTTGTCAAAAAATTTGCTTATATATTTCTTCAATAAATATAAAATAAGTTAGAAAAATAAACAGTGAAAAATGTATATGTAGTTTTCAAATTGAAATGCAACATTAAAAACATGATCTTTTACCGGGACAGCTAGTTATATTTATTATATTTAGATATTTTACACTATAATCTAGTACAGTATTTCTCAATTTTTTTTGTCGTGAGGCTCCCTAAATTTAATGTAAAACTGTCAAGGCCCCCTTAATCAAAATTATTAATTGTTTTTTCTAAATTAGGTATATACTAAAATTACTTGTACTATTTCACACAGATTAATTATTAAAATGTATAGTAATTTAATATACTTTTGAAAAATATTAATGATAGTATTAAAATTTAAGTATTTATTCTTTTTCCATAAACGCTTAAAGTCAAAAAATAAAAATAAAAATAAAATAATAACATTTTTTACTGGTGTGCCTGGAAGTTCTAAGTACATTGAACCCTACAATAATCTTAAAAGAAAACATGAACACGTTAATCAATCGGAATCGGAATATTGTTCTTTAAATAAACATTTTTCATTTTTGAAATTTATTTTCTGTAGAGTAGGTACATTACCATGTTTATATTTAATATTTGTAAAAAGGAGGTGAAAAAGTCCCCGTGATAAAAAACAAAATGTTCAACCCCCCCCATTGAAAATTCCTGAGTACGCCCCTGGTTGTATTTAACATGTTTTATTTTGCGCTCCATATAATAATATTATATATCCAAGTATTACTATGCATATTGGTTATATTATAACTATTGTAATTTTTAGGACAAAACATTGGGTAATATTTTTATGCTTAATGTTTTACACTACAATACTCAATATAGAAAATCAAGATAAACTATATAAAGTTTAATTATTACCTTATATAATATATTTCCGGGTACTCTTCTAAAATAGTTTAAGGTCTATTAAAACGACGTCGTTGTACCTATAACATTATTACGTTATAACAGTGGTGGATCTAGGATTTTTTTTAAGGTGGGCTGCTATGTTGATAAGAATAAAGCTCCTTAGGTAGTATCTATACTTATCATTAAATACCGAGATTAATTGGTTCTAGGTCACTTTGTACGGTCGAGCATTTAAAGTGCAAAACGCGGACACTTTGATCGGTCGGGTAAAAATGTTTATTTCAAAACGTGGATACTTGGTACTATTATATAAATAAAGCATATGCATTGTAAATAATAGTTAAATACGTCATATGCATAAGTAGTAAGTATATATTATTATAATGTCAATTATTAAAATGTAAAAATTAAAAATTAAATAAATAAAGTCATTTAAAAATGTTTTAAAATATAGTAGGTATACCAACAAGTAACAATAGTCAAAATAATCAGAGTTTTTTTAATTTACTGGTTACACGTACGTCACACCAGCCCCCGACATTGGTTATTTGACATTTTTTTTGTACCAATACTTTGCACACTATTCGTATTTTGTAAATATTACTTGGTGCTGTCGTATATTGTAGACGGTCGTCAAAATATTATTATGTAATATACATGTATGGTAGGTACCATAGGCGGTACTACGGGGGTGGCAGAGTAGGCAACTGCCCCTCCTGCGAACCGTACCTGTATTAATACATAATTCCTTAAATCTCGGTTTCCTAACTCTAAAAATATATAAATTTATTTTTTTCAATACGAAATTTGTTCCAAAATATCTGTGAATGATAACACACTCTTAAAAACCTATAGGAATAAACTATTCTATTATTTAATCTATTCTGTGATTTTATTATCAACGAATCCTGTTAAGGTGATGTGCGTCAAACCGTTACAACATTGGGATAGATAAGAAAAGATTCGAATTGTTAAATTTGTTAAACTTTTTTAGTTTTTTTTTTTCTATAAATATCAATAAAGTTTTATCTGTTGCGCCAAAAAGTGTAAAAATTCAATACAAGATTCCTGATATATTGTTACAGTAGCAATTGAAAAATATTAAAAATACATAGGCACAATTTTTTTTTATAAGCATTTAAACATCGAATTTTGACAAAATCTCGAAAATTATCAATCATTGTAATTAATAAATTATAAAACGTTCAGTTTTTATAGCTAAAGATTGCAAATTTAAAACAAAGGTTCTTATAAATAGTTCATACTGTAACCAAAAAATCTAAAAAATATATGAACACAGTTATTTTTTACAGACATTTTAAATTCAAATTTGGACGAAATTACATATTAAAATCAATATTAACGATCTTTGTTTTTGTTGTAATTTAAAAATATTATTCGGGGATATATGAAACTGAAAAATCAAAATATTATGGCCTATCCATACAATCTACCATAGTATAAGGAATAACAATTATGCTCATGATAAGACTGTGCATATTTTAAGGAATTTATTCATAAATTCCATATAATTTAATATTTTAATACCATAGAAAAGTATATAATATGTCTTATACCTAGACTGACATACCGTCTCCGCTCAGAATCGTTTTTCTAATACAATGATATTATATCATTGCATTCAAATTTAATACCATCCATTATACAGTGACCCACTTGTAACCTACAGTACAGCACAGCGACATCCACTTACCCACCTTTTTATTTACAAAATTATTCAATGAGTAAATTGGAAGGGGTTTTATTGGGGTGAAGGGGAAGTCACCATTAACGACCCCCCCCCCTTCCCAACATATAGTTAGATAGTTTAAATATTTTCTGCCCCCCCCCCCCCTGCCAAGAGGGTCTAGTACCGCCTATGGTAGGTACAAACATAATGAAAATAATAATTTAAACATTTATATACAACTGAAAGCATTACAAGTGCAACCCAAATTCATAAAAATAAAATCTAATCAATATTACTATTGCACCGAAGTCAAAATTAAAAATATACGCAACAAGCAAAGATATACTAACAGTACTAACACAGTATAAAATAAATCCTACGGACCGCTTAGGCAGCAAAAAAAACATTTAATACTAGAAACCCAGATAGTAGACTATCCTAACGAAGTAATCTTATACAATTATTCCAACGTATATAGTAATATTCCAAAAGGAATGCCGAATGACAATAGCCACGATTCACGAATTAAACATACAAAATAATAAACACAAATTAAATTTAAAACAGACAAATCGATATTTCAACCTCCGTAATTAATTTTTACTGTATAAAATTAACTCAGAATATTAATACAAAAAAGGAAGGATCTAGCTATGACAATATTATGTGATGATCTAGAAATAATTAAATACATATAATTTACAATACACATTAATGATTAATTTTTCACATGACGCATTAGGTATTTCTCCCGGATTTAATAATAATATGTAATACCCTTACAAATATGTAATTTAGCACCAGATTAGCAAAACCAATAGTAAGACATCAGCAGTTTTTATACCAACTAATTTCTAAACTATTGTAATATTATAATATAACAAATTAAATTTAAGCAAAAAAATATATAGTAGGTATTTATATAATATTATGATATATAAATATACAAGTATATGTGTCATGTTTAAGTTCAATTAACTCTATACCTATATTAGAAATGTATGATATACCTAATATTATAATATTACATTTAAGAAATAATAATAAAATATTAAAAATATGTTACAAATGTAAAAACAAAAGAATGGAATGTATTTTCAGCACAATCAAAAATTCACGAGTCAACAAGCCGCAACAATCTTCTGAGACAAGGGGTGAATATAATATTTTTTAAGTACCTAGACAATAAGCATTAAACCAATAACTATAGAACTAATAACAAATAAAATTTTTCCATACGAAGACACGAAGAAGAAACAGTCCAAACAGAAATTTGAAATTTGAAAAGTACAAATGTAGATAATAATATAAGAATAAAAAATACAAATCAAATCCGAGAAAACGAAAACAAACACTTACCTTATGAAATACAAAAAGAGAAGAAGAATTAACTACCACAGAACCAAAGAATAAAATCCCATAGAAGAACAACGAACATTTACTGCTATTTGTCGAAATAAAAATATTATACTTCAAACCGTGCAGAACAATCTCTAAGAAAACATTTCTCCACAAAAGGACCAACCAATACATTTTTATAACCTTATATGTATTCATATTTTTTTTTAACATTCAAGCATAATTTTATGGTCAACGACTCGAATAAGCCGAGACAGTGATTTAGTGATAAAGTAAGTGGGTATTTAATGTAGTTATAAGAATGTTTAATGTAGCAATATCATTAGAAAATGAGGGCATTTTTTCCAAAAAGACTACGGGGACCGTCGTATATTGTAGACGGTCGTCAAAATATTATTATTTAATATAGTATATATATATGTAATAACCGGTGGGAATATTTTAAATAATTGTAAATTTTTTTTTTTTTTTTTTTTTTTTATTGATCTTAAGCTTCGGCAACTATGGCCATTAGCTGTAGTGGTTTATTTGTGTGTTGTTATGTCGGTAGGGGGAGGAACACGTGTGTGTTGGGTTTGGCAGAATTTTGAATGGGGCACCCGTAGGTTTCTGCCATGCCCCGGAGTGGGGGATGGCGGCACTTGTTCTCCGGACACCGTGACTTGCCCGGAGAAAAATACCGCCCAGTGGTCGAGAGGATTGAACCCGCGACCGCCAGCGCCGTAGACGACGTGTCCGACCGCTCGGCCACCTCGTCCCCCTAATTGTAAATTATTGACATAAGTGAGGCCAGTGAAGCAATATGTGCCGAGGCAGCCATAATATTTTACTATATAACAGCCGTACGCGCAGGCGCGGGGAGACCCGTTGTCGCCAGTGTTTCGGCGATTAAGAGGACGCCACACCCGCATGCGTTGTCTCCGTCTTACAAATGTAAAACATAGTAAAAACTGTTTTGCGCGGGACAACTTTACTCCCTCTGTATTTATAGCAGAATTACCAAAATTCCACAACTCATAGGGATGAATTTTATCTGTGTCGTAGCTTTTTTATTATTTGAATAACATAAATATAATTAAAGTTATCACTTTGAGAACATTTGGATTTTTTTGTTTTATTCATTTAATTATTAAAAATAGTTGGTAAATGCTATAAAAGAAATACAAACGCTACGACACAGATACAGTTCTTCCTTATGCATTGTAGAATTTTGATAATTCTGCTATAAATACAGAGGGAGTAAAGTTGTCCCGCGCAAAACAGTTTTTACTATGTTGTACATTTGTAAGACGGAGACAACGCATGCAGGTGTGGTGTCCTCTTAACGTAGGTAAGACGATTGTACAAGTAATTCGGCCGTCGTGGTACGGACCAATTAGTGTTTTAAATGATTGAATTATTTATGTTTGTTTTATAGTTTAATAAAAGTGTTTCCGACCAGAAAATCATATGTTTTGTTTGAGTAGCCTGCACACAATTCTACGTACTCTTTAAATCCGATCGGTAACATATAAATGTATGGTCGTTGACGATTTAAGGTTGAAACGGTGAAGGTAGTCCAACGTCAATTGTATTCTTTCAATCCAATCTGTAATCGGTTAATTTATGGTCGTTGAAGACTGAAAGTCTAAACAGTAAGGTAGCCATATCGACGTCTAGAGAGCCAAACTGTAACCGGTTAATTTATGGTATTTTGGTAACTCAATTGTCGATAGAGGTATATCACTGGAAAGTGCATATACGACAGTGCTATAATATATTTATAAATTAATTTAGGAACTTGATGACCTAAAAATCTTGAAATTATCAAAATAATCAAATAATCAAATATTCTTATAAATTATAATTATTGTATTATTTTAAATGTAATTAAAAATGTATACAATATAAATATGCCAAAATGATAAATAAAAATTATTTTTGATAGGTAATAAGTAATAAACTAATAACTAATAAAACATGATTCCCTCATATTTAGAATGTATAAGACACTCATATTTGCCAAATAATATTTAAGCTTAATTAAGTCATGACTTCAGCATAAGCGCATCTACCCCCCACCCCCCTAAACGTGTAAGGGCCCCCTCAAAATAAATTATTTAATTTTTTCATAAAATATTAACAAATCTTTAAAAATTAAACTGTACTTATTTCTTATTTCTTATTTTTTGGAAAAAAATTGAATTATTTAATTTTTTTTAATTTTTATTTAAACTTCTTTTTATATTACCTATAATAAATATGGTATATATCATAAGCTGTTTGCTTGTATTCGTTATAACTTATAACTAATTTATGTTGGTATTTGATAGAAATTATTTTGTATTTGGTAAGATTATTAAACATAATTTTACAGTACTGAACTATTACATAGAAATAGGTAATAGAGGAATAAAAATGCCTTGAAAAAAATCCCCGACCCTAGGAAAAATAACCCCCAGATTACAATATTACTGACAACCACATATCCACATGGCATTTTTAAAACGTAATTAATGTAATTATTACATTATTAATATTTAATTAAAAATAATATATTATTATTTATTATACTTGTATAGTATAGGTATACTTTTCATGAAAAAAATTAATATATAATAAATAATATTCAAAAATTAACAATAATATTGTTTTGTTTTATATTGCATATATGAAACAACATATGTTAATAGTTCTTTTAAAATATTACTGATTAGGCACATACGTTCATTAACTATTTGTTTGATAATTACTTATTTTATTTGATGTATTGATCATTTGAAATATTTTTATTTTATAATCTTTTAAATATTGTGTTTACCTATAGGTACCAAGTAAAACTTGTTAAATCTATTTCTAATAATTATTGTTATTATTTGCATATCGTTAAAATATTATTAGGAAACGTAATATTTTATTTCGGCCTTCAGAGGATATATTATAATTTATAATATAAAGGTGTTACAAGCAAAAAAAAAATTATTTTTGTTGTTTGAAAATTATAGTATAAATATTAAAAATATAAGGTATAATTTAATACTTGAGTAAATAAACAATTGATTTTGTTTGTATGATTTTTTTGTATTTTTAAGTGAACATATATGGGGATGTGGGAGCATCACCCCCTACGGGTTACTTTTAATGTAATGTCAGGTGGGGGCTATAGCCCCCCCGACATTTCAACTGGACTTCAGACTTGTAAATATTAAATATATGCTTTATGCATATAAATATAATAAATAGTACAAAGTGAAAAGTGTCCGCGTTCTTCAATCTAAAGTTTTACCCGACCTTACAAAGTGTCCGCGTTATGCATTTTAAGAAATGGAAGGTACAAATAGGTGACAAATAAGTGACCGTTTACCTGATTAATTACGTACTAAAATTATGTCATATCTGCAACGAAAATATATCATATCTAATTGCAGTATAAATATGTTAAAATTGCAATGAACAATAGGTTCATTAAAGTTACATAACAAAATCATAAAACCATAACATATATAATTGTTAATTACCTACTTACTTAAATCTGTACACGCAGTAGCGTGTGAAGCCAAGTTCTAGCTAATAGGACTGGCGAGCCGCACCGTGTATAATATTACACTAACCATTTGGAGCCTCTTTTGTACTCCTCATAACTCAAAGTACATTCCACATAATCATGTCAAATTTGGCTCATATATTCAGACTTACGAGACACATATGTGCTCCAATTTTCATAAACACACCTCAAACCGTTTTTAGATATTAAAGTTAAAAAATCGTCATTTTTATCACTCAGATCATAGATCAAAATTCTAACCCAGTTCCAGATGACCTAGAAAGTTCAAATTTGGCATACAGATAGGTAGTTAGGTTAATACAAAGGAAATAAATCAGAAACTTGAAAATTCTGTATTATTTAATTAGTTGATTTTATTATAATTTTCAATTATTTGATCTATTATATTTAATTTTTCAATTAATTAATTAAGTGCCTCTAATTTAATGTAATGTAATGTTGACTTAAATAGCTCCGCTAACCTTTCCCGTATCGCCGCTCCAAAAATATGTGTCGATATTGGTGACCTGCGAGCAGCCTAATGCTTTTTTTACACATGTATGTAATTAGTATTAATTAAAAAAAAAAATACAATTAAAATAATTAAATAATTAATCTTACGATTATGAATTACCCTGCACAAATCCATATACGGAAATTTGGTGAAATTACTGGGGCGGCTGAGGATTATATTTCTCATTGTACCTATGTAGGTATTGTACTAGAGTCGCTCGCAATTATTTATTTCAACAAGACAATTTACAAAGTTTGACATACTAAACAATTTAACCTTAATAAAGTACAAAAACAATAATGTGCCATAGGTACCTTGAACATTTTATTCTAAACAAAAATAGCATTAAATTTATTTTATTATTAAGTTATTAAATTAATTGAATTATAACCAATTTAATATAAGATGTCAAAACAAAGAAGCCAAGTATATAACATAATAAGTGTACTTATATATTATTTATTTCAGCACAATATAATCGGTTTTTATTAGAAAAAGCATTTTAACTATATCAGTATTATTGATCTGTTTTGCCAAATCTTTTTCAATATTGATAATAGAAAGGTCATTGAATCTATTTTCAACCATTGTAGATCTCATCCAAGTTTTTATTAGGCGCATTGTAGAAAAAGAAGGCTCCCAAGTGGCTGAACTTATTGGTAAAGTTAAGGCCACCTATAGAAGTTTGTACATATTTGGGTAGACATTCACGACAATACAGGTTTTTAGATCTGATGAATTTAGATTTGTGAGGGCCAGGGGGGGCTAAGACCTGTACTTTAAAATTCTGAGGGGGCTTAGTCCCCTCTAGCCCCCCCCCCCCGATTTCCGCCTATGCACAAATCGCATATATCATAATATTATATTAATTTATTATTATAAATTAAATGAGGTAAATGGTATAATACCTAATACTTTTCAAAGACAATAAAGTAAACAATTAAATAAGATTAATTAATGTGTGTTTTAATAAACTATAATATCAAGTCAATTTTCCTTTTTGTTTTTTCTCTCCAAAATATCCAGTATGTCATCGGGGCTTAACTTAATGTCCAGATTCACTGATAACATCGGAAGTCCATTTAAGCAGCTTATCACGGCTACGAATGTATATGTACAAAAGGCAAAGCACACCTTTTCGTGGCCGTCCCCTAAACCCCACCTACCATGTCGTCACCAGTCTAACTATAAAGCTTCAATATATTATCCTAACTTGGCACTCATTTAGATCTCATTTCTTTTGTCGTTGAAGTCAACAACCAAGGCCTATATTAAAGTATTTAACTTGGCTCTCATTTTACATATATGTTTTTGGTGGGATAGTTAAATAACATGAATACATGATAGACATTATTTCAAATTACAGAATTATAAAAAAGTATTTAAAAATCACAAAATATTATTTTCCTGTATTAAAATTTATAATTATATATATATCTAACTTTTTTTCTTGAAAATTGTATCGTATGTTACTTAACACGTTGAGTGCAGAGCTCGACGGGTAGTCGACAATTTGAATAGGCATTTTTATGGCCTTATAATTTATCAATTCTCCCGTTTTTATACGTGGTTATTCAGTGAATTGTCTTCTTTTCAACGGTGTATTCGGATTTAATTTTCGTTTATTTTTAGCAAAGTATTGGTAATTTTTTCCCAGAAAATCGTCGATGACGGCGACCACGACAATTGAATACATAATTATACATATAGTATATATATTTATTATTCTTATAATATACGGTTGTAAAGTAATTAACTATAGTATTCGTATTGCCAAATTTATTTTTCTTATATTATAAACATATATAAATATTATTATGATATATAAACGAAAATAATTCAAGGAATTTACATGATTACATTATTATTTTGTTTACCTGCATACTATTCATTACCATAGCCATTGATTTTATAATATATTATATTAATATATTTATTATATTATAAAATCAATGCTAGAGCTATAATTTATTATTTGTACACGACTGTCGTCTGTCAGTTACGTTCAGTACGCTGAAGTGTTCGGTCATCCATTTTTTACGGTTATGGTGTACACCGACGTACATTATTAATATTCTGATTTACTTACGAGTTTATTTACGTATTTATGATACGATTCTGATTTACTGTATTGCTCTGGGGGCTGTAATAATCCTCATTATTAGTATGTATAATAATAGTATAATTATGTATGCACTGACATTCGATGACTTTGCTATAAAAGCATATTATAGGAAAGCCTGTATAAATATCAAAGGTGTAAACTAATGATAGAACACCATTAAATGATAACAAAAAAAAAATCGTGCAAATGTATCTACCTTTAATATCTTTCTTCTGCTATTATAACAACTTACGAAGAATCTTGTATTCAATTTTCAAATCTTAGATATAAAACGAACGACTTTTATTGACATTTATAAAAAAAAACTAAAAAAGTGTGTAAGTGGGTAGGTACACTTAACTCTAAAGTAGGTATCAAAGCTATACCAAGTTTGTCGTTTTTACTTAATCCCACCTACGGTCGATTAATTTAATCAATTTATACAAAATCCTATCCTAACCAAACCCTACTAAAATCTATATAAATACACAGACTAAACTCAGGAACTACTTATCAGATCTTCTTGTATATATATTATATTATTATATATATATATGTATATTGACAAAAGATAATAACACAAATCAACAAACATGCACAATTAACCAATGGCAACCAATATATTATACACCGGTGGATTTTCCTAAAATTTTCTTTCATATAAACCTTCTCCATGAAATACTTTTACGTTTAAAAAAAAAATCAAGAAAACCTGGTAAGCAGTTCCAGAGTTTAGCCTGTACAGAGATTTTCATTTCACATTTTAGATTCTGAACGTATAAGCTGTTAAATATTATGTTATCAAAATACTGTCATGTATATTATAAGATGTAATACCTATAGTAAACTATATTGCTATAATTGTTGAGCTATAATAGCGTGTTATACTACTAAAAGCTAATAAAAAAAAAAAAGGTGGGTAACTGGATGTTGCTCTGCTGTACAGTAGGTTACAAGTGGGTCACTGTATAATGGATGCTATTAAATTTGAATTCAATGATACAATATCTTTGTATAAGAAAAACGATTCTGAGCGAAGACGGTATGTTAGTCTAGGTTTAAGACAAATTATATACATATTGATGATATAAAAAAAAAATTGACCTATAATAAATTCCAAATTAATCATATCACATTATCACAATATCCATTAGGTACTTATAACACGTTATACATCAACATCAATAACAAACCCTGATACTATCATAGATATATAATAGTACACTTTAGAAGTTTCAAGTAGGTACCCACGAATAATATTATATAATCACAATAAAATAACTAGGTTTTTTAATATGTAATTTCGTACAAATTTGAACATAAAATGACTATAAAATAAACTGTGATTGTATATTTTTTAGATTTTTCGGTAACAGAATTAACTACTTACGTGGAATCTTGTTTTAAATTTTCAATCCTTAGCTATAAAAACTGAACATTTTATAATTTATTAATTACGATGATTAATAATTTTCGAGATTTTGAAAAATTCTGTCAAAATTCGATGTTTAAATGCTTATAAAAAAAAATTGTGCCTATGTATTTTTAATATTTTTCAACTGAAATTGTAACAATATATCAGGAGCCTTGTATTAAATTTTTACACTTTTTGGAACTACAGATAAAACTTTATTGATATTCATATAAAAAAAAACTAAAAAAATTGAAAAATGAAAATATCCGTTAACAGCTCAAAAAGAGTCAAAATATTTTCAAAATTGTATGGTGTATAGGAAATGCTAATATAAACATTTAGTGAAATTTTCATGTATCTATAGTTATTCGTTTATGAATAACAACAAAATAAGGAAATTGCTACATGAGAAATCGAGTGAACATCCAATGTTGTAAAAATTCAAATTTCAAACGCTCATAAAAATTTAATTTGACTGTCCGGTAGAGATTTTTTTATTGATAAAGGTAGACAAACTTATGAGTAATCTTGTATTACATTTGCAAATTTTAGATTTAAAAAGAAAAATTTTTACGAATTCTTAACTCAAAATAATTTGCAAATTTTCGTGATTTTTCCATATTTTGTCATTTTTTAAACTTTAAATGCTTAAAAAAAAAACTGTGACTAATTATTTTTAATATTTTTCTTCTGTCTTTGAAACAATTTAGTAGGAGCCTTGTATTAAATTTTCAAGTATTTTTACTCAACAAATAAATTTTTATTGATATTCATAAAAAAAAAGTGGATGTCGCTCTGCTGTACAGTAGGTTACAAGTGGGTCACTGTATAATTGATGCTATTAAATTTGAATTCAATGATACAATATCATTGTATAAGAAAAACGATTCTGAGCGAAGACGGTATGTCAGTCTAAGTTAAGACAAATTATATACATATCTATGTTATTAAAAAAAAATTGACCTATAATAAATTCCAAATTAATCATATCACATTATCACAATATCCATTAGGTACTAATAACACGTTATACACCAACAACAAACCCTGATACTATCATATATATATAATAGTACACTTTAGAAGTTTCAAGTAGGTACCCACGAATAATATTATATAATCACAACAAAATAACTAGGTTTTTTAATATGTAATTTCGTCAAAATTTGAACATAAAATGACTATAAAAATAAACTGTGATTGTATATTTTTTAGATTTTTCGGTAAGAGAATTAACTACTTACGTGGAATCTTGTTTTAAATTTTCAATCCTTAGCTATAAAAACTGAACATTTTATAATTTATTAATTACGATGATTAATAATTTTCGAGATTTTGAAAAATTCTGTCAAAATTCGATGTTAAAATGCTTATAAAAAAAAATTGTGCCTATGTATTTTTAATATTTTTCAACTGATATTGTAACAATATATCAGGAGCCTTGTATTAAATTTTTACACTTTTTGGCCCAACAGATAAAACTTAATTAATATTTATAGAAAAAAAAAACTAAAAAAATTGAAAACTGAAAATGTCCGTAAACGGCTCAAAAAGAGTCAAAATATTTTCAAAATTGTATGGTGTATAGGAAATGCTAATATAAACATTCAGTGAAATTTTCATGTATCTACAGTAATTCGTTTTTTAATTACAACAAAAAAGGAAATTGCCACATGAGAAATCGAGTGAATATCCAATGTTGTAAAAATTTAATTTGACTTTCCGGTAGAGATTTTTTTATTGATAAAGGTAGACAATCTTATGAGTAATCTTGTATTAGATTTTCAAATCTTAGATTTAAAAAGAAAAATTTTTACGAATTCTTAACTCAAAATAATTTGCTAATTTTCGTGATTTTTCCATATTTTGTCAATTTTTGAACTTTAAATGCTTATAAAAAAAAATTGTGACTAAGGATTTTTAATATTTTTCATCTGCCCTTGAAACAATATATTAGGAGCCTTCTATTAAATTTTCAAGCTTTCGCAACCAACAAATAAAATTTTATTGATATTTCTAGAAAAAAAACTAAAAAAAAACTAAAAATGAAAATGTCCCTAAACAGTTCAAAATAAATCAAAATATTTTGAAAATATTATCGTGTATAGAAGATGCAAATATAAACAACCAGTGAAAATTGCATGTACCTACGGTCATTTGTTTTAAAGTTACACCAAAAACCAAATTCAATTTTCTGAAAAATCGATTTTGCGTAAAAATTCCCGTTTTTCCTTAATTTTTCTTTTGTTTTTCCCGGCGCTCTTGAAAACTACTGGGAAATTTAAATTTTGACCTCCCCAATGCACCAACGATATTCACTTTCCAATCGAACAAGATACTGAAGTCGAAAATCGAAGCATTATTTCGACTACTTATCGTGTACACAGACACAAAAAAAATAAAAAATAAAATAAAAAAATAAATAAAAAAAAAAATAAAAAAAAAAACACACATCATTGTAAAATCAATACATTCATCGTTTCACTCAGAATCTAAAAACTAATAAAATTGGAAACTGAAAATGTCCCTAAACAGTTCAAAATAAATCAAAATATTTTGAAAATTTTATCGTGAATAGAAAATGCAAATATAAACAACCACTGAAAATTTCATGTATCTACGGTCATTTGTTTTAAAGTTACACTAAAAACCAAAATCGGTTTTCTCGAAAACAGATTTTGCGTAAAAATTCCCGTTTTTCCATAATTAAATTGGTTTTTCCCGGCGCTTTTGAAAACTACTGGGAAATTTAAATTTTGACCTCACCAATGCACCGACGATATTCACTTTCCAATCGAACAAGATACTGAAGTCGAAAATCGAAGCATTATTTCGACTAATTATCGTGTACACAGACACAAAAAAAAATAAAAAAATAAAAAAACACACATCATTGTAAAATCAATACATTCATCGTTCCACTCAGAATCTAAAAATGTATATATTAATAATAATAATATAATATAATAATAATTTTAATGAGTTTAGCGTTCTCTACTGTACGCGAAATGACGAAATCGAAAATAGTTGAGTTTTGATTCAACGACGACAACGACGACGACGACGACGACAATGCTACAGTACTGCAGCAGACGTAGGAGTAGTGGGGGTTATACCGGCGGCAGCCGGCGAGGCGTCGTCCATGGACCGTTATGTACCTACCTACTTATAATATGTAAAAAAAACGTGTCTTTATTAATAAATATCTTATTATTCTTTATGAAGCAGTTTTTTTTTTTAAAATGTGTATTGCTTATATTTACAGGTCCTTGTACTTTCTTTTTCCTACTTACTTGGTCACCCCTAAAAATATTAGTAGTTGAAATTAGACTATATATTATAATAGAGTTAGAAAAAAGCTACTATATTTTTTTAGCTATTCCAAAAACAAATGATTTGTAAATGTGACTAAAATTATAGTAAAGATTATAAAACGTTTAGTTCTATTTACTATAAATTTAAAAAAAACTATAGTTGATTTAACTAAAAATTTAGTTAGATAAATTGTCAACTATATAGCTTAGCTGTTTCAGAAAATTGACTTGGTAAATTTGACTGATGCTATAGTAAGACTAACATTTTTTTTGGTTTTATTAACTATATATTTACAATATAATAATAGTTGATTTAACTAAATATTATTGTTAGAAAAATTAGCAACTACATATTTTAGTCATATTATCTATAAATCTTGCAACTATAATCGTTTGGTACTTGCAACTAAATGTAGGGCTATGCCAATACCATACGGAACTACATTTTACAGCTAGTACACAAATAATTTTAGTTAAACCAACCAATTATTTTTTTCCGTGTATGTAACAATACGACAAACTTAATACCTCTAATTATTATAAAAATAATTAATTTTTTTGGACTTTTCTCTTTTGATGGCTCATCTACACACCGAGTACTTGCGTTAGAAAAAGAAATCATTGAAATCGGTCCAGTATAACTTCAGATATAACTGTCATAAGAAATCGCCTCATGTTTTAATAATGTACTAACTGATCCCGTGCACTTCGTTGCCCGTTAAAATATATATCAACTCTATATGACATAAAGAGTTAAGGTTGTACAGAGATTTTCATTTAGATCTAAAAATCTTAAATCTTAAATAGGTATTCATTTGAATCTACAAATTCATTAAGATAATTAGATCTATATACACACGAAATGTATGACCTGGATAATGTCGACTAATGCATTCAAGTTTGACTCGTTCAGCATAGTACTCGCAATCTATGCTCATCAAATATTTGTAATCATTATAATTATAAATAGGTAATCTATAAGAAATATCACCAATGACAAATTTTTTATACACACCTCAATTATTATTTATTTATCACCAAGTTAACAACCCTCAATGAAATATTTCGATGTTTTTCTTGCGTGCCGAATATGTATATGAATATGCCACAGAATAAAATATAATATATGTACATCGCCGCCGCCGACGACGACGACAATGCTACAGTACTGCAGTAGACGTAGGAGTAGTGGGGGTTATGTAACAATACGGCAAACTTAATACCTCTAAAAATTATTTAAATAATTCATTTTTTTGGATTTTTCTCTTTTGATGGCTCACACCGAGTACTTGCGTTAGAAAAAGAAATCATGAAAATCGGTCCAGTAGAACTTCAGATATAACCTTCATAAGAAATCTCCTCACGTTTTAATAATATATAATATAAAGATTAATGAATTTATGTTAAATAAATAGATAACAGACTATTATGTATAGTTTTTAGGTATAGTAATTATTATATATTATACATTTATACATAAACAAAATTCATAATAGGTCACCTATGATGCTTAGGCTATGAAGCACGACCAAGATATCTATAACGTAGGTAATAAGTAATAAGTAATAACTAATAATAATAATTATTATTGAACAATTTAAAATAGTAGTTATACTGTCTCATAGTGCCAATAGTTGGACATTTTACGTTCACTTTTCTTTGTACTAATTTCAAAGTCCCTGTCTTAATATTATTATTGTATTTTACAATATAACAGCAATTATTATGTTCAACCAAATCTATAATAGTGTTAACATTATTAACTATTTTCAATTTGTTCAAATTATTATTTTATTAGATATTGTAATTGTATAAATCAGAAAAAAGTTAGAAACTTTGGGTACCTGTTTGGGCTGTAAATAGTCAATCAAATACAACTGTCAATTGTAAGAAAGTAGAAACAAGTAATATAACCTGACGACGAAATTAAAATATAATATACTTATAATAATTATTAATTATACCAAACAAATTATAAATTACTTTTTTATACAAGGAAGCAGTCGGTGACCGGTGTACTCACATGCCACTTTGTCTAATTCTTATCATAATTCATAAAAATATTTTCAGTTTTCGAGGAACACGTCGTATTAGTAAAATAATGATAATATTATCAAAGCTAGTACACCAACAATTGCATTATAAGGAACTTATTATGCTGTGTAACGAATTACGAAATTCGTTGTTTGCCCATATGCCCTTTTCAATAATTATTTTATAATTCAATTAAAATTGTTAAAAGTAAATTAAATTACTGAATTTCTAAGACTGGTACCTATGTGGTTGGGGCCCGGGTCTTGTAATTTTTAACCACAAGTCGAGCACTGGGTTTATACAATGCATACTCTCATGTGTCACACATAGGCGTAACTAGGAGGGTGCTTGGGGGTGCTTCACCACCCCCAAACTTTAATTTAGCACCCCAGTTCAAAAACAGCAAAAATTGAAAAATCATATGAAAAAAATAGTTTTTTAGCTTTACTTAAGGTTTTTTTTTTTATTTCTTCGTTTTTAGCAGAAACATAAATTATTGTTTGTAATGATTATAGGTATATCAAATATTAGAATTTAGAATTCTTCAAATTTTCTTAGAAATTTTCAGTTAGAAATTTATAAAAGTTTTTCTTTTCATACCTAACAATATAATATAGGTAATATACCTCATGTATTCGTCAGGTATATTACTGTTGATTTACTTAAATATTAGTGTCCTTATGTGTTCATGGTGAATTTAGGAATGGTCATAGTAATTATAAAATCAAAGTATGTTATTTTGGGGTGTGGGGGCGTAGCCCCCGCGGGTTTGTACTCTTTACATAATTTTAGCACCCCCAGTGTTTGGCCTCTAGTTGCGCCTATGGTGTCACATCTGGTTTTTACGGCACTGGACTTGTACCACAAACCGCAGTAGGTATAATAATACTAAATAGTAAATATTACTTAGGTATTAAATTATTAAAGTTATTATTACAATGTACATTATAGTGTATAGTGGTGTAGGAACTTGGCAATATCGTTATCGATCACTGTCGTATCAAATTAATGAGCACGATTCGATCACGGCCCACGACGTTCTGAGAAATTGGCATCCCGCATACAGCAGTATTAATAAATAATAAATAATTTATTGTAAATAATATTGTTCTAGCCGTTATTATCGTAACGTATTTCAGTATTTCAGGTAATAAATCAATTATTATAAACTTTCCGAATAGTAATGTAGAAACTAAATTTTGGTACACGAGAAAAAAAGAACCAATGCAATAAGTAATAACAAAATATAATATTATATAATTTATAACGATTCGGTCAATGTACAATGTAGGTATATCGTATATTATGTGATTGTAGTCTAGATATCGGTATGAGATATTAAAATGTAATCAGTCTAAAGTCTGGTGGGAATGTGAGATCTATATCCGTTTGGAAATATGCCGAATAAAACTGGGAAATATATAGAATATAAATAACTAAACTCTTAATTCCGATATGAAATTATTACACAAGTCACTGAGTGGGTACAGAGGTACGGACTACGGACTACGGAGTACGGACTATAGTGAGTAGGTACTGTCGCGGTCGGTTCTATCAGGTCTACGGAATCAGTCATTACTTAACTGTTCGCTTCGACGTTTGTTTTCGGGTTCGATACAATAAATTATTGTATTTCAGTGTAAACGCACTTGTGTCATATGTTACAGTGAAAATAATGTCGTGTCATGAGTATCGATCTTAAGCTTTCAAAAATTTAAAACTTGTTTTAAACGCTCCTACCGTAATATAGTTCGCGCGCGATGAAATGTGTGTTCAATATTTGAGTAAGATCGACTATAATAATAAATAATAATGTAATAATTATGAACTATAATGATAATATGTCTATTATGTATTTATAGGTACCTACCTACCTACTACCTATATCAACAACATTAATTGTGGAAAAGAAACAAGCGGTGGAGATGGAGCTTACAGAAACGATGAGAAAAGAATATATTGTAAAGGAAGTTTTGGTCAGAAAAAAAATATTGCAGGTAAGATTAATAATAATATTTACTTGAAGTATGCAAACTAATATTCGAATAATTCGATTATTCGCCCAACAAAATATCTGCGGAATCGTTATCCGTTGTAGCCTGTAGCTACCGATATTATGCATATTCATATATACCTATATAAACTAATGAACTGCGCCTCCCTCACCGCTCAGCCATCACTGAGTGGAGCCAATATATAGTGAGTGAGAGAGAACATATTTTGGGAATCTTGGTGGAATTATATAAGAGGAAGAGAGAAAAAACATAATGGGGGAAATCATAGACTTATGAAACTAATACTGTATATTGTACCTATGACCTCTCTCTCTAAGCGCTGTCCATTAGTCTATAGGTCTATGGTATTATAATGTATAGACATCATGATTCATGAATAATTATCAACAGATTGATTTTATTTTTGGGTACGAAGCGTAGAAGCTAATAATTTAGTAATAATAGTATTGGTTATTATTTAATATACTTTGAATAATATTAAATGTATGGTAATGTGAATATACATACCTATCGACGTATAATATAACAAAATTCAAAAAATCGCAAATAGACATGCTATCGTAATGAACCTCACCTCCGAGACTTTTATTGACATTTTAATTAAAATGCAAGTTGTGAGTAGGTATTTTAAAACTGTAATTATTTTGTACCTACATTTTAAATTTACATTATAAAATTATCATACTTGTCTTCACTCTCCAAAATTTAAATATCTTAATGACATCGCCGACTTCCGAGATGCCCTAGAATTTAGATAATAATCTTAATTTAAAAATGTAAATTGTATAATATGTCAATTGATCAATTCAATCGAATTTAAAAAATAATAGATTAAAATGGGTGTTGAAAATTGAAAATGTAGGTACATTTTACTATGTTGTACATTTGTACTAAAGAGTGTTCGAATATGAAAACAAAAAAACATACCATTTGCACATGTAATACAATTCAAACACTATTTATATTTATTATGTTATTTAAGACTATATTTTATTTTTATTAATTGTCTATAGTATATAAGTATATTATATTTAATATTTTCATTTATATCACAAGTGAATAAAATATATAATGGTCATTTTAAAACCTTTAGAAATTAGGGGGAAAGGTGGTATAATATTTATGCCCCACCTCATGTGACACATAGAAATCGTTTGTGTATATCATGATAGCAAGTCTCAAAGCTTAACAAAAAAAAAAAAAAAATACAAAAAAATGACGCCTGTTCAAATGCTTATTTTTTGTTCATTTAGTTTAAAATTTAAATTAAATTTGTCTTTTTATTTTATGAATTTTAATGTTATTGCCAGTCCGTTACCTCTTACCTGTACTAATTTATTGCAATGGTATTTTATGTCTATTTGATTTAAATATTCAAAACGATTTATGGATTTGTTACATTCTTTCCAACATTTGTCTAAGCAATTTAGTTTAGTTACGGCGTCTATTTGCTGAACGTAAATAACATTTTTCTTTATTGAATAACATTTAAAGTTTGATTTGATTGAATTTGAAATTTTTCTTCGATAACTAGGTATGTAACCCACATAGGTGTCGAGTAAAATTGGCTAGGTATTAAAATGACGATGAAAACTTTCTACGCCATTCACCATTTATTATCCAGAATATAATATAAACTGTGATTTATAATAGTCGTACGAAGACGAATCACGATTTTTCAGGTAAAAAATGCATATTAACGGGTTTCAACGTTTTTGTTGTAAGCAAACAAGTTGTCAGATTTCTGGTAAAAATTAATGTGTAAGTGTGCAAACGAATATTACCCCCCACCAGTACAGCCACTTCGGCTATTGGTATACTATTCGTATTAATCATAATTAAAGACCGGATTTATATTCTCTTAAAATACCCAAAATATGATGCTAATATTCTCTAAAAACCCTTCAAATATTCTCATTATATTCTCTTAAAAATTTAAAAAATATGCTAAAATATGCAAAAATAATCAAAAAACATCATTATATGCTTTAATATGCATTTATTTTTTAAAATTTTTTTTCAACTATATTTTTATAGTGAGATATTAATTAGGTATTAAGAGTTGCGTATTATACCTAATGGAATAGTATTGCATTTTAGCAAGAGTAGGAAGTTGGAATATAATATAAATATAACAGTATAATATTAAAACACACAAACAAAATTTTGATATTTGAATATTTGATAAACTCACAGATATATACAATAATTATATATTGTATATATCTGTGGATAAACTTATAAGTTGATCTTATCAGTAGATATACATAGATAAACCTTGATAATACTGATTGTTTTATTTTTATCAAAATGAAAAAATAAATAAATAAATTGTAAATGGTCAAAAAAAATTTTTCAGAGTACCGTAATATTAAAATTAAAAATAAATACAAATTTTTGCTCACAATTTACGAAATATTCCAAAATATGCTAAATTGGTTGAATATTCTCCAACCAATAAAATATTCTCAAATATGCAAAAAAAACTTTTTTCTACGCATTCAGAATTGAACGAATCGTCCACATTTTTTACTCTCATAAGACTGCATAGACCCAGTAACGATATGTAAAAACATATAAATCCGGTCTTTAATCATAATATTGGTAGGTATTTGGTAAATCATTACCATATAACAGGTACCTAAAATGATATGGTATGACCGGCGAATATTTGAAAATTGTTCTGTTGACTTAATATTTTGCTATAATAATAATGTGTTACTCATGTTGTCTCCATTACACTTTCGTCCATGGCGTATCGACAATAAATTATATTTTGTTCGCGACTCCATCAGCTTGACCGGGGAAATTTTATTTAAACCGTGCATTACCGATAAACACAATAATATCCTATCGCCATTACCACCTCTCCACTCTGTTGAGTGAAAGCCCCCACCCGCACCCACGGCGAAAAGTCGCGCAGCTGCGAACCTCGAAACTTCGCGCGTCGTCGGTCGCGTCGGTCGCTTACTCGTCGTCCGTCTCCAATGGCCATCGTCCACTCACCACTCTCGTCACTCGTCACTCGTCGGTCGTAAATAGTTTCTTTTAGTCTTGGTCCCAGGTGCTCCTCGTGAATCGGCGTTTCGGCGTTTTACTCAAAACCTCGTGGTTTCTCGATTTTCGGTATATATATATTTCGCCCGCGTGCGTTGCCTTTTTTCTTCGCCGTGTCCTAACGCGACGAAAAACAAAACCGTTTGTATTTCGTCCCATCGTCGTATTGCAACGGAAAAGCATGATCAGAATAGAGAAATCGTCGGACTCGCTAGTCGCTACCTAGATTTTCGTGCGGTTTTTTTATATTTGCACATCTCGCGTACCCGTTTTTTAGAGTTTTGTTTATTCCGCCACGTGACACTATAACTGCGATCCGACAATCTCGCGATAATTTGCGTACCGTTCCTGTCGCCGTCCAACCGTACCTTCAATTTGGCCCTGTCACGCAGCCGTTACCGAATCTCGCGGAATCGGACGCCTCTGGTACGTCATTTCAGCCGGCGGCCATGTACCTGACCAGGAAGTCATTTCGCGTCTTTGCCGATATCTTCTATCCGGTTAGTGTACTATTATTTATATCAAGTGTGCAATATTCTTTTCAGGTTGTTTTATTATTCGTGTCGTTATTATAGTATATTATTGTAGTTGATTTTACTCAAATATCGAACACACATTTTCTCAATATTAATCGTCGCTCTCGAATTATATTGCGGTGGGTACGTTTATACTGCTTATAAGCAGTAGGGTTGAGTTATTTTTTTAAAAGATTTGCCGGCTTGCGTTACTTTAAATTTAATACGCCCTTATACTTAAATACCTGATCAACAGGGAACCGAATTATATGTATAAGTAGGTACCTATACATTTATTAGAATATGCTAATTTGTTATCTGAAAAAAATGTGGTAATGTATACGATTTCAATCATAATATTCTTGTTAAAATAACACCTATTTTATTTTACATATTTTTTTTTACGTCGATGCAAGTTTGGAATTTGACAGGTATACTTTTGTGTTTTGTTTTAAACTTATATTTTAAATTTTTCAGTATTATTACGTTAAAATACATTTTGGAACAAAAACTATTTTTAAATCATAAGTAACAACTTCCCCGTGTATAAGAAGACCTTAACTTAGAGATTAGGTAATATCGATCGATAAAATTACGCTCGGTCGTTATTATATTATATTATATCACATAATATTATAAATTATGGTCAATGTGTATAGTACCTATTGATCATTGACTGTAAAATAATTATATCTTATCTAATAATATTATATCTTAAGGCCGATTTCACCAACACAGTTAATTACGGTTAACGCTTAATGGCCTGATAACAGATATTTAACCGGCCAAATTCGGCCGATTAAAACTCCGGTTAACGTTGATCGTGATTAACTGTGTTGGTGAAATCGGCCCTTAGTCTGTGGTGGGTATAGTACTCCAAAATAAAACTATTTTGTGTCGGTAGATTCTTCTAATAAAATATACAATTATATAATTATATAATTTATATATTAATATTTGAGTTAAAAATTATAGGATATTTTTTTGGTGAAAGAAATAGCACTACATTTATTAATATGAATTTTTAATTTATTTTGTTCGCACCAAGATTGGTTATGTATGGATTATGGGATTGTTAAAAATATAATTTTTACCTTTGTCACTTTACTAGGTTTCTTAATTTGTTCAACATCATTATTGGTTTCAATTGATTTAGTAGCCATGTTACTTAGATCACCACTCGCACCTGAAGTTACTGTTAAAGTTTCTGTAATAATCTAAATATCTGTTAGTATAATTTTTATGGTTGAGATTGTATTTACAATCGTATGCTATGATTGTATTGATTGGAAATACATATATGATGTAACTTTTTACATTTTGTTTTGTACCTTCTTACCAACAATCGTTATCAATATTATTTTATTATTATGCGTCTATGAAAATAACTTTTAAACACAATTTGCAATTTATGTCTGAACGAATAACTTTTTATAATAGGTAATCTAAATAACTGTTCATATAATATTATTATAGTTGATATTCAACCACCAGTCATTGTTATTATAAGCTCTCTATAACTTTGCTATTCATGTATGCATGATAAAACTTTTTATAACAAACTAAATATCTGTAAGTATATTATTATATTATGTAACTTTTTACATTGGTTTTTACTTTGTAACTAATTAATAGTAGTTGTAATAACTTTTATCCTTGCTTTTATCCGAGCTTTTATCACTATTAAGTCAAGAACTTTCATACACTATTTGTGATATTTTATGTCTGTATGAATAACTTTAAATAATAGTCCAAATATCTGTTAATAGAAGTAGACCGTGTTGTTATGTTTTATACGTAACGTTTTAATTGTACCATCACTACCTATGTATTATTACCAGTGGCGTTTTCAGGAATTTTCTATAGGGGGGGGGTTCTGAAAATTTACTTGAATTCAATAGTGGGGGGGGGGGGCTCACACCCCCCGTAGTCATAATATTTACAAATTTTGTTTTATTATATGTATTTATGTATTTTACCATTTTCGTAGAGAGTACCTAGTGAGCTGTATTTGGTATATCATATGAATATCAAAAGTAAAATAATACAACCAAAAACTAAGCTTTTCAACATTCATACTTTAATAATCATTATAAAACCGTAATAATTTACCAAACATTTCAAAACACAATACTTTCAAGTTTCAGTCCATGATCCCTATCCATTCTCTTTACCGTGTTACACTACTAACTAATTCTGTAACTGGTCAATTTATAGGATATTGTGTATTGCCAACAAGAATAAATCTTTTTCTTTTTAAAAATAATTTTTTATTAAACTGTACATTTTTGATTTGTTTACTAACTGTTATACTTATAATTTAAACTTATCTGTACATGGCCTGTTTTCGCGGCCCGCGATGTTTCTTTAAAATATTTATTTAAATGACTCCATTTTGAATGAGATGTGTCACTATTAGCTAAGTTAATAGTTAATATAGTTATCCATATTTTTGTTTAAAATTTCAAAACATTATAATATGTTACGATACAATATTGTAAGAAAGTATAATATTAACAGTAACCCCTATAACATTTCCGTCTATGATATAGTTATATAATATTTTCTGTGAATATGCAATATAATAATTATTATTTACTAATTAATATATTTAATATTTCGTATTCTCTTTTTATAAAATTGAATTAATTTTAAGCCTGTGGCTTAGGAAAAAAATTAACTTAATGTGGCAATAAAATTAATTAACTCGTAAGTTACTGAATAACATAAGAAAAAAAATAACTCGTTAATTAACTTAGTTAAAAATAACTTAGCTTTACCTTATTAATTCGTTAATGCCCAGCGTTGCTTTTTAACAGAAAAAATAACATTTTATTGACATTCATAGAAAAAAAAAAACACGCAAAATTGGAAAACGAAAATGTCCGTAAACAGTTAAAAATAAATCCAAATAATATTAATAATACATTTTATCGTGTACATAAAATGATAATATATACACCCATTGAATATTTCAAATACCTACAATCATTTGTTTTAGAGTTAGGTTCACCAAAAACCAAAATCTTACCTATATTGTTATACCTACTCATATTTTAGATTCTGAGTGAAACGATGAATGTATTGATTTTACAATGATGTGTGTTTTTTTTTTATTTTTTTTGTTTCTGTGTACACGATAAGTAGTCGAAATAATGCTTCGATTTTCGACTTCAGTATCTTGTTCGATTGGAAAGTGAATATCGTTGGTGCATTGGGGAGGTCAAAAAAATTCCCAGTACTTTTCAAAAGCGCCAAGAAAAACAAAAGAAAAATTAAGGAAAAACGGGAATTTTTACGCAAAATCGATTTTTCAGAAAATTGAATTTGGTTTTTGGTGTAACTTTAAAACAAATGACCGTAGGTACATGCAATTTTCACTGGTTGTTTATATTTGCATCTTCTATACACGATAACATTTTCAAAATATTTTGATTTATTTTGAACAGTTTAGGGACATTTTCATTTTTCATTTTTTTTTAGTTTTTTTTCTAGAAATATCAATAAAATTTTATTTGTTGGTTGCGAAAGCTTGAAAATTTAATAGAAGGCTCCTAATATATTGTTTCAAAGGCAGATGAAAAATATTAAAAATCCTTAGTCACAATTTTTTTTTATAAGCATTTAAAGTTCAAAAATTGACAAAATATGGAAAAATCACGAAAATTAGCAAATTATTTTGAGTTAAGAATTCGTAAAAATTTTTCCTTTTAAATGTAAGATTTGAAAATGTAATACAAGATTACTCATAAGTTTGTCTACCTGTATCAATAAAAAAATCTCTACCGGACAGTTAAATTAAATTTTTATGAGCGTTTGAAATTAAAATTTTTACAACATTGGTTATTCACTCGATTTCTCATGTAGCGATTTCCTTATTTTGTTGTAATTCAAAAACGAATAACTGTCGATACATGAAAATTTCACTGAATGTTTATATTATCATTTTCTATACAGCATACGATTTTGAAAATATTTTGACTCTTTTTGAGCTGTTTACGGACATTTTCATTTTTCAATTTTTTTAGTTTTTTTTTCTATGAATATCAATAAAGTTTTATCTGTTGGGCCAAAAAGTGTAAAAATTTAATATAAGGCTCATGATATATTTTTACAATATCAGTTGAAAAAAATTTAAAATACATATGCACAATTTTTTTTATAAGCATTTAAAGATCGAATTTTGACAACATTTATCAAAATCTCGAAAATGATCAATCATTGTAATTAATAAATTATAAAATGTTCAGTTTTTATAGCTAAGGATTGAAAATTTAAAACAAGATTCCACAAAAGTAGGTCATTCTGTTACCAAAAAATATAAAAATACATAAGCACAGTTTATTTTTATAGTCATTTTAAGTTCAAATTTGGATGAAATTACATAAAAAAAACCTAGAATACCTAACTATTTTAGTTATTTCGTTGTGATTGTATAATATTTTTCGTGGGTACTTGAGACTTCTAAAGTATACTACTATATATCTGTGATAGTATCACGGTTTTGTTGATGTATAACGCGTTATAAGTACCTACCTAATATAGGTATATTGTGATATGATTAATTCGGAGTTTATTATAGGTACCTATAACAGGTCAATTTTTTTTAATACCATAGTCCATAGATAAGTATATAATACGCCTTATACCTAGACTGACATACCGTCTCCGATCAGAATCGTTTTTCTTATACAATGATATTATATCATTGAATTCAAATTTAATATCATCCATTATACAGTGACAGACTTGTAACTTACTCTACAGCAGAGTGACACCCACTTGCCCACCTTTTTAATTTTGACTTTGGTGCAATAGTAATATTATCATTAGATTTTATTTTTATGAACTTGGGTTGCATTTGTAATGCTTTCAGTTGTATAAATGTTTAAATTATTATTTTCATTATGTACTATGTAGTACTCTGTACCGCATATATATTACATAATAATATTTTGACGACCGTCTACAATATACGAGAGCACCAAGTAATATTTACACCAGCCCCCCATTTTCAAAATATTGAAAATTTATTTTTCTATCTTTTAGTATGCTTTTTGTACGAATTTTTAAGCATTGTTGCAGAATTTGTATGAACAAAGTGACGTCTCGCCACCCCCCTGACGGGTCTATCGATATCCCTTTGGAACGAAGAGCGTACGAATGTTTATATTGCGCGTACAAATACGTATGAATAGTGTGCAAAGTATTAAAATTAATATTAACGATCTTGGTTTTTTGTTGTAATTTAAAAATTAAAATATTATTCGGGATATATGAAACTGAAAAATCAAAAAATTATGGCCTATCCAAACAATCTACCATAGTATAAGGAATAAGAAGTATGCTCAATGATGAGACTGTGCATATTTTAAGGGGCAATGAATAATTTATTCATAAATTCCCTCGTAAATTCCATATAATTTAATACCATAGATAAGTATATAATATGTCTTATACCTAGACGGACATACCGTCTCCGCTCAGAATCGTTTTTCTTATAGGTACAATGATATTATATCATTGAATTCAAATTTAATACCATCCATTATACAGTGACCCATTTTGTAACCTACTGTACAGCAGAGCACCTTTTTTTAAATTTTTTTTTTTATCTAAACTAAATTAATTATTTAAAATTGTGGAAAGTAGAGCACATCAATTAGAACCCTCGTCATAATTTTATACATGGACAATAATTATTGGTTATATTGGCTTAAAAGTTTAATACTAAATAATTTTATATAAATGAAATAATAATTAGAAAACATTTGGAAAAAATGAATATTTCAATCTTCTTCAATGTTAATAGTAATACTTGGACTAAACAATTAATTTTCAAAATTCATCTTCTGAAAAGTTAAATTGAGTAAATTAAGAGTAAACCTAATTTTTTTCTTGTAACTGTTTTAACTTGTTAAAATTTTAACCCTTTCACTATTTTATATTGCCTTACGTCCAAAACATTTACATCATATTATGATGCTCCATATTATATGCATTCCTGTATTTAATAATATTATCATTTGCTGGTTAATGTAGAACTATAGGAAACCTTTACTCGCATTATTTTAAACCAGCTACTGAGACCTTAATGGTTTTAACGGTTTCGTTAAGAGTTCAGTTCTTTAAAATATTTGTTTAGGGGTTTAGTTTAAATTTCGGGATTTTATGAAGTTCAAAATTTAGGTTACGGTTAAAACCGGTCCCAACCGGTATCCAACCTTTATTTTGGTATAATTTTTTTTCAAACAAAAAATGTTAATACATGAATACATGTATGCAGTTGTATGTTATACTCATTTAGGTACCGTGAAAGGTTATATTGAATTTTGAAACATTTGAAATCTCATGAGAACCTGTGTCATTGTTAAAAATTAATATTTTATATACAGTTTACACTTTTGTCTTTTACTGTTTATAATAATTTATTGTTAAATTTCAACCAAACTATTCAATTTATATAATTAACAAATACTATTTAGGACTATTCAGTGATTTGTTTTGATAAAAATTCAAGATCAAATGTACAAAATACATAGTAAATAAAATTATTTAATAATTATATTATAATATATACCTATTACAATATAATTTTAATATTGAGTTAATCTAGTAAACTTCATAGTTAACATAGGTTCAATAAGACATAGAATTTCTTTTGCGTTTTAACCCTGAGCTAGGTTGCATCAGTATTATCTTCTGTATCTTCTTAACAAGAGTTTGTTTCAATGTTTGTAGTTAGATGTTTCTCAGCACTAAAACATAAATAAAAATAAAATTATAATATTAAATTCATATTGTATTACAGATATTTTTACCTTTTTTTAATATATTCATTGTCAGCTTTCAAACAATCTGAATCAAAACGAATTTCCTTCTGTATTTCTTCGTGTACATACCTATTTCCTATGAATATTTTTTAATAAATAAAAACATTTTCAGAAACTAATGTAAAAAATTTCTTACTTTATACTTTATAGTATTTAAATTTATGGCCACTAGACATAATGGTATTTATTATTTACTAATAATTTTATACCCGCAAGAGCTGAGGGCTCGCAAAAACGGAAAACTCGTGATATTTCTAGTTAATGCTAACTTAATCATAATGATAAAGTGCTTTTGACCAACTTTATCCTAAAACTTAATAGCTTATTTCATCGATTAGAGAATAATCATAAGTATTAAAAACCCATTTGTAGTTATATATTTTATTTTATTTTTAAACAGAAATATTTATAAATGTATTTATGTGTTCTTATTTATACATTTATATTTGTTCGTACTTAAAACAACACTGAATTTCTAAATATTATACATTTTGTTATTGCATATTTATTGAATATTTTAATGATTTTTAGTGCATATTATATGGCATATTATTAGTGCATACAAATCTGGGTTTTACAGATAATCATAAATCATGCATGTAGATGAAGATAAATCTTTTTAAAAACAAAGATTTAAAACAGATTTTAAAGTAATACAATATTAAAATGTATGATACATATACAAATAACAATTAATATTTTGAATAAAGCCTTCTCACTACAAGTATATACAAAATAATAAACAGGACCATCATTAATCATTAATTAATTAATTTATCCTTTTTTTTCATACTATCTTTTTTTTTATTTTTATTTATTTTAGAAAATTTACAATCTGTATTACGTAACACAATAAGTAAAATCTATGACTGACATAACACTATATACATACAAAATAATAACACATGAAACACAAGATGAGGAAAATCATCCAGCGATGGTACCCTCCAGTAATTTAATTTTTTTTTTTTATATACCTACATTAATTTAATAGGTCACGACACCAATTTCTTTTGAGTCGGCGCGGTGGGTTGTCAGGAAGAGTACGTGATGCTATTTGAGTGACTAAAGGATTGGGATGGTGTTGCAGTTTAGAGTGAAATCTTTTATAGTACAATTTAGCTAGTTGGTCAACTGTTCATACCATCTAAAATTGGATTTATAATTTGTTTGAAACCAGTATCATTTAGTACACTATATGGTCGTCCATCTACAGTTACTAAATCTACACAAGCGCTGATTAAAGTTTTCATATTAATGTTAACTTTAACCTCTGCGTATATTATAAAAGGTATACGGAAACAAAACCTAAGGAAAAAAAACCAAAATAAAAAAACCAACGGTTAAAAAAACCAAAAGAAAAAAGCACCAACGGACAAAAAAACCAAAGTGATAAGATAATCAAAATTTTTTGAAACAAAAGATTGAGTTATCTTAGTTGTAGTTCTCAGAATAGCCGGACAATTAAGTGAACTTTTTTTTGTACATCTCCATGTATAATATTGTATTCCAGGATATTTTAAAGTGTACATATGACCTTTGTGACAAATCTTATCTGCACCCTTATTTGGTTTAATAATTTCAATAATTTCCATATTTTACACTATTAAATCCAGAACTTAAAAAAAAAAACAATTTGCAAGACAAGAACACAATACAGTAAACTGTAAACTAGTAAAGTCAAAGTCAGCACAATGATCAATAGTGTATTTTTATATGATCTTCATTTAGATTCCCCCTATTTCAACTATAAATCTTGACAGATTGACAAATTAGCTTGTCAAACTTATCTGATTATATAGTTGAGTTATTTTTATTTTTGAAACCAATATAGTATATGTACAGGAAATTTCTCAAACTAAAATGTATGTAATAGGCCCAGGGCTCGGGACTTAAAGCACTTAAAATCATTAAAATAAGCGCTTAAATAAGCACTTAAAAATATCATTATAAGCACTCAAATAAGCATTTAAAAAACTTAAATTTAAACAAAAATATTTATTAAAAAACTTTATCTTTATATTATAAAAAAAATTAAACTTCATTTTCAGGACTGAGGATTTTATGGATTTTCCAAGGGATTTTATGAAAAATAAAATGTACACAATATTTACAAATAGTTGAAAAATTAATTTTTTAATAAATTTTAATAAATTTTTTTATTTAAATTATTTTTAATTTTAATTCTATCAAAAACAACTTTGCAGTAGAAAATCATAAAAAAGTATAAAAACTGGTCAAAAAAGCAATAATTATCAGAAAAACTTGAAATAAGCATTTTCTTGAAAAATCACTGAAAAAAGCAAAAAAAAGCACTCTCAAATTTCATAATTGAATGTGTTGTAACATGACATACACTTCTATAGCACTCTGCTACATTTTAAGTCAATCTATAAAAATAAGCAAATGCTTTAAGTCCCGAGCCCTATTACTAATAGCAAATTAAACTAATATTTTTATATACATAGTGATCGTAACTTATATTCTATCAATCATTTATTTATGCTCATTTGTATACATTTTTCTCAATAAAAATATAATTATAATTAATTGTATAATATTTGAATGTATATTTAATCAACACATAATTTTTATAATATTTTTATAATATTGATATATTTTTTATAATATTAACACAGCATAAGGATTGTATATTATATTTTGTGATAATGCTAATTCTCTGATTATATTATCACTTTGGTTTTTTTTCTTTTGGTTTTTGTCACTGTTGGTTTTTTTATTTTGGTTTTTTTTTCTGTGGTTTTTTTTCCGGGATTCTTATAAAACTATAAAAGTATAAAATATAATTTTTGTTTCAAAACAATGCATTTTTAGTAATTTCTTTCTACTTCACTAGATAGTATTTTTTCTGTTTTGTATAAAGGTTTCGGTTTTGGTTTGGATCTTTTAAAATTGTAAAATAAAAGTTGCAGTTATTTTTGGTTCTTTAATTTTCATAAATTTTTAGGTTCTGTAACCGGTTCTTTTCGGTCCGGTCTCAGTCCCTGTTGTAAACTTACATAACTAGTTCACGTAGATCTCAAAATTAAAATTAAAAACTAACACCAACTTATTTTATTTTACATGCTTAAATTGGTTGCAGTGTATAAATAGTTAGCAGTGAAAAGGATCCATCTTTCAAAGGTTCCTCTTTCGATAGTTTTTCCTCTTGTGTTCAGTTGTGTTTTTTTTCATTTTTAAACTTTCCTCTTAGTGTTGTCTGGTAGGTATTTCTTACAATATTTAATATAATTTTTTAAAGATGACAATGTTACTTACATCACTACCGTTACGGATAGCCCACCATACGTGGTAATGAGCAATAAGTGATTCATCTTGTAAATTTGTTATAAGATATTGTTTATTTACAGAAATTCCACTATTAGACATTAGACACAATTTAATAATAGTCAGTCACTGTAGGTACTACATAGACCTCTTACAACGGATGCAGGCACGTAACCAGACATTTTTCTATAAGAGGACCAAATTTTGTTGGCCCTTTTCTGTTTTTTCACCCAACACCACTACTCTCCTTATCAGACAACATCCACAAAAAATTAATACTACATTTCACAATATATTGTCTGTATTGGTTAAGCATTATATTTTTATTAGGTATATGTTATTATAAATATACAATATACATATTAAACAACTATGTAAGGACAAGTCGTCTATTTTTATGGTCCAGAAATATATACATTAATACCTCCGATATTATAATAAAATATAACATTATATTATACAGAGAGTTAGATAGTACAGATGGTGTGAAATTCGAGTCGGTGTGACGGCGCTAACGTTGGCTCGGTCGGCTGTTGTCAAAATTACGTTTGAAACATTACTTCATGTGTTTCAATTTCCGTCGTTCTCGTTATTTTGTATAACTTAATGTTTTATATGAGGTCTATCAGTAAATTCGTCGATCATTATTGAAAATGATTCTTTAATTCTTCATCCTATCCATGAGAAGAATAAACCTGACGGACTTTCTCGGAGTAGTACACACACTATAATGTCACAATATTAATATAATGAATAATGATAAAACAAGACGCTTGGATATATGTTTTAAAAGTAAAAAACCTTAATTATGCATTGAAAACTAGCTAGTAGCTACAATATTTTTTAGTCATAAAGTGGCAAATATCTCTAGTTTTTTGATTTACACAAATATTAAAAAGACATTTAACACTGTGTAAGAACCAGGTTATTATGATATATTATTAGAAAATAAATTACCTTAGTCGAAATAGTGTCAACGAATTAGTAATTGTCTGCTGGTCACTTTCCCACATGATACGAAAAGAAAATTAACTAAACTGCATGATATTGATAGTTAACTATAAAAAGTTGAGTTACAACAATGACAATTTTAACTTAACATTAACTGTTTGATAAGTATAATATTATACTCACTATCGTTTTCCATTAATTGATCAAATTGTAGAGATTTTTCTTTTCTATATACTCTAATTATATTGTCTCCAACTACTTTTTCTTTGTTGTAAATTATTGTTGGTCCTTTTATCATAAATTCGCCAACTACCTACATATAAAATAATATCATATTATTGTCAACATAACGCATAACATTGTAGTTCAAATTAAAATATCAATTAGCAATGTGTTTTCTATTTTCTCGTTTGAATGTGTTGTAAAAAATATTATTTAGATTATATTCATATCGATGCAAAATTATATATTTTTATTTAATATACAAACTTTGTATTATTTCTTCACCGTCTCATTGATGTCGTTTCTGGGTTTTAAACTTTGAGGTGGCCACCTCCTAACAATCCAGTAACCTCGGAAAACGTCACTGAAATCGCCAGAGACGAATATAAAATTCAGATTTACCTGTGTTTATAACTTCCGCTGTAAAACAACGTGAGCAAACATAAAAAAACACCACAAATTTACTGAAAAACATAGTGAAGTTTTTTATGTAATTTGCGGCCCGGGCATATTTTGTACATACGTAAATTGCGGCCAGTTTATAATTTGTATTAGGTACCTACCCAAATATTTTTTATTTATAAGTAATAATTACGTCTAAGCCTTTTTTTGCAAAATCAATATTTTCCTTCTCATTTTTCAGACTTAGGGCATATCATCAATGGCTTTTCTTTTTAAACTATTGTTCAGTTTCTGTCGATTTATTATTTGTTCCGAAATTTTAAAATGACTTGTGATCTTTAAAACTATCTATACAAATATTATTATCATTAAATTTCAAAAAGTGTGCATACCCAGCGCTGAATATCATATTTTAGCATTTTGTAAAAACGAAATTTGAAACCATCAACTACTTTCAACGTTTTATTTCTTTCACTTTTAACAACGTCCAATTTTATTAAATTGAAAAAAAATATTATTATTATCTACATTGATCAATCAAAGATTAATACTTATCTTTAAATTGTACAGCCGACCGGAAATCGGAATATCCCAGGCCGCAATTTACGTACATTTCAAATATACCCGGTCCACAATTTACACGCATTTAAAATTTTTTTAACAATAATAATTAAAGTAACACAGGTTAATTTTGTTTTTTTAATATAATTCAATATAATTTAATATAATTTAATCATTTAATTTAATATATGTTTTAATACATTTGCTTCAAACTGCCTTATATTTTTTTTTTGTGTGCATGTTAGCTTTTTTACTGTATATTTTATTGGCATAAATTTATTTTCATTTACCTGGGGTTTGAATGGTTCCACATCTTTTATAGGATATTCATGTAGCTTAGTGGTCTTTAGAGGGTATTTCACAGTAACATATTTTTCATCGCATTCCACTACTATTGCCGCTTAATAGGGATAGCCAATAGCAGTGACGTTCACTGGAGATCCAACTGGAAAAGGATGATTGGTTGATGAGGACTGTTTTGCTTCTGGTTCAACAACATGTGGCTATAAAACATAATGTTTAAGTAGGTATTAATATTGATTTTTACAAACATTTTATACCTGACTGATAAATATCTAATTTCAATATACTTACGACATTATCTATCTTTGAGCTCTCCCCCCTTCGGATGTTGACGACTGCTCTGCTTCCTGTTCAACAAGACGTGGCTATAAAACATATTGTTTAAGTATTAATATTGATTTTTATAATCATTTTATACCTGACTGATAAATATCTATTTTCATTATACTTACGACGCAACCTTGATAGTCATATACACTTTCGTCATTATTGCTTAACTTTTTACGTTTACTCATATGATTTGTGTTAGTAATACAACTAAGCTTACGTCCTACACTAGTGGACGGTAATCCTTTAAAATTTATCTCCATAAATGACCATTTCATATCTGATGGATTTTTAGGACATCCATACATTTCCATCACTAATTTCATTTCTGTTATATAGTGGTTTTTTTTGGCTGTAATTGGACGCCGAGTAAATACCAATATTTTATTTTAATTTTATAATTTGGGTATACATTTTTCGATTCTAATACGCGATCTCGAATATCCATCTTTGATTCGACGAATAGGGTCTGAAAAAAATAATATGGTTAACTTTAGCTGTACATTAAGGGGATTAACCTAACTTTACTTACCGAAGTTAATGTGTGAATTCGTCTTATCCATGTTGCTATTAGATTTTGTGCCGCATCATCAACATTGCTGTTACCACAAAGTACCTCCAAAATATCTCTTACGCATCCGGCTATATTATCACGTGTTTTTCTCAGTGAAAGTAAAACATTTTCATAATCTTCTAATGTTATACCATTTATGCTTGTACGTCGGTGTTGCGATAAGTATTCTAATACAATTATGGATACTAACCTTCTGAAATGTACAGACATACTTTAATATTAATATTAAAAAAAAATATCGGATTCTGTCATATATATATCTAAACATTAGGTATATATAATTTTTATAAATTATATCTATTAAATTTACTTATTCAATGAATATCTTATCCGCGTATGTAATTACCAATAGTATTTACCCTACATGTATAATATACTATTATTAATTATAAACTAATACGTAACTACCATCACCAAAATTAATAATACGTAAAAATTATTACTTATAAAATAACTAGCATGCACAAATAATTAAAAGAAATTACGTAAACGCGCGTGGTACGTTGAAAATTTATGAGTACCTATCTAATAACACGTAAAACGTTTAATCGCCTATGCTACGCGTGTTAAATTTCGATACGGTTTATCCCCTCACCTGTTCCGCTCGCACGGTTCCGCGATGTTTCATGCGTACGCGCTTGTACTACGCTCGAATATTATAAAAAACAATGTCGACTTTCTATCCCTTATTTTTCTTATTACTAATTTATTTCTTTAATTTTCTAATTTACTGATTAATTAATCATATTTTAGCATTTTGTGAAAACGAAATTTGAAACCATCAACTACTTTCAACGTTTTATTCCTTTCACTTTTCACGTCCATTTTTATTAAATTGAAAAAAAATATTATTATTATCTACATTGATCAATCAAAGATTAATACTTATCTTTAAATTCTACAGCCGACCGGAAATCGGAATATCCCAGGCCGCAATTTACGTACGTTTCAAATATACCCCGGACGCAATTTACGCATGTTTTAAAAGTACATGGGCCGCAATTTACGTAGTATATCACTATGACCTTTTTTGGGGGACGCAATTTACTGAAAAATATAGTGAAGTTTAAGAAATGTTTAAGAAAAATAAGTTACTTATTGTAATCACGGAACATAAAAAAAAACCAACACAAATTTATTGAAAAACATAGTGAAGTTTAAGAAATGCTTAAGAAAAATGGGTGACCCTGGGACGAGGATACGTGCAGCAATTCTGTGATGAACGGTCACTTAGAGATCTTGTTGTACGCACGGGAAAACGGATGCCCCTGAGACGAGGAGACTTGCAGGTGGGCCTCAAATAACGGTCACATGGACTGCCTAGTTTACGCTCGAGAAAACGGGTGCCTCGGGATCGAGAACTACGACAAATTTTAATGAAATATTTCAATTATTAAGGGACTATATATGTTTATTATTTTATTTTTATAAGTATATTAATTACAGTATATTTATCTTATTTAAGTTTTCAATGACTGATTTCATTTTCACGAGAGATTATAAGTGGTTCTTAATTCTAATCTAATACATAGGTCAACAATAATACATTTTTAAAATTTATATTCTTTAATATCTACATGAAAATCTATTTTCTATTTTCTCGTTTATAAGTTTTGTAAAAAAATTTTTTATTGAGTCTATTCATATCAGTACAAAATAATATATTTATATTTTATATTTAAATTTTGTATTATTTTTTCTCCGTCTCATTAATATCGTTTTCGGGTTTTATAACTTTGATGGCCACCTCATTGTTATTCCAGGTCTCTCGGAAACGTCACCGAAATCGCCAGAAACGAGTATAAAATTCAGATTTACCTGTGTTCATAATTTCCGTTATAAAAAACAACGCGAGCAAACATAAAAAAAAACCACCATAAATTTATTGAAAAACATAGTGAAGTTTAAGAAATGCTTAAGAAAAATGGGTGACCCTGGGAAGAGGATACGTGCTGCCGCGATGAACGGTGACTTAGAGATCTTGTTGTACGCACGGGAAAACGGGTGCCCTTGAGACGAAGAGACTTGCAGGTGGGCCTCAAATAACGGTCACATGGACTGCTTAATTTACGCTCGAGAAAACGGGTGCCCCGGGAACGAGAACTACGACGACTATCAACTGAATTAATACTATTTGGAGGAAATAATATAATAATTTACCTAATATAAAATGAATATACATATTTATACTATAATGATTTAAAAATGTTTATTTTTCAGTCAAATATTTACTCTATTTCCAACAATTAGTCGCAACGATTAACTCGATTTGCCATTTTACAAACTATTCTAATTTTTCACATCTTGTGGATCAATCGATCCATATCTCCATATTTGACACCAGTTTAAATTTAAATTTTTATCAGTGGCGTACCCAATATTATATTATATTTAAAATTGAATGTGCATATTGAAATTTTTTAAATTTTTTTTTTTTTTTATTAAATTTTAATCACCTTTTTTTGTGACGAAATAAGGCAATTGATGTTCCAAACTTGGAGCTACAAATTCTACATTTGAATTTCTTTAACTTCAGATAAACATCATTGTAATGTGCTTTCATCAATTTCTTTGTTTTGTATTCGTTATCACAATCTGTACAATATACTTTCTCTGTTTGTTCATGTTGTGTTAGTGTATGATAAGCCAAATCACCAGAGTAATAAAATTTTGAGTGACAAAAGTTGCATTTATATTTATGTTTTCGTTTTCCATGTATAGGGATGTGACGTTGTAATGATTCATTAGATGAAAATAATTTGTCACATATTAGGCATTTTTCATTACTTTTGTTGTGAGTTCTTTGGTGTTTTTTAAGCCATGAGAAGTATTTAAATGTTTTCGAACCCATGGTGCACGGATACTGTGGAAATGGACACATTTCTACAGAGAAATATTAAAGGAGTATAATTACATGTAACAGAATTTAAGCAATTTTGTATGCATACCTGGGTCTGTAACATCTTGAGGTTCAAATTCCCCTTCTGACATATCAGACGATTCGCTGGATATATTAACATTTGTGTGGTTCTAATCTTCAAAAAGATAGCAAATTACATAAATATAAATATTAAATTAAATATTAAATTACATTTATAATAATCTCAATATCCGTCAGTAGAATTATTATAGTTGAGATTGTACTTACAATTGTATGCTATGATTGTATCGATTGAAAATACATATATTATGTAACTTCTTACATTTCGTTTGGTACTTTGTAACCACCAATTGTTATTATAATTGATTATAAGTTTAATATAATATAATAATATGATTTTACTTATATATATATATGCAGATAACTTTTAACCACAATTTATGTCTGAACGAATAACTTTTTATAGTGATCTAAATATCTGATAATATAATATATATAGGTACCTATTATTATAGTTGACATTTGTTACACTGTGCTATTGTGGAACTTTTCACATTTTGTTTTATACTTTATAACCGCCAAATGTTATTATTAATACAATATAATATGTTTTCACTATTATGTCTAACTTTTTATAATAATCTAAATATCTGTTCATATAATATTATTATAGTTGGTATTCAACCACCAATTGTTATTATAAGCTCTCTATAACTTTGCTTTTCATGTCTGTATGAATAAACTTTTTTATAATAATCTAAATATCTGTTAGTAAAATTTTTAAGGTTGAGATTGCATTTACAGTCGTATGCTATGATTGTATTGATTGAAAATTGATAGATTATGTGACTTATTACATTTGTTTTTACTTTGTATCTATTCAATAGTAGTTGTAAATTGTAATCACTTTTATCACTATTGTGTCTATGTCAAGAACTTTCATACACTACTTGTGATAATTTATGTCTGTATGAATAACTCTAAATAAAATAGTCCAAATATCTGTTAGTAGAAGTATAGACTGTATTGTTACGTTTGATACGTAACGTTTTAATTGTATCATCACTATGTATTATTACATACCTATTTTACTAGGTACTATTTCACACAATTCAATACTATAAGCTAATATTACTGTATTTTACCTATCATCACTGAGAATTTCTGGTAATTTGTAACGTCTATGTAAGAATAAAAAAAATATTGCAAGGCGACTCATGACTTATATTTAATAGCCTAACCCAACCTAACGTTTTATTTGTATCGTCACCGTATTATAATGATACATCAATATTGGTTGGTATTTATCTATGTTCTTTGTGTTACACTGCCTATTGCTCTTATACACATCTAACAATGGAAAAAAATATTTAAATACATAATTACACAAATAAACATATTTTAAAATACCGGCTTACATCAGACCTCTTGAAATGTTAAACCTAACACATAGGGTACTAATATTAACTAATGTGTTGACCATGATTATTATATTAAGGTAGGAAATAAAAACAAGACATGTGAAAATAAAAGTTTTTTATTCATCGAATCTGCAAAATATTAAAGGGAATAGAATATTGTTAGGATAATGGAATTAAATAAAATTCTCCAATTGACAACTTACGGTGTTGATCATCAGCCCCTCCAGCTGGTCCAGGGCCGAGGCACAAGACGCACCAGCCATCGATTCATACAACGTCTGCAATTTATATAATTCATAGAATTAACATTTTAAACATGGCATTAAAAGCTATTCTCAAATTCACAACTTGCAGTGGTCTATCCAATGCCACATGTGGGCTGGTCCACTTCATTCATATCCTACAATTTTGTATTTATTTAGCGCTATTAGGTTTAAAAATATTACTTACTGGTGACGACATCCGCGTCGACGTCGCGATTGGGGTGGGCGCCGCGGAAGCCGGACTTCTCACCGACCTTTCGGCGAGACTCCGCGGCGGCCTCACCCTCATCGAAATCCCGGGTCAATCCGCCCCCACGTCGGATGGCTGGTGGTCTCGGCTGGTTCTCTCGAGCTGGCGTGTGGGGGGCTATAAATATAACAAACATTATTAATATCATTTTTAATTTATTATTAAACTGCGATATACACTCACCGAGGCATTGCCGGACCGTGTGCCCCCTTTTTTGGCATCTATAACATCCTGAAACACGATGTAAGCGTTAGTTAATAGTAAACATTTTAATGTACCTATCACCTATTTACTTACGTCGGTTGGCGTTCGCCTTCTTGCGCGGATGACGCGCAGCGTTGGCGGTCACGGCCCGTTGATGGCGCGCGGCGGTGGCGGGTCTGCCACAGCCGCACCATTCGTCACCGGCCCCTCGAAAATTGTTATATAATTGTTCATTCTAAAAATAGAAAATACGAAACATTCAGCGGATGTCAGCACGATATATTTGTTTTTTTCTCTCAGACCTGTGCAACGTACACATAGTATAAACGTCTAACTACTTTGCCGGAATAAGCGTGGGCAGGTGCTTACAAAAAAGTAAGCCCTCTAAGTTTAAATATTCATTCATAAATACGATCCGCGTTGGATGTGTCGACAACAAGCTAATGTTATTGTACTTATTTTAAAGTTAATAAATGAAAAGAATTTTAAAAAATGGATGGTAAAACAAAGCAATAAATTCCTTTGACAAAAATCACGTGTTGCCCACAATACTAGCCTATTATTATACGATCCTCGTTGAACGTGTTTAAAAAACAAGGCCCTCATGTACCTACGCTTGGCAATAGCCGCTAATGTTTTATACGTTGTCACTCATTCTGAAGTTGACAATATATATATTAAAAAGCAATAAAGAAAGTGTATAGTAAAACGAAACTATAGGTATGTGATCTGTCGGTATTATTATATGTTGATGGTATGATAAAATATTAAATTCGTTAATCGGAAAGCATGTGTTACATTATATTAATTGATAAATTACCTACGATCTCAAACGTTTTAAAAAGCAACCAATTAAATTAATAATACAGTATTTATAACAGTAATATTACATTGTATACTCACGTGTTTCCGTTTCCGACACTGAATGAAATGATTTTAAAGTCGGACGTCGGCGCGGTCCTTGGTCTTAGAACTGCGACAATAACAAGAGTCAAGGCAGGTCATTTATTGTATTGACAAATTATTAAATCGATATTTTATAGTTTTATTATTCATTTCGCCGATTTTTGAAATTTTCGAAAATGTATTACTCTTTTTACACGATTTCGACCGTTTTCTATCATTTTTCGCCCTTTTTATTACGCCGGTTTACATTCGTGCGCCGTCCGTAGCCGTCGCAATGTCGATCGCAAAATACGTTCCCGGCCGGACTTTTTTTTCCGATTTTTTTCGTTTTCTCCAACAGTTTTGTCTTTTCACACTCCGTTCGCGCCCGAATCGTGTAGTTGACGTCTTTATAAAGCCGTCTATATGCTCTTTTCCCTCGAAATCGGTTCGTCACGCCGTCGACCGACCGACCGTACGCGTATATATACATGTATATACGTGTATAATTTAATTTTAGATTCTGAGTGGAACGATGAATGTATTGATTTTACAATGATGTGTGCAGCTAGCACAATATTTGTTTTCTCTTTCAGACTGGCTGCAAACGTAGATAAAAATTCACGGAAAACCATTTTTTTTATGATTTTTGAATAACCTATTATTACTGTAGTATATTTAATATTGCATATATATACATAGGTTCCTCTACCAATAATTATTAAATTACATAATACACTATTGTCTATTGACTATTACTTAATAACACAACCATTTAGAATAAAATCTACTAGTACAGCAAGATCACTGCAGTACTAACCATGGTCAGCAAAATTTAATTATTTTAAATGTATACCAGTAACCTGGATGACAATGAGGTGAAACGAAAAAAAAATTCTTAAATCGAATTTATGACTTCTACATCTTTAAATATTTTAATGTACAGAAAAGGAAGGTACCTAGGTAATTTTTATAATGAAATATAGGTGATTGTTTAAAATTATTAAATTTACCCAGCTCTTCAGGATGCACAACGAATAGTAAAGTGCATTCGACATTGTCGATTTTTCCAATACGTATATCCATCGTCGTCTTTGTATTTAAGTCCTGTGCCTCTGGAACCACCAATCTCACGAATAACTTTCTCCATTATTTAATTAAATTATCGTGTTTTATAATTTATTTTGAAAATATTATAAACACTATAATAACTAGAGCTCGAATGTTTATGACTTGGCATATTTTTTTCGCGCAGCCAGAATTACACCGGAGTGGGATAAAAATTTGATTCATGAAGTCTATATTACAAATATGCAACTTTTTTTTGCATATTTTTGCATAATATATTGATCATTTATAGATTTAACGGCATATTTATCTCATACTCACATATTTATTAATTATTTTATACTACGTAGGTATACACGAATCTCGTAATCGCCTGTCGACGACCATTATCTTATCGCATATCGTTAATAGATTAATATTATAGCCTAGGTAAGTATATATTGTATAACAGTATAGATTGACTGCTTGGGTGGGTTTTATCTTCATTTTCGACGAGTTTATATTTTGTTGACATCAGTGGCGGTTTTTTGAATTTTTTCTGGGGGGGTCCTTTAATATTATCTTATAATGTATAAAGACAAAAAAGTTTAACCCATGAATAATTACTAAATAAAATTTAATTCTTACATAAAAAAAAAAAACAGCATTTTAGTTACAACTACCAATTATAACACAAAATCAATTTTTCGTTTTTTTTTTTTACTAATTCGTCCAAAACTTCGTCAGTCGTTAATTGTAAATCCTTATGTATACACATCATAGCCAGACCATTTAATCTTTTCTGAAATATTTAATATTGTAAAATATGAATTATGATTTCCTTTATTAGGTACTTACTTCTCCAATGGTGTTCCTCAAATAAGTTTTTATTCTTTTAAGATTTGAAAAAGTACGTTCATTAGATGATGTTGAAACTGGTTATGTGGCTAGTATTTGAAGAAGTTTAGATAAAATGCAATATAGAAGTTTAGATATTTATCTAGGTCTAGTTAAAAAAAATTAATACATTCATATATGAAAATTAATTTTATTATATTTATGTTTATAAATATCATCTTATACTGTTCGACTTACCATCATCGACTGGTGCAGCTACTCTACTAGGCCCTGCCACATTTAGATCTTTTTCATCATTATTAGATGATGAATAAATACCCAGCTCTAAAATATAGCAACAAAAAAGTATTTATTATTTAGTTATTAAGACTAACACGCATATAGTATATTACCATCTAATTTCTTGATATTTTTTTCTGCGACCACAAGTAGCTCTGTAACTTTCTGTGCAGTACTCACATTATCATCATCTGCTGCTGATGCTTGATGTACTACTATAAATTAAGCAAAATAAATATTAAATATTATAAATTTAACTCTATAAGCTAAAAGTTGTTTTGGAAAAAAATATTAACTTAACTCAGTTTAAAAAATAGTTAATCTGTTTTTTTTTTTTTTAATTAGTATAACAATTTTATTAAACTTTTATCATAATGCACACTGTACCTACATCATACTTTATTTTTATTTTATACTAATATAGTAATATTAACATCTAAACGAAAAATTGGTATAACTGTATAATTGGTATAATTATAAATGATAATAAACTTTTAATCTTACGCTTGTCATCATCAGCATTATCATCAACTTCAACTCCATCATCATCAATGGAGGCGTTGCATATTAAATTGATCATGTCTTCAACCACTGTATAAAATAAAAAATAAAATGTTATAGATGTTAAATAAATCACAATAATATGTATATTATATTAATTACCACTAAACTTACGGTCATGGACTGTTGAGCACACTGTGCACAAACATTTTGTATTTGCATCACCAAAATATTCCAAGCTGTACTGCACAGTTAATTCTTCACCATTCAGAATGTCATTGACGGCCTTCAAATATGTTTTTCCATCTGCTTGCGGTTCGAAAATGCAGTTGGGTGTGCAGCTGTGGTTTACATAAGAAATGGGTCCTAGTAGCAAGTGTGGTACTTGGTGTCTTGCCTTTCCACTGTATATAATTGAGAAATCGTTAACACCTATAATGAATAGTAAAAATACTAAAAGGACTTTGAAAATGTTAACATATAATAAACAATGTAACATACCAGTTATGATGTGGTTTTGCTCAATGGGGAAATGCTGTCCACCAGCTTCAAATATAATAGTCCGCTTCGGTATGAAGCACTTGCTTACCACCATTATTGCTTTGTATAGTTCATGATCTGGAAGGTAGTTGCATAATACGAATTTAATTCGTGAGTCTTTAGACACAGCCGCCTCGTACATTGCTTGGTGGGTCGACGTGATACGGTTATGGATGGGTCTTGGGACCACCTCACTTTTTAACTGCAATGACATCTTGTGTGTCTTAACACCCAATACAGGATCCAGTAACGCTGCGGAATAGATATCATAAATTGAAATTTAAAAATATTATTCGGGGATATATGAAACTGAAAAATCAAAATATTATGGCCTATCCATACAATCTAACATAGTATAAGGAATAGGAAGTATGCTCAATGATAAGGCTGTGCATATTTTAAGGTGCAATGAATAATTTATTCATAAATTCCATATAATTTAATACCATATAGATAAGTATATATTATGTCTTATACCTAGACTTACATACCGTCTAATATCAGAATCCTTTTTCTTATACAATGATATTCTACCATTGAATTCAAATTTAATATCATCCATTATACAGTGACCCACTTGTAACCTACAGTACAGCAGAGCGACATCCACTTACCCACTTTTATTTTAAATTTCTTAATTTTTTTTGTGTCTGTGTACACGATAAGTAGTCGAATTTTCAACTTCAGTATCTTGTTCGATTGGAAAGTGAATATCGTTGGTTCATTGGGTAGGTCAAAATTTAAATTTCCCATTAGTTTTCAAAAGCGCCAGGAAAAACAAAAGAAAAATTAAGGAAAAACGGGAATTTTTACGCAAAATCTGTTTTCGAGAAAATCGATTTTGGTTTTTGGTGTAACTTTTAAACAAATAACCGTAGATACATGACATTTTCAGTGGTTGTTTATATTTGCATTTTATATACACGATAACATTTTCAAAATATTTTGATTTATTTTGAACTGTTTAGGGACATTTTCAGTTTCCAATTTTATTAGTTTTTTTTTTTTATAAATATCAATAAAAATTTATTTGTTGAGAAAAAGTACTTGAAATTTAATACAAGGCTCCTACTATATTGTTTCAAAGACAGATGAAAAATATTAAAAATCGTTAGTCACAGTTTTTTTTTTTAAGCATTTAAATTCAAAAAATGACAAAAGATGGAAAAATCACGAAAATTTACAAATTATTTCGAGTTAAAAATTTATAAAAATTTTTCTTTTTAAATCTAAGATATGAAAATGTAAAACAAGATTCCTTATAAGATTACCTACATTTATCAAAAAAAAAAATTCTTTAAGAAAGTCAAATTAAATTTTTATGAGCGTTTGAAATTCAAATTTTTACAACATTGGATTTTCACTCGATTTTCATGTAGCAATTTCCTTATTTTGTTGTAATTCAAAAACGAATAACTGTAGATACATGAAAATTTCACTGTATGTTTATATTAGCATTTCCTATAAACCATACACTTTTGAAAATATTTTGTCTCTTTTTGAGCCGTTTACGGACATTTTCAATTTTCAATTTTTTTATTTTTTTTTGCTATAAATATCAATAAAGTTTTATCTGTTTCCCCAAAAAGTGTAAAAAATTAATACAATACTCCTGATATATTGTTACAATATCAATTGAAAAATATTAAAAATACATAGGCACATTTTTTTTTTAAAGGATTTAAAAGATTGCAAGATCTATCACCATTTTTAAGCCAAATAACTGACGGTGGAGGTTTACCGGTTACTTTACACTCCAAAGTAACGTTTTCTTCTTTGAAACACAATGCATCCTTAGGCTCGTGAATAAACAGAGATACATGGATAAATTTTTTTTCCATAAATTTTCTCCATGTTGCATTAATTTTAGATCCAACATTTCTTTTGTACGTCTTAACCAACAGGAATATAAAAACCACCTTTGTCTAATTGTTAATCTGGATAAATCCTTTTCTGTTGGTGGCAGTTCAATTTTAATATCAGCTTCTAACTTTTTTTTTAAATATTCTTTCATTAGTATCATTAACTGCACCTTCCTTTTAACTTCAGGTTCATTAGAATTACAAGAAAGTAGTTCACTAGCTTTTATTATGTCATCTAACGTAATACTATAAATATCATTTGCATTTTTTTCTAGTTCTTGGTTATTTGATTCTTTTACTTTTAAATCTTCTAAACAAGTTTTAAAAGAAGTAAAAAATAGCCAAGATAAAAGATCTAAATTTGTTTGAAAAAATGAATGATATTGTTCAGGCATACCAGTTTTCAATAATGATATCTCTCAACTCCAACATTGTTTGATATAACTTCAGTACATTCCTTAAAGTACTCCATGTCCTTCATAGTAGCTTTGATTTGGGCGTCCATTTTAACAAGGGAAGTATTCATTCACTGAAAAAGTAAAAATAATTGTTATACCTAACGTTAACAAAATTAAATGAAGAATACTATATTATCAATTTAATTTTTAATTTATAACTATATTATTATTAATACTCATCTTTAAATGAGTTAAAATACCACCGTAATATAATTTATTTATTTATTTATTTATGTATGATAAACGGTACTGAAATGAAATAACACCGAGTTCGGAATTAATATAATCAACAAACCTATTAGGTACTAAAGATTTGAATGAATTGTTTGAGCTTACGAAATAAATTTTTTTTTTTTATTAAGAAAGAAAATTCACAATCTGTACACAATAATTACAATAAGCAAATTATATAAAGAAAAACAGAATAAAATAACATGAATGACGTGTTGAGGAAGAAACCCAATGGTAACATCTCTTTTACTAATTTAATAGGTCTCTACACCATTTGCGTTTTAGTCTGCGCGGTGGGTTTTTTGGGAGGGTCTACCACATGTTTGATATTAAAGTATTACTGTGCGTGTTTAAATTTTGGTGAAAACGATTGTACATTGCTATGGCTAGTTCAGTGAAATAAAAATAAAGAACACTTTAAAATGGAGTCTTCTAAGAAAGTATTTAGTATTTACATGTGGAACATAGAAAAATAGCTAATACTCACAAAATACTAAATTTGCAGCTAGCGGACGTTGATCGATTTTGAATGACGTCGTACCATAATTTTGTTTTGTTCTCTATTGCAAATCTCACCACACAGTTTGGTATATTTGCAGCTTGCAGCTTGCTGACAGGTGTTGTGACAAACTGTAAAAGTATCCTCGGACTTGTATCATAAACTTGGTGGAGACCGAATCGGCCCGTGATGTTGAATGCTCCGGGGAGTTTTTAGAAAACTGTCCCGAAGCAACAAATCATTGACCGTAGACGGCCTGTGACAAGTTTAAGTACAAGCCCTCCTCGTTTACAGAGTGTCACAAAACCACTCGACGTAAATCGATTTCGACCACGTGTTTCGCTGGTTGGTTAGACTTAGAGTTGACCGTCTTGATCGTCTGATCGGAGTCTTGATGCTGAAAAGCAAATGAAATTGCGTTTGGTTAGAAACAAAATTACAGTATGAAATAATATATTGAATTATTTGAATTACTTGAACGAAATACTCGACGTCTCGACGTTAAGATTTTGAAAGGTTAGAACATCGTGGAATGCCGTATTATTGTCTATTGAACAATAATTTAAGTGAATCATGATTTAAGATATCTAAGTAAATATATCGAATATCTCTCATCTATGGAATAAAAGATTAGATTAAAACTATACTCTGTTCCATGAGAGTGCGCGACTGGGTGGCGACAAAACGTGTTCATTTCCGCGTATTCGCCGTTAGATACATGTGTAGATAATAAATTGTGAAGGGGACAGTTGTGTCCCCGAGATAAGAAATTATAACTGATAACCCAACTGCCGGATAATAAAGAATGTTTTTCGAATTAAACTTGATTTATTATTCCTTACAAAATACAAGTACTTTTAAAGTATCACTTTATGATCTTGAACAGATTGATTAGATCCAAAATAATATATATTATTTACAGGATATAGTGTTATACATTATAACTTTTTAATCCATCAAAATATGTTTATATATATTATATTATACTAATATACTATTATAGTATTATACCTATTCAAAAAAATATTGACTGGGGGCTAGAGACCAATTGTCCGTTTACCATTTTTGTCTGCCATAATACATTGCACAAGAAAAAGGTAGGGTGATACGGTAGCTGGTTGGTTGAATCAATATAATTTACATATTATCATTGTTGTAATGGTATTTGAAAAATATTAAATATGCATTTGCACAATTTTTTTGTCATAATAACTTCTAATGAAAAGAATAAAATAGGTACTTAAGAAATATTATAATAATAAATAAATTTTATTTAATACATTTTTGATTAAACTAAGAATATGATTAATATTTTAGATTTCATCAAATAAATAACAAAAAAAAAAAAAAAAAAACATTAATAAAACATTTTAAACAAATTAACCTAACTATACATTAGGTCATTTTTGGCTGGCAATTCATTGATTCTTTTGTTCCATTTCCTAAAACAAATCTGTATTAATATTACTTGAAAACTTGGTACATAATATTATAAATAATAATGCTTACACTTTCATTTTTTCGGTTCAATTCTTTTTTCGGAGATTGTATGTTTTGGTTATCTTCTTTTATACAATTTTCCTCCTTTTTCTGATGGCTATCAACAATTGAAGTTGGATACTTCCAAGTGGTGTCAGATCTTGGGCTTGGACTCGTAGAAAAATCATTGTCACTGTCTGAATCTCCGACAGCTGGGTTTCTGACTCCGGTGGCAATATTTTCAATTATATTTATCGTATATTTGCACGGATCAAATGTATGATCATAGTTGAAAACATCAACCCATTTATTATATTGAATATTATAATCTGGGTAAGCAAATTTCAAGCCACAAGGCCTTTTTTTGAACACAGTATCTGCATTTGGGAACAGGACCTAGTAAAAAACATTTGAATATTTAATTCAAAATATATTGTATATAAATAATTAAAACAAAATATATTTACTCTGTTTATTGTAACTCTAAAACAAATGAACGTATATACTTGAAATTTTCACTGGTTGTTTATATTTGCATTTTCTATACACGATAACATTTTCAAAATATTTTGATTTATTTTGAACTGTTTAGGGACATTTTCATTTTCCATTTTTTTTTAGTTTTTTTTCTAAAAATATCAATAAAATTATATTTGTTGGTTGCGAAAGCTTGAAAATTTAATAGAAGGCTCCTAATATGTTGTTTCAAAGGCAGATGAAAAATATTAAAAATCCTTGGTCACAATTTTTTTTTATAAGCATTTAAATTCAAAAAATGACAAAAGATTTAAAAAATCACGAAAATTTACAAATTAATTCGAGTTAAAAATTTATAAAAATTTTTCTTTTTAAATCTAAGATATGAAAATGTAAAACAAGATTCCTTATAAGATTACCTACATTTATCAAAAAAAAAAATTCTTTAAGAAAGTCAAATTAAATTTTTATGAGCGTTTGAAATTCAAATTTTTACAACATTGGATTTTCACTCGATTTTCATGTAGCAATTTCCTTATTTTGTTGTAATTCAAAAACGAATAACTGTAGATACATGAAAATTTCACTGTATGTTTATATTAGCATTTCCTATACACCATACACTTTTGAAAATATTTTGTCTCTTTTTGAGCCGTTTACGGACATTTTCAATTTTCAATTTTTTTTATTTATTTTTTTCTATAAATATCAATAAAGTTTTATCTGTTTCGCCAAAAAGTGTAAAAAATTAATACAATACTCCTGATATATTGTTACAATATCAATTGAAAAATATTAAAAATACATAGGCACATTTTTTTTTAAAAGGATTTAAAGATCGCATTTTGACAAAATTTATCAAAATCTCGAATATTATCAATCATCGTAATTAATAAATTATAAAATGTTCAGTTTTTATAGCTAAGGATTGAAAATTTAAAAAAAATATTCTCATAAATAGTTCATACTGTAGCCAATAAATCTAAAATTTATATGAGCACAGTTATTTTTACAGACATTTTAAATTAATATTTGGACAAAATTACATATTAAAAAACCTAGAATAACTATTGTAGTTATTTTGTTGTGATTGTATAATATTTTTCGTGGGTACTTGAAACTTCTAAAGTGTACTATTATATATCTATGATAGTATCACGGTTTGTTGTTGATGTATAAAGCTTATAAGTACCTAATGGTTATTGTGATATGATTAATTTGAAATTTATTATAGGTCAATTTTATTTTAATACCATAGTGTATATATTTATTTTATGAATATCAATAAAAATGTATTTGTTGGATGAAAAAGCTTGAAAATTTAATAGAAGGCTCCTAGTGTATTGTTTCAAAAGCAGATGAAAAATATTAAAAGCCCTTAGTCACAGTTTTTTTTTATAAGCATTTAAAGTTCGAAAATTGACAAAATGTGGAAAAATCACGAAAATTAGCAAATTATTTTGAGTTAAGAATTCGTAAAAATTTTTCGTTTTAAATCTAAGGTTTTAAAATGTAATACAAGATTCCTTATAAGATTATCTACCTTTATCAAAAAAAAAAAAATGTCTATAAAAAGTCAAATTAAATTTTTATGAGCGTTTGAAATTCTAATTTTTACAACATTGGATTTTCACTCGATTTCTCATGTAGCGATTTCCTTATTTTGTTGTAATTCAAAAACGAATAACTGTAGATACTTACATACAATTGCTTACGGTCCTGGAAAATTAATTTAATTAGATTTATCAATTTCGAAAACTTGAACTTTTTTTTTATATAATAATTTATTCTTACCTTCAGCGGCCGCTGCGATGCCGTCTCCCGTACACCGCCCTGAAAATAATTTGTTTAATTAGATTTTTGATGTTTTTTTTTAATATACTATATACTAATATAAATATCCTTACGACGATTGGCGGCGCCTCCCTGCCAGTGGTGTCGGTGACTCTACCCTCCTGAAAATAATGTGTTTGATTAGACAAATTTTGATGCCTTTTTAATATACTTTATACTAATATATCCTTAAGTTTGGCCGCTTCGCTGTAATTAGTTTAATTAGATTTATCAATTTCGAAAACTTGAACTTTTTTTTAATATACTAATATATCCTTACCTTCAGTGGCCGCGGCGAGGCCGTCTCCTGTACACCGCCCTGAAAATAATTTGTTTAATTAGATTTTTGGATTTAGAAAACTTGAATGTCTTTTTATATATACTAATACAGTGGAACCTCGATAACTCGAATCGGTTGGGGGCGAAAAAAAAATTCGAGTTATCGAAAATTCGACTTATGGAAAACCTCGATAACTCGAATCTGCAAAAAAAATTCGAGTTATTGAAAATATTTTTTTTATTTAAAAACACAAAGACTTCAATGATAAGATTGATAATAGTAATCGGTTTTCGATTACGATTTTCGTTATTTATAATAATATACATATGTACTTGGTTATTTGACCTTCGAGTAATCGAGATAGGTAATTGTACGAATTATATTTTATTATATAAATTCGAGTTATAAGCTAAAATTCAACTAAAATTACTTCGACTTATCGAGAAATTCGAGTTAGCGAAATTCGAATTATCGAAAAAATTTATCACACATAATATCATATATTGGAAGCCAGGGGCCAAGGTATTCCTTCGAGTTATCGAAAATTCGACTTATAGAGGTTCGAGTTATCGAGGTTAAACTGTATATCCTTACTCTGGACCACGGATGATGACCATCACGACCCTGAATCGACCCGGATTGACTTGATCCACCTCCCTGCCGCCTTACAGTACTGCCACGACTACTGCCACCACCGCCGCCTTCGCCACCGGCCCTTTTTGCCTTCTCACCTCTGGTTTTGGCTACAATATAAATTACAATTATATTCATAATATTAAGACTGTTATTAAGGAATATATGTAAAGTAAACACTCACCGCAGTCCCGGGAATAGTGCCCCGGTTTACCGCAGTTATAACATTCTGAAACGGGTAGATATCATTTTAATCGTTTCTAATTTTAATTATTAACCAAATGTATGCTTACGTCGGGCGCGGTCTTCCCCTTCGCCGTTTGATATGTTGACGTTGAAATTATATGTGCTCATTCTAAAGTTAATAAATAAAAACAAATAGAGAAAGTTTAAAAAACAATTGATTTATCTGCATTTTTATGTTGGTGATATTATAAAATATTAAATTCGTTTAACAAAAAGCATGTGGTGCACACTAAAACTACGCCACGGTTTTCTTCGCAAATGTATATGGTATAACAATATACCTACATTATAATATTATTTCATAAATACGATCGGCGCCGAACGTGTTAAAAACAAAAGTAACTAGTTAAGTTAAAAAGTTAAAATAAAATTAACTTTTTAACTTAACTTTAACTTTTTGACTCGTTGATGCCCAGCCTTATTGGAAAATATTAAAATCGTTTAACACTTAAACGGAAAGCATGTGCTACGTTATATTGATTGATAAATACCTACAATCTGCGACCTGCGTTTAACGTTTTAAACAACAACAAATTAAATTAATATACTTACGTGTTGTCCTTTTTTCTTAACTTCTTTTCAGACAGTCGGATTTTTAAGAACGGTTTGTCGACAATTCTCGGTCGTCTCGGACGTTAATTGTCAACGCAGGTAACCGATGCCGGTAATAAAATCGCATGGTTGATTAATTAATTTATTGTATTGACATATTATATTGACATTGATTGATACACACGCAAACATGGTTTTCAAAAATTCCCGCCTTTAACAGAATACCGCCAAAACCGGTAGGCCTTATATCACCGAACGTTTATCATCGGTAAATATAACCAAGTAGTAGCATAGAAGCATAGACTGTATCACGATTAAAGATATACAGGTTACTCAACGAAACTTATTTTTTGGTGCGCTTAAAATTTACGATCCTGTCATAGCAAGAATAACAGTTAGCGCTTCTGCATTATAGTGATTTCTCTTGGTACTACAAAATACATCATTATCAACAATATCAAAGTTGATAATATCAACAGACAACAACAACTATCAAATGTCAAATGTCAATAGTCATTTATTAATTATTAGTAAATATTATATTAAATAGTAAATTATGGAGTATGAATAAGTAACAAGTAATAACGAATGGCCATAAAAACCATTTACTATTTATAATTTAACAAGAAACAAGCTTTGATAATTTCTTCTTTGTCCTGTTTAATTTTTTGGTCTTTTGATTTTCCATGTATGTGTGTTGTCTCATATACGCATACAGATGTAGGAAGTGAATATTTCTACCATCATATCAGTGATCAGTCTTATGATGTCCACATGGAAATTTCAAATTTGTTGAGGCCAAAAGAAATTCATTGTATGTATTTTCAAATACATCAGGAGAACAGCAATGTTTCTGAAAACTAGTCTCTAGCACTTGTAAAATATTATACATATTTCCATTCGGCTGTGTAAGAAACCCTCTAGTTTTCATTTCAACAAGTTCAGATTTATTAGTGTTTATTTCTGAATTATTATTTTTTAATCCACTGATACATAATGTGCACTTATTTTTTTTACTCAATCGTTTGGCCAGGTATCTGTAAATCATAATAAAGTTAATTAATATTCTAATTTATAGAAATATTTAAAAGAACATAGGTACATATATTTTTTATCATATTTATAATATTGTATTTTCTATAATTGCATAGGTAGGTAAGCATTGTTAAAAATGTATTTAAAAAGTAATGATTTTTTGTAAGTCTTATCTTACCCTCCTAAATAATAAACAACACATTCAAAAACAGTGCTCTTTGTATAATCATGTTCAAGAAAAATATCTTCAGGATCTTCATCACCTTCTTCTATTAAAATATCAATTTTTTGTTTCAATTTTTCAACTTTTTCTTTTCTTACTGATGTATCATTCATCAATTCTTTTAAATCAGTAATTTCTAATATTGATTTGTTTTCTAATAGTTGTATAAATACAATGTATATTATAATTTATTTACTGAAGACAATTTTATAACAATTATGTAAACATTAATAAATTCATAAGAAATATTATACCTTCATCTACTTTATAATTTCCACTTTTAGGAGGTTTTAACAATGAATATATATTTAATATCCTGTATAACTGTAAACAGGTGGGCGTCGAAGGATGATCATAGTTGTGTACCTAAAGATTTTTCCCATACAGAAATATCTTTAATAGGGACGCCAAATTTTGTTTTGGAACTCTCGTGACATCCATTTACACAGCATTTATTTTACACCATAATAACGTTTTTAAATAGATACAAGAGAATTATGAAATATCTTTTACTTTCTAAATAATAAACATAAATGTTGGCATAGGATATAGGAATCAGGAAGAGTATAATATAAAATATGTACATATAATATTATACATAAAAATTAAAAATTCTAAAGACCGCCTAAAATATTTGTTTAAATTCAAATTTGGACGAAATTACATATTAAAAAACCTTGAATAACTATTTTAGTTATTTTGTTGTGATTGAATAATATTATTCGTGGGTACTTGAAACTTCTAAAGTGTACTATTATATATCTATGATAGTATCACGGTTTTTGTTGATGTATAACGCGTTATAAGTACCTGATAAATATTGTGATATGATTAATTTGGAATTTATTGAAGTTACCTACCTATTATAGGTCAATTTTTTGTTTAATACCATAGATATGTATATAATATGTCTTATACCTAGACTGACATACCGTCACCGCTCAGAATCGTTTTTCTTATACAATGATATTATATCGTTGAATTCAAATTTAATATTATCCATTATACCAGAGGTTCTCAAATCTCAACCTTTTGAGGTCCACGCCCCCCCCCCTCCTCAAACTATTATCCGAGTTCACGCCCCACCACCAAGATTGATGACCTTTTTTTTTTTTTAGATATAGTATTTATATATGGATATATAATATATACGTCAGAAGTAATTACATACTATAATTTTTGTTATTGGATTAATATGTATATAACTTATAATTTACAATTACACACAATTAATAGATTTTAGGCACTGCGTAGAAAACGGCAAATTTTTCATTTATCATGTTTTTTTCAGCATGTATTCACGCTCCCCCCTGATATGTTGTCACGCCTCCCTAGGGGGGCGCCCCCCAGGTTGAGAATCCCTGCATTATACAGTGACCCACTTGTAACCTACTGTACAGCAGAGCGATACCCACTTGCCCACCTTTTTGCCTATGATTTAATAATTATTAACGGAAAACTCTTTTCACACGCCCCGTTAAATATATATATTTATGGGAGATGCGCGTATTACAAGCGAATTACATACGATTACATCGATGTACATCGAATATATCGTCTTACTTCGCTCCGTAGCCTAAGTGTTGATGTTTTGACAATTATCTTAAACTGTGTCCGAGTAGGTTAGGCGTTAGGTAGGAAACACGTAGGTTCCGGATTCGATTCCGTCGTACGCTCTCCGGGCGTGATTGCCGTCATTGCCATATGGTGTTTACACGGCCGCCCGAAACCCGACTTTTTTTGCATTTTTTTTTCCGTAATTTTACAAATTTCCGATATTTTCTCTTTACTATTATTATTATTTTAACTTTACTTTGTGTATGTACGTTCGATTTTTTTTAAAATTAATCTACCATATTTCATTTTTTATGTATTATAATATAATATGTATTTACGTGGGTAAACATGTTTTTTTTCGATTTTCTTACGTTATTTTACAAATTATACTTAAGTTATAATACCTATACATATATTTACCTTGTGTATGTATAGTTAACTTTTTTCTTCCAAATTTCATTGTTATGTATTATACACAGATTTCTTTACGTTGAGAAACATATTTTTAAATTTACGATCGTTTTTCTTTACAATTATATATAATTCAATAAATACGTAGGTACACTGGCTGCAACTTGTTGGCGCACATTTTATAATTTTTACCTGAAAAATTGCGCACACGAAAATAAGGCTATATGACATAAGCGCCAAAGGTGCAAAAATGCAAGACTGGGCATTAAGAAGTTAAAAAGTTAAAGTTAAGTTAATAAGTTAACTTTATATTAACTTTTTAACTTAACTAGTTACTTTTGGCTTTTCATTAACTTAACTGTTAACTGTTAAAAATGACATACCATTTGCGCCAAAATAAATATTTTATATAAGTAGTTTTTCTAAATTGATATATCTTTTAAAAATGATATTATATATGTATACTATATTATACTAATATTATTTTATATAAATAGTTATTTGAAAATTGCTGTCTTAAAAGAATATTTTTATATAGAATATTAGAATATAGAATAGTTTCTATATTTTTGCTCATTAAACAAAATACTCACAACACCTTTATTCGTAACAGTTTTTGTAAAGTCCATTTTAACGAATGCTTACGAAATAGGTACTATAACAATATGTTACAACACAAAACTGCACACACACCACTGTCTATGTGACAATCTATCGTAATCAGATTATACATTTGTCGATTAAGATTAAACGTTTGGAGTATGAGTTTATGTACGATACGATTTATTACTTATTAAGGTCAGGCCAAAAGGTAACTGTGCGCAAACCATGTGCATGTTTACGGCTCAACTGTTCCCAAACGAGTGGTAGTTTTGTGCCCAAAAAAGTTTGGTATTTGTGCGCAAACCAGTACCGCCCGGTACACTCTGTGTTACCTACATATTACCTGTATATAAAATGTGTATGTGTTTATATAGTAGTTTTTGTTCAGAACATATACAGACCGATACCACCTCAACAATAGAAAGATATAATATTAGATAAGCAAAACAAAAGTTTATTCTTCATAAAATGTATTTATAAAACTTTCAACAACAGTAATAATAATATATAGGTACCTGCGTACCTATTTTATACAGTACATATTTGAAAACATTTAACGACAGTGTATAACAATATTATAGATTTTTTTTTTTTTTTTTATTAATTATCCCGCGGCAACATAGGCCATTGGGAGTGGGGTGGTACTGTAGGTTTTGGAACGGTAGGTGTGTTACACGTGGGTGTATTTTTGGCAGAATTTCGAATGGGGCACCCGTAGGTTTCTGGCATGCCCCGGAGCCCCGGGGATGGCGGCACTTGTTCTCCGGACACCGTGACTTTCCCTGAGAAAAATGCTGCCCGGTGGTCGAGAATCGAAATATTATATATTATATATTGTATGTAGTTAGTATATATGTATGTAGTTAATTTTGATATAATATAATTATTAAGGATTTAAAAAAAAAATATAAATATGTGTTGTTAAAAAATTATTTTAAAAAGCTGAAACAAAAACACAATTATTATTACAATATTTTAAAACAAGTGTTGATAAATAATAATAATAATAATAATAATATTATTTCTTTACAGTATCTACGGTGCTTCACCGTCGTCGCTGGGGCCGTCGTCCTCGCCGGGGCTTTCATCTTTTTACCCCTTTTCCCTTTGGGTTTGGTGCCTGTAATACAAATAATAACATTAAATATAAAAGCACGTGCAATATCATGAAAATGTATATTATATATTGTCATATAATATATAATCTTCGAAATACTCACATTTGCGGGCGATATGCCCGTAGCCGTTGCAGTTAAAGCAACCTGAAACAGATACATTTAGAAATTAGAGTATTCAAAATTAACGTGGCCTATTAAAATGTTGACAAAGTTTTTTAACTTTCGATAAACTTACGGCATTTTCGAGCTTTGGTATGCACGTGAATTATTACCGTAATAATTCACCCGCACACCCGGGCAATTTTCAATTTTAATATTATGGCTATTCATTCTGAGTAAAACGAACAACTAATTTACACAACGTAAACAAACTTTTTACGAACTGAGAAACAAGCACATGGGAAACGGTACACGGACGGCCCTACTTTTTTCCCGGCTGATTCAGATGTGACGAGAGCGCCGCCGTCGATCGCGTTTTTTGCCGTTTTTTTCGAAAACCCGAGTTTTACCCCCCTCGGGCTGCCCCGTTTGCATCTTATTCCGCTAAATTTATAGTCGGCGCGCTGCCCTACTTTTTCGTAGACGAGTCGAGTAGGTACCGCTATATACAGGCATAAATACCTACATATGCGTTTCGACGTTCGATTTTTTTTCGCAAATCTCGCCGTCCGAGGGCGGAGGAGTCGATCGTCCGCTTACCGACGCGGTCGGATCGCCCTCTACGACGCCCATTAAGGACGTGGAATACCGCGTTCGCCATTAGCGGGGACGGCGACACGGCTTAAGAGTCATATAGATTTGACTCCAGTTTTCACCTTAGTAGGTGGCTAGGATAGGCGTTAGGACAGGTGACTCGAGGGTCGAGGTTTCGAATCTGGTTCCCCCGGGATCATCGATAATTTGAGGCAGCCGTGGTAAATCGAATTTCTTTTTTAGCGTTTTTTTCGCCATCACTTCCGTCTTATCGTATATTTGACGAAAATGTTCCGGTTTTTTTTTTTAAATTCGAGTTTTACCGCCTTTACGCACCTCGTACGACCCCGTTAGGATTTCGCCCGTTATTTCCGTACTAGATATATATATATTACGCGATTTTTAATATTATATTAATGTTTGTGTAGGTCGTATTGATCCTACCGTTTGTTTAATGTCTTATTATATTTATTACATTTTCATAATCATGTGTATTTTCTGCGTTATGATTCATGTCCCATGTGCAGCGTGCACGCATATTATAGGTATTGTGTTATTGTGTAGGTATGTGTTTTTGCATGCGTGTGTAATATTAAAAGTGGACGATTTAGGAGTGACACTGCACGCGATACTGTCTACGTCCGACCGTTATTATACGCTCGGAGTTTGATGGGGTGGTGCTGCCGTCGAGTAGGTATCACTATACACAGTCATAAATAGGATCGAAAAAACATGAAAACGGTTCCACTCAAAATTTAATTTGTTTTTACTTTTAATTATATAATATTAACTTTTAAACACAATTTGCTATTTACATCTGAACCAATACATTTTTATAATGATCTACATACAATGATAATTATAATGTAATATATATTATTATAGTTGACATTGTATTCACAATCCTATACTGTGATTGTATTTGCATTTGTTACACTATGCTATTGTGGAACTTTTTACATTTTGTTTTGTACTTTGTAACCACCAATTATTATTAATAATATAATATAGTATGTTTTCATTATTATGTCTATGCCAATAACTTTTACACACAATTTGCAATTTATGTCTGCATGAATAACTTTTTATAACAGTCTAAATATCTGTAAGTATATTATTATATTATGTAACTTTTTACATTGGTTTTTACTTTGTAACTAATTAATAGTAGTTGTAATAACTTTTATCCGAGCTTTTATCACTATTATGTCAAGAACTTTCATACACTATTTGTGATATTTTATGTCTGTATGAATAACTTTAAATAATAGTCCAAATATCTGTTAGTAGAAGTAGAAGTTCTGTTTGATACGTAACGTTTTAATTGTACCATCACTATGTATTACCTACCTATTGTACTACTATTTGACACAATTCAATACTATAAGCTAATATTACTGTATTTCTGTATTACTATATTACTGACTACTGTATTACTATATAACTGTATTACTGTATCATCACTGAGAAGTGAGAACCTAACCTGTGACGTGACCCGGCCGTCACACATTCAAGGTGACTGACCTGCTAGACACCCACAAAAATACAACGACTATATTATTTTTTTTACGGATTTTCGAATTTCCGGCGGCGTTGTCGACAAAACTCTGTTAAAGACTGTCCTCTACGCGACGATCCGGCCGTCCGGATGGCCTACCACGTCGAACCGCAGTGGTCCTAGCCTTATCACCATACCTCCTCATTGCCAATATACCGTGTCGGATCGAGACCGACGACCGCAAGTCCGCACCACAAGACCACTGCAGCTTCCGAAATCAACAACACTCAGAGCCCACTCATGGGGGTCTGGGGGTGTCCCCCAGCAGGAGAGCTAGTTTAATATAAAATGAATATACATATTTACTATAGTTGTAAATTATTGTTGGTCCTTTTATCATATAAATTCGCCAACTACATATAAAATAATATTATATTATTGTCAACATAACGCAGAACATTGTTTGTAGTTCAAATTAAAATATTAATTAGCAATTTACAATTGTGTTTTCTATTTTCTCGTTTGAATGTGTTGTAAAAAAATATTATTTAGATTATATTCATATCGATGCAAAATTATATATTTTTATTTAATATACAAACTTTGTATTATTTCTTCACCGTCTCATTGATGTCGTTTCTGGGTTTTAAACTTTGATGGCCACCTCCTAACAATCCAGTACCCTCGGAAAACGTCACTGAAATCGCCAGAGACGAATATAAAATTCAGATTTACCTGTGTTTATAACTTCCGCTGTAAAACAACGTGAGCAAACATAAAAAAAACACCACAAATTTACTGAAAAACATAGTGAAGTTTAAGAAATGCTTAAGAAAAATGGGTGACTCTGAGACGAGGTTACGTGCAGCAATTCTGCGATGAACGGTCACCTAGAGATCTTGTTGTACGCACGGGAAAAGGGGTGCCCATGGTACGATGGGGTCGCTGTAAATTGCGGCCCATTTTTAATTTTTTATGTAAATTGCGGCCCGGGCATATTTTGTACATACGTAAACTGCGGCCTGGCTATATTTTATAAATACGTTAATTGCGGCCTGAGTATATTTTATACATACGTAATTTGCGGCCAGGGTATAATTTGTTATAGGTACCTAAACAAATATTTTTTATTTATAAGTAATAATTACGTCTAAGCCTTTTTTTGCAAAATCAATATTTTCCTTCTCATTTTTCAGACTTAGAACGTATCATCAATGGCTTTTCTTTTTAAACTATTGTTCAGTTTCTGTCGATTTATTATTTGTTCCGAAATTTTAAAATGACTTGTGATCTTTAAAACTATCTATACAAATATTATTATCATTAAATTTCAAAAAGTGTGCATACCCAGCGCTGAATATCATATTTTAGCATTTTGTGAAAACGAGATTTGAAACCATCAACTACTTTCAACGTTTTATTCCTTTCACTTTTCACAACGTCCATTTTTATTAAATTGAAAAAAAATATTATTATTATCTACATTGATCAATCAAAGATTAATACTTATCTTTAAATTGTACAGCCGACCGTAAATCGGAATATCCCGGGCCGCAATTTACGTACGTTTCGAATATACCCCGGACGCAATTTACGGATGTTTTAAAAGTACATGGGCCGCAATTTACGTAGTATATAACTATGACCTTTTTTGGGGGACCCAATTTACTGAAAAATATAGTGAAGTTTAAGAAATGTTTAAGAAAAATAAGCTACTTATTGTAATCACGGAACCAGGGCCGTCCCTAGGGCAGGGCGAGCGGGGCCCTCGCCCTGGGCCCCGCTTTCATAGATACCATAAAAAAGCCAAGTTAATGAGAAAAAAAAAATATTATTTATATTTTTTTATATCCTTAATTGCTGTAATTTTTTCTACCTATACCTACTTATATTAATTGACATCAGTCGTCAAATAAATGTATTGCATTTAAAACGTGTTAATATGATTAAAATTCAATTTTCAAAGTTGAAAATGATAAAAATCTTCAAATTTTCAACAAATTTTCCATAAAATTTTTCTCAATATTTTGACTATTTTTGAGCTAGTTATAGGCTTGAGCCCTTGAGGAATTTTTCCATTTTTCTAAATTTTTTTAAAATTATCCTCGATAAAATCTTTTTCATTTAGTAAAAAATCTTGAAAATGTAATGATAGGTTCCTTATAATTTTCATTAATGGAAGTTTTATAAATACATAGGCTCAATTATTTGTTATATGCTTCTAAAGTTCCAATTTTGACAAAATTCATAAAAGTTTTTTTTTTCATACCTAACTTGAGACATTTTAATGGAAGGTTTCCAACAAGTTTTTGTAATTCTATCAAACTAAAAAAGTTCCCCAGGAAGCCACGCTTTCGATCTTTGTTAATTTTTTTTTAGCTACTAAATTTGATTATTTTTACAAGTATGGTAGGCTGATACAATGTCTCCGCTCAGAATATTTTTTCGTTTACAATAATTTATCAATGTAATTTAAATATAACACATCCATTACAACGACATGCTTGACACCCACTGTACAGCAGAGCGGTACCCACTGGCCACTTGTCCACCTTTTTTCATATTGTATTAGGTGCCTACTATATTTATAGACTGATTAATTTATCAATATTATTATATTAAGTATAAATATATGACGTGTTTTCTTATTAATTAATTTACTTATTCATATTATTGTAAGTACAACTGTACAAGGTACTATATTTTTAAGTATATTTGCTCGTAGCCCCCTTATACTTAGGTAGGTATATATCATAATTCATAATATTAAATATTTAAATAAATGCAACTGCCAACTGACGATAATGACATTTTAGGCCCCACAAATTTACTCTGCCCCGGGCCACGCAAATCGTCCGGACGGCCCTGGTTACAAGTGGGTCACTGTATAATGAATGGTCTTAAATTGTAATTCAATGATATAATATCATTGTATAAGAAAACCGATTCTGAGTGGAGACATACCGTCAGTCTAGGTTTAAGACATATTATATATACATATCTATGGTATTAAAAAAAAAATTGACCAAAAATAGGTACCTATAATAAATTCCGAAATAATCATATCACAATATCAATTAGGTACTTATAACGCGTTATAATATATCAACAACAAACCCTGATACTATCATAGATATATAATAGTGTACTTTAGAAGTTTCAAGTACCCACGAATAATATTATACAATCACAACAAAATAACTAGAATAGTTATTCTAGGTTTTTTTTTTATGTAATTTCGTCCAAAGTTGAACTTAAAATGACTACAAAAAAAAACTGTGCTTATGAGTTTTTTAGTTTTTTGCTAACAAAATTAACTACTTACGTGGAATCTTGTTTTAAATTTTCAATCCTTAGCTATAAAAACTGAACATTTAATAATTTATTAATTACAATGATTGATAATTTTCGAGATTTTGATAAATTCTGTCCAAATTTGATCTTAAAATGCTTATAAAAAAAAACTGTGCCTATGTATTTTTAATATTTTTCAACTGCTATTGTAAAAATATATCAGGAGTCTTGTATTAATTTTTTACACTTTTTGGCCCAACAGATAAAACTTTATTGATATTTATGGAAAAAAAACTAAAAAAATTGAAAACTGTAAATGTCCGTAAACAACTCAAAAAAAGGTGGGTAAGTGGATGTCACTCTGCTGTACTGTAGGTTACAAGTGGGTCACTGTATAATGGATGGTATTAAATTTGAATTCAATGATACAATTTCATTGTATAAGAAAAACGATTCTGAGCGAAGACGGTATGTCATTCTAGGTTTAAGACAAATTATATACATATCAATGGTATTAAAAAAAAAATTGACCTATAATAAATTCCAAATTAATCATATCACATTATCACAATATCCATTAGGTACTTATAACACGTTATACATCAACATCAATAACAAATCCTGATACTATCATTGATATATAATAGTAAACTTTAGAAGTTTCAAGTAGGTACCCACGAATAATATTATATAATCACAACAAAATAACTAGGTTTTTTAATATGTAATTTCGTCCAAATTTTAACATAAAATGACTATAAAAATAAACTGTGATTGTATATTTTTTAGATTTTTTGGTAAGAGAATTAAATACTTACGTGGAATCTTGTTTTAAATTTTCAATCCTTAGCTATAAAAACTGAACATTTTATAATTTATTAATTACGATGATTAATAATTTTCGAGATTTTGAAAAATTCTGTCAAAATTCGATGTTTAAATGCTTATAAAAAAAAACTGTGCCTATGTATTTTTAATATTTTTCAACTGATATTGTAACAATATATCAGGAGCCTTGTATTAAATTTTTACACTTTTTTGCCAAATAGATAAAACTTTATTGATATTCATAGAAAAAAAAACTAAAAAAATTGAAAAATGAAAATATCCGTAAATAGCTCAAAAAGAGTCAAAATATTTTCAAAATTGTATGGTGTATAGGAAATGCTAATATAAACATTCAGTGAAATTTTCATGTATCTATAGTTATTCGTTTATGAATAACAACAAAATAAGGAAATCGCTACATGAGAAATCGAGTGAACATCCAATGTTGTAAAAATTTGAATTTAAAACGCTCATAAAAATTTAATTTGACTTTCCGTTAGAGATTTTTTTATTGATAAAGGTAGACAAACTTATGAGTAATCTTGTATTACATTTTCAAATCTTAGATTTAAAAAGAAAATTTTTACGAATTCTTAACTCAAAATAATTTGCTATTTTTCGTGATTTTTCCATATTTTGTCAATTTTTGAACTTTAAATGCTTATAAAAAAAAACTGTGACTAAGGATTTTTAATATTTTTCATCTGCTTAGAATCTAAAACACATATCATTGTTAAATCAATACATTCATCGTTTCACTCAGAATCTAAAAACTAAAACCGGCACCGATAAAATATTGTAACACGGCGTTCAAGTTAGGCAATCTAGCTACATTTGTTTGTAATGTATTTCAATAGTACATCTTATTATATTTACAATGCGAATTTCGAAAAAAAAAACAAACGCAACAAAATATTTTAAATTTGCAGATAAATTATGTCAAAATCTACTTAACCTACTTTTGACCCCCCCCCCCCCCCCCCCCCAAAGACCACCAACTAGATTCACTTTCCTATCACTTTCTAACTTTCATAGTTCATGAGATACAGCCTGGTGACAGGCAAACGGACGGACGGACAGCCGAGCGAAAGTAATAGACTTCCGTAGGGAAACCGGAAACGTACCGCGGAACCCTAAAAACTGTTTAGAAAAAAATAATGTTCAATGCAGTGAAACCTCTAGTTAAAATATCTGTTCTCAAAAAAGTCGCGTCTTGATTTTAAGTACGATAAATCTGCAAAACAAAATAGCCCGCCAATTTTATTTTTGAAAAAATCAAATTTTGAACTCAACTTTTACCCCCTTAATATTTGAGTTTAAAAACTGGGAACAGGTTTAGGGACGATACTGCTTCGATTCTCCAAGGTTTCAAGACGATATTACCAACAACTTTTTGAACATAACACTATAAAAACTTAAATATTTTTCGCAAGTCTATGATATTATTTTTTCCAGATAGAATTAAATAAGCCAAAATCTGGCAACCTTACTTACCTAACATTCAAAATCCATTATCGGTTATCCATACGTAATTCATTAATTCGTGGCTATTATCTAAACGTTTACTTGATGTTTGTAGAGCACTTTTATAACAATCATGTTATTTGATTTTTCATTCTTAATTCAGTATAAAAATTGTTAAATATATTAAAAAAGTGAAGATTGGTATATCTACAAAACGCATTTTTGCTGGAATTGTACACTGTAATCCAGTTATCACACCAAGAATTTCTATGAATATATACTATAATCTTACTTTATGCTATAAGAATATTGCATTCACCACCCACCCCAAATCTGATTGGTACAACAATACCATTTTAAACATAAAACATAGGTAATTAGGTGTAAATTGATAGAAAATAATTAAAAAATATAATCTAAGCTGTTGATGAGTCAAAAAAAACTAAGAACAATTTAATTAACTACAATAAACTATATTTATACACACCATAAAATTATTAAGTTCATGATGAGTTACAGTTTTGACCAAGCTCCTTGTTTGGATATCACCAATTAAAAATTTCATGAAAATAGTTTACCACTAAATGTTTATCCAAAATTTATATATTTAGAACCTGTATTTACAAGTTATACTATAAGTAAATTTGATATTTGATTGACGGGAGGGGAAGTTACTAAATAGCGCACCCTTTGGAAATATAATAGCTATAGTACAATGCTTTTACAATATATTATTTCTGGAGTATACACTGTACAAATGTTTCAAATGATAAAACTGCGGTATATTAAAATTGCAAGGGCTAACATAACTAAAATTGTAACCTTAGAAACACGTTTTGCCATAAGTTTTGCCAAGTCCCAAATATTGGATAACGGTTAAGTTGTACCACTGAAAAATGTAATGAACAGATTAGCTGTATTTGAAGCCAACGTTGACCTATAATAAATTCCAAACTAATCATATCACAATATCCATTAGGTAACGCGTTATACATCAACAACAAACCCTGATACTATCATAGATACCTATATAATAGTGTACTTTAGAGGTTTCAAGTAGACACAAATAATATTGTACAATCACAGCAAAATAACTAAAACAGTTATTCTAGGTTTTTTATTATGCAATTTCGTCCAAATTTGAATTTAAAATGACTATAAAAATAAGCTATGTCTATGTATTTTTTAGATTTTTTGGTAACAGAATAAACTACTTATGTTGAATCTTGTTTTAAATTTTCAATCCTTGGATATAAAAGTTTAATGACGTTTTATACATTTTTAATTACAAAATAATTATTCAATTTTAAATTTGATAAATTTTGTCAAAATTCGATCTTTAAATGTTTATAAAAAAAATTGAGCCTATGTATTTTAAATGTTTTTCAACTGATATACGACAGCCACCCGGTCCATTTGTCTGATGTTACATAATAATATCAAAACTCGGTTGACCGGTACCTTTCAAAAATTGCAGGGGCAGCTTAGGCACCCTAGGCTGCCACCGTGGACACGCCTATGGTTGTCTTAAAATAATAACAGTAAATTAAAATATTAAAACACATTATTTATTCATAAAATATATTTTTAGAGTTTGTAAAAAAGTATCGCAAGCAACCAAAATGATAAGTACAATGTTTGAGCGGAAAACGAGTGGCTCCATGTGTGAACCCTGTCCGCCTTGGAGTGAGCATCCTGTTCAAAATTAAAAATATTAATCAAGAGTAAAAAATGTCTAACAAAACACTAATATAATTAAAACAGTCGTTTTAAATAAGTTTAATCACTTTAAATTGTTTATATGACTAAATGTATTTTAAACATGAAATATAGGTAATTAGGTATAAATTGATAGAAAATAATTTAAAAATATAATCTAAGCTGTTGATGAGTCAAAAAAAAAACGTAAGAACAATTTAATTAACTACAATAAACTATATTTATACACACCATGTAATGATTAAGTTCATGATGAGTTACAGTTTTGACCAAGCTTCTTGTTTGGATATCACCAATTAAAAATTTCCTGAAAATAATAGTTTGTTTATAAATTACAATAAATAAAACAAATATATAACTTACATGGATATATTATTGTTTTTATTATAATACCCATCGTTGGGCATCCCAAATGATTAGGTTACTACTTAACCAGTAGTAGTTAATGCTACAACATGCATATCCTTCAGTAATTCTACATTCTGCAACTCTCTTAACTCAGCATATTGGCTATAAACTTGAGTATACAATTGTTTATAATGCAATAATTTTTCATCAAGCATCTCTTCAAGTTTTTTCTCCCTCTTCTTCCTTTTTCTTACCTGGAGGTGGTTTGTATTTTAACAAAAATTCATGTACTGCATCATACAATTTAAGCAATGTGTCCAAAGTTAATGTTTTCATCCAAATTTTTCCAGAACCAAAATAAGAATCGTTATCTAATACAATATAAAAAAACATATCTTCAATACCGCATGCACGAACACTTGTCAGCTGTAATGAAACAAAGAAATATAATTATATGGTTGGTAAGATAATATATGCCTTGTTTGGGCTTATGTACAGTGAAAAAATTCAGGTCTATTCAACCGACCTCAGATGGGCGTACTTTTATTAATGACTTAATACCAAAAAATATAAATGGATGTATAAAATACCTTTATATCCACTGATTTTTGTTCTATTGATTTTATTGGATAGTTTAATATTCTCACTTTCCCATCACTAAGATAGAGTCCTGTCTGGCCATTTAAAGTTTCAGTTATTCCTAATTCTTTAGGTAATATAGAGATATAACTAATGAAATCTGCAAAATATTTCATTTTAACAACCAAAAAATAATGAAAATGTATACAAATAATTACTAGAAGCATCATGACCAAAGTCAGTATCCTGTTGTAAAGCCAACATGAGGTCTAACCACTCGTTCAGTTCTGTATTGCTATCAAATTGTATATACAAGGATTTTCTCCGGGTGTGCACACATATTGATAACTTTTTAGTATGGTCATCTTCATGCTTTCCAATACTGATGCAAGACTTTAGTACTATTATTCTATAATAAAACGTGCAACATTAACAATATTTCAGCTAATACAGTAAAATCTCCTTATAACGGAATCGCACGGTACCAACTGATTTTTTCCGTTTAGGGGGAGTAAAATATATGTGATATAGGTATTTGGGCCAGTTGTTATTTTTCGTTATAAGGAGAATTTCGTCTTATATAATATTAAGCGGGCTTTATACGTAGAATCTTTCCACCACTCCAGGAACGTACAGATTTGAGCAAAGGCTTAACCGTGCACAATCTTCAACAGTGAAATTCTTTCCCATGTGCTTTGTGTGCAAAAGTGTATCACGTCGATTCGAACGCATAAATGCGTGGTACGTAGAATGTTTGCAATTCCACCAGTCTTGAAGACATAACACATTCCAATCAGTTTAGACAGAAATTCTATCCCATGTGATAGTGCGGTCAAAATTTAATGTGTGAAGCCAGCTATAAATAATTTAATTCATATAGGTTGAAAGTTATAACATACCTTTTAGGTGATGCATAGTTTCTCCACTTTTTTTCGGTTTTATAATATTCAATACAATTTCTGCGTAGAACAAAAAATTTTTTTTTGTTACAGTTTCTTTTTTGTAAATAGCCATATTTTATGACATCATCAAAATTGTTGTCGGCATGTCGGCCATCTGGTAGACACTTTTTAAACACATTCTGAAAATACGAAAATTTAGAATTAGAATTAAGACAATAAGAAATTAACCGTTGGTTTAGTACGTTATTAAAATAATATAATATGGGTAGGTAATACTTACAATCAAAGCGTTAATCAATTTTGACATTATGTGTGCAGGAAGTTCAGTTATTAGCCAACCTCTCAGTGGGAACAAGTCATTGACCGCATATGGCCGTGACAACCTATGCCTATTTCCTACTCGTTAGTTCCGAGGGAATTAGGATATTTATTTTGTCCAATTATAATAGATAAAGCTTCCAGAGTAGAATTTTTCGGTTAGTAGTTTTTACATAGATATAATAAATATTCTGGCAATTAATTTCTACCATTAGTTTCTACCCTGCATATATTTAAGGGCATGTGTCTCATATTTCCTAACCATGTTATGCTGACTTTGAATGTTATAAGAAGCAGGATCAATTTTTTTCAGTAGCACCACTTTATTCTTATCATTAATTTGGGGCATAAATGGCAAAACATCTTCTGATGGATAGAACTGTAGTCTATTTTGTTTGGATAAGCCAGGAAAATATACCACGGTTTTATTCTCCTTAACATATTGGAACACTCCAGCCAATAATGGATAATTTTCACCATTGCAATTAACTAACCTTTCTTGGTTTGATACTAGATGCTGCGGAGACTAAATATAAATTTAAAAAAAAAATTTAATTAATATCTATAAAACCTGGCACCTGCCCATAAAATTGTATTATAAAGAAAGTAGTATTTTTTGCATATCTGATATCTCTACTCCATTTAATAATACTTACACTATCTGATTCTGTTGCAGACTCATTTTCAACGCTAAGATTGCCTATTCTAGAACTTAATTTATCATCAACATTGTTTGAAACATTTGAAGTGTGTGACTGTAATGTTGACTGGTCTTCTGTATGATAACTAGTAGATGGTCCAACTCTAAAAGACTGAAGTCAAAAATATATAATTAAAAACTATGTATATACATATATGTAATTAATTAATTAATGCTTACTTCAGGTGACGATGACTGGCTTGGTATAGCTAAAATGTTATTCTGATAACTGGTATGTGGTTCATCGCTTACAAACTTTGAAGTGGATGACTGTAATGATGACTGGTTTTCTGTATGATAACTAGGATATGGTAAACCTCTAAAAGACTGAAGTCAAAAATATATAATTAAAAACTATGTATATACATATATGTACTTAATTAATTAATGCTTACGTCAGATGACGTTTCAGTGAAGGTGTCATAACTTGATTTCATTGCTTTATCAGTGTTTTTCTGTTTATTCAATTGTATCTAAAAATATTTTTATAAAGAATATGTCTTTATATTTATGTGGTTAAATTTATAATACTTACGCCAGATGATGTATCAGCGAAGGTGTCATTACGTTTTCTTTGTTTTGTAGTTTTTTTTCGTTTCTTCAACTGTAACTAAAAATATTTTTATAAAGAATATGTATTTATATTTATGTGGTTAAATTTATAATACTTACTTCAGATGACGTATCAGTGAATGTGTCATTACTTATTTTTCTCTGTTTCTTTGTTTTTTTTTGTTTATTCAACTGTACCTAAAAATATTTTTATAAAGAATATGTATTTATATAATAATTATAATGATGTGTACTTAATTTAATAATGCTTACGTTCCATTCCGGACTAGATGACACACTATTGTCATCACTTGTTGATGATATATTCACCCTTGGTGACATCCGTTTCCTGCGGGTTCTATTTGTTGGCTGCAATTAAAAATAAAAAAGGATGGAGAAACAATAAATAATTAAATAACAAAAAAATATTACCTTTTTTGGAGATTTTTGATTTGAATTAGGATATTTGTTTTGTCCAATTATTATCGATAAAGCTTCCAGAGTAGAATTTTTTGGTTCAAAGCCTGGTAAGCTACTTCTATTTTTCCAATCTGTTTTCTGCAGGAAATATTTGGGAAATACTTTATCTCTGCAGATGGCTTTACTTCTGACTGATTTTTTGTCTTCTACTTTATATAAAACCTAAAAATAAAAATAAAAAACTATAATATAATATTTTGAATAATAAAGAATATGTCTTTATATTTATGTGGTTAAATTTATAATACTTACGCCAGATGATGTATCAGCGAAGGTGTCATTACGTTTTCTTTGTTTTGTAGTTTTTTTTCGTTTCTTCAACTGTAACTGTTACAATAATTTATCAATGTAATTTAAATATAACACATCCATTACAACGACATGCTTGACACCCACTGTACAACAGAGCGGTACCCACTTGTCTACCTTTTTTCATATTGTATTAGGTGCCTACTATATTTATAGACTTATTAATTTATCAATATTATTATATTAAGTATAAATATATTACGTGTTTACTGTTTTATTATTAATTAATTTACTTATTCATAGTATTGTAAGTACAAGGTACTATATTTTTAAGTGTAGCCCCCTTATACCTAGGTAGGTATATATCATAATTCATAATATTAAATATTTAAATAAATGCAACTGCCAACTGACGATAATGACATTTTAGGCCCCACAAATTTACTCTGCCCCGGGCCCCGCAAATCGTCCGGACGGCCCTGCACGGAACCGTTTAGGCGTTCTTCTAGAGTGCTTGGTTGACTCAAGGGAAAACGGGTGCCTCGGGATCGAGAACTACGACAAATTTTAATGAAATATTTCAATTATTAAGGGACTATATTATATGTTTATTATTTTATTTTTATAAGTATATTAATAAGTATATTAATCATAGGATTGTATTGTTTGATTGAGCTGCGACCTTTGAATAAAACCATAGACTCTGGCACTGGCAGTATTTTTTTGAAAAAAATGTTTGTAATTGTATTAAGTAATGTTTGGTGACATGTGTATGCGCGTAGGTAACTATGACAGACGTACATATCCGGTCACTATGATGATGCCCCTATACATGTGATCGGTACTACGAATTACACACACAAATGTTCATTTACTTCCACCATATTCACAAGACCCATTTAAACTGAAATATAAAATGCCTAGTTTTTACTCCTTAGAATGGATTACGCTCCAGCCCTCTTAAAGATTAAATTACAATTTTAAAAAGATTACTATGACACATTTTTCTGTGACTTATGATTCTTAGTAACGCTCTTGTGTGTTATAATATCATTATCATTATATGCTAATATATATAATCCTTACTATAATATTATAATATATTCCACATTAATGAAATTGTGCTGAATTAATATTTTTGTTGTTCATTCATTGACCTATTTATTCACCCAAAATGCAAAACTATTTAAAATTACGTTGTATACCTTACACTATTATATTAAAATATATCGTTAAGAAATACATTTTTTTTTTTTTTTTTTTTTTATTATTTTTACAAACTTCATTAATATTGCTTATTAAAATTAATAAATTAAGTAGTTGTGAAATATATTATGCTGGTCTCTCGACAATAATATTATTTAAAAAAATATGTTAAAATATGTATTTAAATATATGTTGTGAGATCACCTGCAAATTGTCTTTATACTTTAATATTTTTAACTGTATTTAATATTGTTTGGGGACCCTAGCTCATATCTATCCGAAAATTTATTTTTGCTTCATATGTTTTATTCAAATTACGTGTATTATTATCAGGCATCTGACCGATAGCGTACTGGTTCATCACATTACTTACATCTACATTTTGCCTGTTACCACTTGTATTATGTGATGGATTTTGATAATTTTGGCCTACATTATGTTTGTCAAAATATGCATCTTGATTATTATTATATACATTATTTTTATAATATTGCTGTGATTGACTTTTTTGGTTAGACATATTCTTATATCTATTATTCCACTCGTAGATGACGAAGGCGGCGGTGCTGGTCTTTTGATGCCAACTGTCTGGGTTTTTTCTACTGCGGCTGGTTGTTGGATTGGCAAGTTAGGCTTGGTTGTATTGTCCTTGTTGATTGGATTTACTACACCACTGTCCGATACTGTGACCTTTTCATTATAGTCTACTACTGGGGGGGTGTTTGGTTTGCGATATGGCTTGGTATATATTTATTTGTCACAATATCGAGGTCCATTGGAGAGGTCTTGAGGCTTGTATCGGGTGTCAGAATTTTACTTAAGTACGTTGGACATGAGGTAGAGGTGTTACCTTTCTCTTTGCTAAAGAAACATGTACAGTGTCGTCCTACAGGAATATTCTATAATTGTCAAAATCGTAGTTTATTAGCATTGAAGAGGGTAATTTGTCGATGTCATCGTGTGATATGAACAATTGTCTTCGAAAATTTAGTACGTGGTCGAGACCGTTGGCGATTGACCCGGCTTGGAGAAAAGAATTTGGGCTTGTAGGTATTATATTTAATTTTGACAGTTGGTCTAAAATAGGACTGTTTGGATATTGAGGAACACGTTGGATAGTATGATTCGTTTGTCGGGATTATGTAATCTTCTTAATTTGATTGTCTGGTTGCTGATAGTGATAAGTTGGTTATTTTGGATGAGTTGGTCTACAAATTCTTTTTTTGAAAGATAGATACAGTAGCGGCCTTTTGAGATCCTAGATGTGAAAATTATATTTGTAGGAAGGATTATTTGTTAATAATATTTATGTTAAATAGTTATAATAAAATAGGAGCAATGTAAATTTTGAAAAGAGCCAAAAAACAAAAAAATATTTTAAAGAATTGTAAAAAGCATGCTCGTTTTAAATTATTAATTAAAAAATGGTTACCAAGTAACAGTCACATTATATAAAAAAGAAAAAAAATGATGTACCTTCTTTTCCTTTTTTTTTACCTAAAGATTTTCTTTTGCATTTTACATTTTTTGGCCCATAGTAATTACATTATTACAACTATTATAAATATATTATGCACTATATTTATTTAGGTTATTACTACGTATAAAATGTATTTTATCTTATGTTTGAATTATATTATGTTTAATGCTTATATTATAATATGTTACCTCTCTTCTGTCGTCACAATGTTTACCTTTTAGTGATAGACGAGCCGTAACAATAATATAAAAAAAAATGTAGAATTTACCTACTGTAAACTCTATTAGTTACTGTTAATAAATAAAATTATTAATAATCGTTATAAGATGATTCCTATAACATTGTAAAGCATAGTTGAGCCATACTTATAATTTATTCATAACAAACATAACTGTTGAGTAAAAAATAAAAAAACATGAAAGTTATACTTATTATTAATGTATTTTACAATAAGTAATTAAGAATAAAAAAAAATGACAAATTATATTTTGGTTCTTCTATGCTATAACTTATAATAATTAATTTATTCCAAACATTTTTGTAAAAAAAAAAAAAAAACAAAAAACAAAAATTGTAAAGTGATTGATTCCTTGTAAGATAGGAATCATATGCTATTAGAAATTAAGTCATTTTAACTGTATACAATGTAGGATTATTAGTAATAAAACAATTACCACTCAATTAATTACCACTGTTTGGGAAGTTTGAGTACCGTTAAAAAATACTGTAAAAAGGACATTCAACTGTAGAGCATAGATGGGTCATACTTACCTTGAACACATGAATCATATATATAAAAAAAAAAATATGAAAATTATACTTATTATTAATGTATTGCAATAAGTAATAAAAGAAAAAAAAGAAAAATTGTAAGGTGATTCCTATTTTATAACTTATAATAAATTTATTGCAAACATTTTTGTAAAAAAAAAAAAAAACACGAAAAAAAAAAAATGTTTAAGTGATTCCTTGGAAGTTGTGAATCCTTTCTATTAGAAATTAAGTAATTTTAATTGTATACAACTTAGTAAATAAGTAATAAAGCAAACATCCTCATTTAATTACAAATATTTTTTGATAATTTGTGGAACCTTTAAAAATACTGTAAAAAGGCATTCAACTGTAGAGCATAGATGGATCATACTTATAATTAATTGAAATAATGAAAAAATTACTGTTAAAAAAAAAAAAAAAAAAAAAAAAAAAAAAAAAAATGATACTTATTATTAATGTGTTATATTAATAATGTGTTGCAATAAGTAATAAAACAAAAAAACAAAAATATAGAAAAAAAAAATATAGAAAAAAAAAATAAGGTGATTCCTATGCTATTAATAATTAAGTAATTTGAATTGTATACATTGTAGGAATTAGTATTGAAGTAATCGTCCTTGACCAATCACCACACCTTCAAAAAGATCATAAATTAATGCCATTCAACTGTTTGATTTTGTATTTGAAAAGAATTTATCATGAACAGTCAAAAGAGAAGAAATGAGCTTGCACAAATTAATAATTTTTTATTAATTTGGAACATAAGACTGCAATAAAAAAAATATTGTACAAATATGAGTGTTTTGAGCACGTCTAAACTTAACTGAATAGATTTGAAGAACCATAAACCGTATCAATATCCAAGGACAAGGATTTCATTGATAGTATCAGTAGCTGGACAAACATTTAATGTTGGTATTCAAGAGTGGGAATCATATTTTATTTATTCTTACAAAGCAATGTTCCACAATAACACCTGTTTGGCAAGAATTGCAGTGTACTGTAATAGGTATACTTAATATAACATTTGTGTTCTATTGTGTGACAAGTGGATTTTGAACTACAATTACCTGTCATATATTACAAAAATCACTGGTACTGCAGTTTCCACACAACTTTTTAATACTTGGATCAACATACCACCAGTATATTTAATGTCAATAGTTAATTAAGTTCACGAGAGAAGATTACTTTTCAAAAAGTTGCCTAGTAACTTATTGTAATCAAGGCTAAAGATTTTGCAGTGCGGTTCTCCAATAACCTTGTAGAGGACTACACAACCAAACATGTGTCATAAGTTCATGAAAGAGTACTTCGACATAGTAATATAAAAAAAATGCAATGCTATGCTTCTCTGCATTGCCGGTTTTATATTTACCTCATCATGCTGTGGTCACGCAGGACATCTTCAACATTAAAACATATTAACAATTACGCATTATCAGTTATTACATCATGTCTGTCTCTGAATGACATCTTGTGTAATGGGACCGGAATATCAGCTACCACTGTGTCAGAGATACAACTTTGATTCTGAAAAATTGTGACATATGGGACTAAATTGACTCCATTTTAGCCACAATATGTAAATCAAACGTTCAAAACAAAATATGTGACAAATCTACAATTGCTAGAATCATTAAAAATGATTTTTGCAGGATTGAACATCGTCAAGCAGTATGCTTAAATATTAAAGTCTAATTGAAATATAAAAAATATCACATCTCACTTTGAGAAAATGCTGTTTAAATTTGTCTGATACTAGTATGCTCTGTCTGATATACCGTCCACTGCTGATGCAACTTATACTCTCAGACTTCACCAGAATGATATGGGCCAATGCTTAAAGTTTAACATGATGACCTTGTTACAATTTGTTCAGAGTTATCCTTAAACCATTGAGCCCCACCTGTCAAGATGACCAAGCATAAATAACTTTCAGATATACTCAAAAAATATGATCCATTGCCCATTGGTATAATATATTACATCAATATTGAACAATGGAATTATATTTTTGAAACAATCATAATGCGGATACGATGCTGTCAGCAGACTTTCAAACACGTTGGTATTTATGTTATAAACGCACCTATAAGTCAGTAGAAACTACTTATTTCACTTCCAGTTATACAACATTGTATCAAACGAGTCCTTAGGATCTTGATATATTTTCAATTGAATGCTACTTGCAAAGGAAAACAGTTGAATGTTGCCATTAATACGAAACCAAATATGATCATCGTGAATCATCATAAAGTTCAATAACATCAGAATATTATTATTTGTTATTATTGTGTATTATATAAACTGTAACTACATCCTCATTTTGTTATTTTATTGTTTTTAATATTTTCTCATAACTCTGGTAGATTAGGTAGGTTTTTTAATGTGCAATAAACTTATCTAAAACATAATTTGGACTTTGGTCATTCCTAAAAAATTATTAATTTAGTGCAAAATATGTTATTGTTAATATTTATGTTGGTGTCAAATGTGATTTATTTGGTTTCACATAGAGTACTTTTTTTTAATAATAAACAGGGTTGTTGTATTTTAAACAACTTGTTTAAAACATTAAATTTAAACATATGCTTACAAAGTTTTATAAATTGACCAAAACTGTATAAAGTCAAATTAAATATTCATTTTTATTATTAATATTGTATTATTTTTATTGGCTCTTCTATCAAATATAAATAAATAATAAAATAATAGATATAACATCATAAATAAACTTACCGTTTACTTAACTAAAACTTTAAATTTAAAAAAAAAGTAATAATAAACTCAAAATGTTTAACATTAACAATTAAATAAAATAATATGTCAAACTAGTCTTTATTGGAAAATAAAAGTTGAATTTTAATAAATTGATAAATTACCACTAGTGTTCAATTTCATAATATACATAATTATATCACAATATTCAAGTATATTTTAGAATTTATTGGTACGGAGTTTTTTTTGTTATGATTTGAATTTAAAAAATACAATCTATTTGTCTTAGATGTATAATATCTGGGATTTTAAAACATAAAAAAGTGTAAAGTTAAAAATATTTTTAAATTGAGATTAAATACCTTATTGCAAAAGGCCCATTGAAAAAAACTATGGATTATTATTATTGTAATTTATAGACCGTTTATATATTTGTCCTAATCTATCTAGCAGCACGGCGTCATATAAGACGTATGTACCTACGCAATTTGGGTTTTTAAAATTAAGGATTTAGGTATTTTGAGTATTTATGAATACAAATACACTGTTATTCGTTAATGATTTTCCGTGCAACGGCCCATAGTAATAACCGAAAATACCGTATACATGTACCTAAGACTTAAAATTTATTTAATCCTAATTATAATTACAGACATAATTTTTAAAATAGATTTATACTCCAAGTGTCGATAATAGTTTATTTGTCTACTTACCGATTGTTGAGCGGAAAAAAAAATGTTTGTAGGTAAACCGTGCTGTGTTTGTGTGTCGTCTATCGATGCTCTCCGAACAGACAAATGCGGCCCTGTATACGGTTCCGGTATGGTCAGTAGTGAAGAAGACACTGAATGAGATTCGAAAACATTTGTTAATATTTTACTTTAAAACTATGTAAATACCACTGAAACTTTATGAATATTTCTTAAAGTGCAGAAATTGGGTTGAGAGTAGAGTATCAAATCATCTTCAGGAATTAAATTGTACAATCGTACAATGCTTCTTCGTACAAGTTGTTTTCAGACAACCAATTATTTAACTTATATTCAGAATTACACCATTCAAATGGATTTGATAATATTGATGTAATTTTATTAAATTGTGATAGCATTGCAGGCAATTCAATTGTATCTTTAAGAAAATCATTCAGTAAATTCACCAATGGTTTTATTAAGCTTTCTTCTATACCTCTTTGAATATCAAAAGCATTTTTTCTAGAAAAATTATTATTACTGATTAGTGATATTGTAAATTTAAGAGCAGAATCTTGGAATGAAGTAAGAGCTGTAGCAAGAGGAATACAATTATTAAAATGATTTTCTTGAGGTATAGAATTATTATTTTGTATGGATTCATTTTCAAGGGGCATTCTGTCAACTGCATTTAAATTTTGAGTTGTACAATTTTGAACTTATTAATATTGCTTGTATTAGTTGTATTAGAATTGATGATAGGATGCTTTTTTATTTTATGTTTTTTGAAACTATTTAAGTTTTGAAATAATTGTTTACACTCTTTTTGTGTACATTCATATGTACTAGAAGTTTTCAATAAATGAATTATTTTGGAATGGACCAGAAGTGAGGAGAATTTTGATTATGTTGCTTACAAATAAATCATTATTATTAGTTTCATTACTAATTAGTTTCAACAAATTAGTAATTACTTTTTATATATATTTGTATATTAGATATGTGTATTTCAATTTAATATATAGATTCAAAAACTTGATTCACTTTTAATACATTTTTTTACAAAATCAAATGTTTATAAAGTAGGTGTACCTATATGTAATATTATACGTAGGTAAATTTAATAATTTTTAAGTAGATAACTACCTACTTTTTTCAATATTTAAATCTAATCCAGTTAACAGCAGTATTGATAGCCTATTTAAATCAGAATAAAAATGTTCAAAACTGTGATTATATTAAAGTAAATTATGGTACTTACTTCTTACAAGTTGTCTGGTAATAGTTGACGTCAACAATTTGCACTCATAATTATATAGCTAGGTTGTAAAATGTAGACGGTAGATTAGTATAAGTATTAGAGCAATATCGATCAATCACCAACTTAAGTTTGGATTACAAATGATTGCAATTATTAATTTTTGTTATTGTGAACATAGAGGTTAGGTATCATTTGAAATTTTGAACATACTTAAATCAAAACAACAATTTGTTCATTGATTTAATAAACATATTATATTATAATGTTTATTAGTTCTATTTATTATTGTATTATAACAATATATGTTCATATATGGAAAACGATTAAAATTATTTTTAAATAAGTAAACCCACTATTGAAATTAAATAATATATTATAGTTGAATTAAACACACCATTGATGAAATTACATGTATGAATAGTTACTTTGTTAGATATATTTTGTATTATTTAAGCATACTATTATCAAAACAAAAATTTTTCTATTAATTTAATAAACTTATTCTGTTCATTCATAATATGATTATTTATTAAATTCAACGAACGAAGATTCTTATTTTAAGTATATTGTTAACACATTCAATAATGCTTTTGTAAATATTTTACAATTATTATTATTTTAACAAACGTATAGTTGTTAAAAAACTATACATTTTACTAATGATTTTTGGTTGAGTGTATGTTTCTAAGTGTTTATACATGTTTCAACTATATGGGTAGACAATCAAATGCAAATTAATATTTTATGCTACCTATACTCAGTATATTAGAATTTGAATACTTTTAAAATAAATATGTATAATAAATATGATTGTACTGTAGCGTATTATAATCATTACACAGATTTCTCCAATAAATAACTGTATATGAATATTTTTATCTATTTTAACCTATTTATAACATAGTAATGTTGGTGTATGCTAAACTTTTTAATATTATATGTAAGTATGTGATCTCTAATAAGACCCCAAGAGATTTCTACATCTTTTTAAACTCAAAATATTACAACATTCATTTATTTAATATGTCCCATTTTTTTTTTGTCTATACAAAAGTTTAAATATATAAACAACTAATTAATTAACTATTTTACAAGTTGACAAACAGATTTTCATATACCAAATATCTACAGCTTCAAATTACTTGCCTTATTATTTTAAATTAAGAAAGTAATATCTCAATTAACATATTTGAATGTTGCCAATTCACTCATTGATGATTCATATAATTCTATTTGTGTCTCCCAAACAAAATAAAATAATCGTTCGTTCAGCTAAATATAAAAAACTCCTGATTACTTATACATTTTTGTTTAATTTGGGAAATAAATATACAAGTTTCTGACAAAGCTCTGTACATCTGGCGCTTCTAGTGCTTTTATTTCGGAAATAGAATCCATCTTCTACTACTTGTGTGTCATCAAAAACTGAGCATCTTATTATAAGATACTTATCAGATGTAAGGCGGTTCTTATGCTTGAACAAGAGACAGCCGTGTTCGCTCGCATACCTAAGTACGTCGATGTGCCGTTGATATTTTGAATCGAATACAAAGTCAAATAACAATAAATTATAAAATCGATATGTCATTCTTTCAAAAATTTTATTCTCTATATTATTTGTAATGAGTAATTTTACTCTATGATTACTTGAAGACATAGAAAAAATTTAACGGAAGTTTTATTGTTATATTGTTGAATTCTTTTAAAATTCGTTATAATATATTATAGGAATGTAATAGTTTTAATTTATCAATCAATATTTATTAAATAGTTAATATTCAATAAGTTAATAAAATTCATTAAATATATAAACGTCGTTCGCATGACCCATTTTCAAATAACTATAGTGACGTTCACTCGTTAAATATGAACGTAAATCCGAACACTGTATTCAAATATTAGTATCTTACATTTAATGACGAATATAAAATTCATATTAACCTGTGTTTATAGCTTTTGTTATAAAAAAAACAACACGAGCAAACATAAAAAAACCAACACATATTTAATGAAAAACATTAATAATGTGAAAAATGTGAAAAATTTTTAAATTACTGTACCGGTACGTTCGGACGTCGCTCAATCACTAAACTGCAACTCGAGAACACATCAACAGGCCAAAAATATCGATTGGAGATGAATAATTTCATAAGTGGAAAATGTTAGTGAATTGATTTTAACACATAAATATATAGGTACCTATATAATATAGATAATAATATGGGGTACCAAAAGTGGAATTTCGGCTCCTATACTGTAGGAAAATATAATCGGTCTATTTGGTTAACTTAATCTTTATGATTTTCGTTAAAAATATCTTAAATGTAGGTTATAGACGCTCAATTCGAAAAATATATTAGAATTCAATAATATAATATAATATTATTGTATACGAAAATCGATTCTGAGCGTTTTGTCAGGACTGGGGATATTTAAATTATAAACAAAAATTATAAAGACTGCAGTCAACTCATACTTCTTATTCCTTTTAAAATAAAATAAAATATTCTAAGGAGTCTTCCATTTTTTATGTTTGAAATTCAATTTATTAAACTAATCAAATTTAAAAAAAAAATAATCTTTTACGCTAGTATAATCATTGTTGTTGAAGAAAATCGATCAGAAAAAAAAATAATAAAATATACTATTAATAATTACGTATCGACCTATACAACTTATTTCTTTTCTATTTATATAACGTATTTTGTAATTTAAAAAAAAAAAAACTAATTAAGCAGCATAGAAATTGTACCTATGCTCTGTTCAGGTTAAGAGTGTACCTTTAATGGGTGTCATTCATCTCCTCGTCGTTTTGGGTCTGGTAATAATAAATTGCCATTATCATGTTGGCTAACCGATATAATGGCAGTCGCATCAGAGGTAGTATAATTAAATTTCGAAATATAAAAAAAAGATTAACATAATAATAATTAAAACTTATTGTTATCAAATAAAAATAATACGTACGGCGTTTATTTCGTCATCGCGGCACTCAAACGAACTTATATTGTTTAGTTGTGCTAAAGTTATCTGTAATTCCTACTTAATTTTTTGTATAATATTTATTGGTACCATTACAATCACATGTATCGTTATAATACATATAACTGCATTTGATAACATATACATCACGTTTAGAATATTTACTGGTTAGTTTACGTATACAAATTTAAAATATATGTATAATATTATATTATTATAAGGTTTCTTCCATTTTCATGTTTGAAATGAAACTTTTTCAACCAATAAAATATATTCATGAATTTGCCCATATAGGTACTAAAAGTTTTTCTATTAATATATCGTATTATGTAATTAAAAAAATATACATATTTATAATGTAATTTACGTAATATATAAAAAATTAGTGCAGTGCAGAATTTGTGACAAGCAATATTATACACGCACCTTTGAACGAGAGTTATTATTATTTAATATTTGTGCGGCAGTAATGCTATTTTATCACAACAAAATTAATGTAAATAAAAACAAACAGTAAAATGTCCTACTCACATCAATAGTGACGACTATTATATTTTTCAATAATTATGTCAAACATTACGTATGTTTCCTTGTAACAATTATCATAAGTATTTATAATCAATGCGAATCTTATACTTAATACTAGAGGTGGGTCGAACTCAAAAATATGGTCTCGAACCGAACCTTGGTAGGTCGAACCGAACTCGAACCGAACTTTTTGGTGTGAAGTCGAACTCGAACCGAGCATTTTATTCAACATCAAACCACATCGGTACCATATATTTCATTACCAAACTGAACCCAAAATAAACTTTTGAATTGATTAATTTTATATTATTATTATATTTTCCGCTGAATATTTTTTTGTTTGGGTTCACACTGATTGGACGGTCATAATGCATGACTATTGTTGTTTTCCTCCGGCATTTGTTTCTCCGCCATCGTTGTCTGGACCATGTTGTTTGACGACCGCATCGAGCATTACTTTAAATTGATAATGATAAAAACGTACCATCACACATTGGCATGTATCTGACCCGCAAACGCATTTAAAAAAACGCAAACCAATTACAAGAAGTGTAATGATTGTTTTGTTTTTCAAATCCACATCGGCCAGCCAGTTCTTTTAACTTCTCTAAGAGTGCAGCAAATTCCAACGGTTGGCACGTAGTGAATTTCGACGATTGGCCGCAGTTCATGTGATCGGGATATAGTGTTTGAATTTCAGCGATTCTCTCTTGAATTTCTTTTAATACATCCATGTTTTAGTTGCGACTATAATATTATAATATTATACAATATGCTATAATATATATTATATTTAAAACTCGTGAATGTAAATTTCCCATACACTGCTAATCGCGGACCGCGGATTTCTCATCTTAATGAAGAAACACGAATCACGATTGATAAACACATTGATAACCAAAGATTTGGGACTTCACCAAGTGTGGTAACACCTGGTTAAGCGCTGTTAATATGATGACAAAGTTAATTTCACCCCATTATTTCGGTCTTAGGGTTGATAAAAATTTTTCAACGTTAAAATATGAGTAAGAATACCGTTCTGAAGATTTAAAAAAAAAAATCAAGTCGATATGTGCTATATTAAAGAAAATAGGTTTTCGTAGATTTCTGTTGAAGTCCAGGCTGCTTACACATAGCTGTGAATATGTTGTTTTTTAACTCTGCGCACCAAATGTAGTATAAAAAACTGTATTTCTCAACTAAACTATATAAATTTATATTTTCCTGATAGATTATATCACGCTGAATCTTTATATCTACTAAACTTACCTTAACTTCAAATATTTTTCAAGAAATAACGATTTGAACGTAAATATTTGGAAATTTTTCATCGTATTAGCGGGTTATTTTGTGTTTGAACATAAGGTTTATTTTCCTTTATTTTTCACCTAAACTTTATCAAGTTGTACTTTTCTGATAGACCAGGTCATGATGATTAAGAAAATATAACTTTTGTCATAGTACGATAGATATTTTTTATCCTAAATTACTTCGAAAAAATGTATATTGTGATAATCCAAAATATTGTATTTACAGTGGTTTCTTTTTTGAACATAAGTCTATTTATCCTTTAATTTTTACCCAAATTTTATGAAATTATATTTTTCTGATAGACCATTTTATGACAAACAAATACTTATGATTTTTGTCATAGTACTATAGTTATTTTATTTTTTTAATTACTACGAAAAAATATTTTTTATGACCAACCAAAATGACGTCATTTTCACCCCATTATTTCGGTCTTAGGGTTGATAAAAATTTTTCAACGTTAAAATATGAGTGAGAATACCATTCTAAACATTTAAAAAAAAAAATCAATTCGATATGTGCAATATTAAAGAAATTAGGTTTTCATAGATTTTTGTTTAAGTCCAGGCTGTTTACTTATAGCTGTGAATACGTATTTTTTTAACTCTGCGCACCAAATGTAGTATAAAAAACTGTATTTCTCAACTAAACTATATAAATTTATATTTTTCTGATAGATTATATCACGCTGAATCTTTATATCTACTAAACTTACCTTAACTTCAAATATTTTCGCAGAAATCACATTTTGAACATAAATATTTGGCATATTTTCATCGTTTTAGCGGGTTATTTTGGTATTGAACATAAGCCTATAAAACTTTTATTTCTTACCTAAACCTTATGAAGTTGTACTTTTCTGATAGACCAGGTCATTTTCACCCAATAATTTATTACATATAATTTTTGTCATAGTACGATATTAAAATAATTCAATATTCATATTTCATAAAATGTACTAATTACTAATGTCTAATACAGAACAATAGATATTTTAGGTTCATTTTTTAATTTTTTTGTTAATTGTTGTTATTATTAGAAAGAACTAGATTTAACAAGTAGATATACAACATTAGTACCTAGTACAAATCGTATTAACTAATGTCTAATAGTAAAAAATAACAATAGCTCTAAGATTTAGCTATTTTAACATATTTACCACATTATTGGAGAATTATTATCTCTAGTAATTACAGAACTTAGCTCAACTACTACTACTACTAAATAGGAAGAAGAAGAAGAACAGTTTTGGTTATATATTTGTTTATTTTTATTAAAAACATTTTTTTCCCATTCAAATATTGTTTTCAAAAGTTTTGACGTAAGATTTTTTTTTGATGTGACATGGGTTTCCTATACAAACAAATTCATTGAAATAAATAAATTATTTATTTATTAATATACAAATTTATTGAAATTAATTAATTATTTAGTTTATTAATATAATTTTCTGCATTTTGTTCATAATCTTTAATACATCGTCGTTGATGTTTTGATAGGTCTTTTGCTTTCCATTTTATGGGTTTAAATTTTCCATTAATTACCTGTGTTTTAAATTTTTTTACATTTTTCTTTGGATATTTGTACGGCGTTGTGTCTGCTGATTCAGGAAATATAACTGTTACAAATTTTTCGTCACATTTCACAACGACCGCTGCATAGTATGGACGTCCGTCAGTGGTTACGTTCACAATTGATCCTTCCTCAAAATCATCACTCTAAAAGGTAAGAAAGAGCTGTAGAGATATCTCATATACAATTTGATAAATATCTTATATACATTATACTTACATTTTCAGTCTGGTTTTTTGTAGGCGGTGGTTTGTCGGGTTCAAATGCAGGCTCCTGTTAAACATAATGTCTAATTTATTATTAATACTGATTTTAACATACATTTTATTTAAAAACACTTTCAGTAATACTATACTAAATATCATAATATTTTCAACAAGCGTATTTACATCTGCTAAATGATTGTGTTTTTTTTTTATGTCTGTGGACCACGGTCTTAGAATAATAGGTCTGGCATAAGTCGACACCTGAATAGTGTTTTCATTACGGTAAAAATCCAGATCTAGCGCAATGCTGCGCTCAGTGGCGCCCGCAGGAATTTTCAATGGGGGGGGGGAGCTTGACAATTAGTTACAATTTAATTTTTATTTTGTCCAGTCTAATAATTGCAGACGTTTATTTGGGGTATTTTAAAATGTTTGTAACTTTTCAACTCTTCTGGTAGAAAAAATGATCTGATCATAAGCTTCGATGCCAGGGTATGTTTTTGGAAGCAAATTGGATTTAGTTAGTACTTGTAGGAGGTCGAAATTGAAAATTCTTAGTGCTTTTAAAAATAATTGGTGAAAAAAAAAATGAAAATTTATTTAAATTGTTTGGTTACAAGCTTGGTTATACCGGTCTTAACTTGGTATGTATTTGATTAATTGAAATTTTTTTTCTATAAATTTCAATAAAAAATTATTTATCCGGTCAAAAAGCTTAAAAATGTAATACGTAAGTTTTTTTTATTATAGCTAAAATATTAATAATACATAGAAATCATGGTTATTTTTTATAAGCATTTAAAGTTCAAATTTCGTCAAAACCACGGTTAATTTGTAGTTCAAAATTTATAAAATATAAAATATGTATATCTAAGGCTAGACAATTAGTAGTAATAAGTAGTTCATAATTTTACCGAAAAATTACAGATAATTTATGAAAATTGGTATGCAAATTCGATGTTTTTTCAAAAATGAATTCTTCTGGTAAGACATATATGAGATTTATTATAGTTGACAGACGACAGTTTAAACTTGATTAATATTTTTTTGAAAGAGTAATAATAATACGGGCAATGAGGGGGGGCTTCAGCCCGTTAGCCTCCCCCCTGCGGACGCCCCTGGCTGCATTCTAGTAGTTTGTTGTACGAACGCTAATATATTGATTGTATAGATCTATATATCAGATGATCCACTAAACTCTCCAATTATGTATATACTTTTTTTAAATGTTTTATTAAATAAGCGCATCAAATAGGTAGGTATAATTTAAGTAAATATAATACATATTCTATGTTCTGTATTATAGATTATACAATGGTCTGAGAATAATATAACACGATGCACAAAGCTAAGCGATATAAGTTTTAACGGTTAATACTAAACAAATTGTATTAATCTTAATAATTATAATAAAATTATTTCATAACATTTTCTTAGTTAACTACTACATTTTTGTTACTTTATTCATTTAAAATTCCCCAATTATGTTGCATATGTAAAAAAAATACTGAAGGTATTACTAGTTTTGTGGTGACTAGTAAAATACTAGAAACTTGGGGAAATGTTTTTCAGGGGTTAAGTGTTGGACAGAGAATCTGTGAAAAACATTTTTCTTCGGCAGATATCGTTGGAGAAAAAATTGTTAAAGATTCTACAGGCAATATTTTGATAATTGTAATAAGGGTATACTTCCATCATTGATTGTTTCACTTAGTCACTTTTTGCACATTCGCAACTATGTTGTGATGTATTCATGTAAAAATTGACCAAGTAAAAAAATAAAACAATAATAAACTATCTTCCTAACATAAGTGTGGCTTGATTAGAAAACAATGTAAATATAATTTTTTTTCCTTCTGTGATTAATTAATATCCAGTATTTATATCCACAATGTATAATCTCTTGTAAAACTATAATGACTGTATAACTGTACTCTTTACCACTTTGGGTTGTTTGAACTTTAAATAACTAAATAGTAACCTAAAATCTTAAAAAGAATTATAAAAAGTACCTACAAACTACTAACAAATTATTTATTTACTAGATTCCGGTGTTTGTCATCCCGCCTACGGCGGAAAGACTGTGTGGGCGGTGGTGCATCTTTGTCGGCTATGCTGGGTTTTTTGATCCAGCCTGCGGGGGGAAGGGGGGTCGTCGGGTATTATGTTTTGTCGTGTTGGCAGCACTTTTTAAGCGGTAATTTTTGAACTCGGAAGAGTGTCTAGTCGTAAGTCACGCGATTCAAGTCTTCAAGTCGATCGTAAGACACAGCCAGCCAGGTAGGCAATCCGACTACGTCGGATCGCAGACCATGCCCCATTCGTGTATGCCGGTTCTTGAGTGTGTGTGTTGAAATCGGAAATTCGGATTCTGGGTTTGAGTGTCTAGCTATCAGTCATCTCGGGTAAAAGTCGATTCCCGAGTGTCGGATGCAGTGGGGGACACTGGGGGTGTAAGTCGCTCGTATGCAAGTAGCTAGTCAGGTAGGCAATCCGACTTCGTCGGATCGCAGACCATGCACCGGGCGTGTATGTCCGGTTCTCGTATGTGTGTTGAAATCGGAAATTCGGATTCTGAGTTTGAGTATCTAGCTATCAGTCATCTCGGGTGAAAGTCGATTCCCGAGTGTCAGATGCAGTGGGGGTGTAAGTCGCTCGTATGCAAGTAGCTAGTCAGGTAGGCAATCCGACTACGTCGGATCGCAGACCATCCACCGGGCGTGTGTGTCCGGTTCTCGTATGTGTGTTGAAATCGGAAATTCGGATTCTGAGTTTGAGTGTCTAGCTATCAGTCATCTCGGGTGAAATCCGATTCCCGAACGGACAATCCGCCTACAGCGAAAAGTGCTCGAAACGGCCGTTCAAATATGAAAAAGTATATAGGAGGTAATAAAATTGTATTTGTTGATAATTATAGAGAACAGTTATCAGGTGTTTTATGTTAGGCTTCACTGTAATCAATGTACTCATTGTTATGTTTTCGCGGTTATAACAAATAAGTCGACAAAATCTAATTTGCTGATTGCATATTTTCTAAAATATACCTTCCATGTATATTTATTTAATTATGAGAATTAAGTCAAATTAACAAATAGATAATTATATTGGTGAATAACAAATTTTATTGAAATGTACTACTATCCTATTAAACGTAGGTATCTATAAATGAATACACTACACATACTCTCGTTTCCGACACACTACTCCACCCCGGGACTCGAATTTCCGAAAAAAACGGCAAATGAAGCAGTCATATTACAGTCGTACTATTTTTTAATATAGTATTTATAATCTGTAGCAGTATTTAACCAAATCGAAATCACGTAAAAACTGTAATATATCAAGTAGGTACTACACGTAGGTTAGTTATACGTTATTATAATGTGTTAATAAAAGAAACATGTAGGTGCGTCGGTAAAATCAAGTATTAATTAAATGTTAATTTTAATTATTTTTTTGCCCAATAAATATCGTCAAACGAATAATAATAATATATATAATATAATAATGCAAATTTAAAAAAAAACATGTAGGTGCGTCGGTAAATGTTAATTATAATAATTTTTTTGCCCAATAAATATCGTCAAACGAATAATAATAATATATATAATAATATAATGCAAATTTAAAGAAAAAAATTAACACTTTCGTTAAAAATGATAAATGTGACGAAAAAAAAAAACGCAAAAATAAGAAAAACGATTTAGTACGGCCGCCGCAAATAACCGAAAGTCCCGGACGGCGGTTTCGAACCCACGACCCTCGAGTCACCTACCTTAACGCCTAACCAACCTAGCCACCTATTCAGATGAAATTCCGAGGTAAATGTATGACTGTTAAGCCGCGTCGCCGTGCTCGCGGCGATAAAATAAAATTCTTATCACTTTCCTTATCAATAAAAACAATATTTAAGAAAATCCCAATAAATCCTATCAAAAACTCAAAACCCCGAGTTTCCCCTTGGCGAGGTGGGTGTTAGTACTCTCCCGGACCAATATCCATCAAAAAAGCAAAATCCAAAAAGGGGGGGAGGAGGTGCCCCCGGCCCCTAAAGCGGAAAACGGTAGTATTCATAAAAATAATGGGTTCCCCCTTGGTCCGAGGTGTTTAACTTGAATTCCGGCCGAGTTATACTCAACTCAAAATGTGGGGGGGGTGGGGGCTTTGGTTCCCTAATGTTGAAAATTCATCTGGGGCCTAAAAAATTGAGATGCCCATTGGTACGGGGTCTCTAAGTCGAATACCGGCTAAGTTATACTTCGTCAAAAATAATTACTCGTTTAATGGGTCCCCCCACTCCGCCCGACGGTCGCGGGGTAATCGATTTATAAGACGTTATTATCACGTCAAAAAATTGAAAAACACGGGTTTTTTTTTAATAATAATAATAATGTTCGAAAATATTCGTCGATAAGGAAAATGGGGGGTAAGCGAGCGGAATTTATAGCGAACGCGCGGGAAGTATTGTGATTGGTCGTCATGGAAGAAACGCGGAGTGCCGTGAGCGCTCCCCGCGGATCTTATACGCGTTATTAGCGTTTTATTATATAAGACTAGATTCCGGTGTTTGTCATCCCGCCTACGGCGGAAAGACTGTGTGGGCGGTGGTGCATCTTTGTCGGCTATGCTGGGTTTTTTGATCCAGCCTGCGGGGGGAAGGGGGGTCGTCGGGTATTATGTTTTGTCGTGTTGGCAGCACTTTTTAAGCGGTAATTTTTGAACTCGGAAGAGTGTCTAGTCGTAAGTCACGCGATTCAAGTCGATCGTAAGACACAGCCAGCCAGGTAGGCAATCCGACTACGTCGGATCGCAGACCATGCCCCATTCGTGTATGCCGGTTCTTGAGTGTGTGTGTTGAAATCGGAAATTCGGATTCTGGGTTTGAGTGTCTAGCTATCAGTCATCTCGGGTAAAAGTCAATTCCCGAGTGTCGGATGCAGTGGGGGTCACTGGGGGTGTAAGTCGCTCGTATGCAAGTAGCTAGTCAGGTAGGCAATCCGACTACGTCGGATCGCAGACCATGCACCGGGCGTGTATGTCCGGTTCTCGTATGTGTGTTGAAATCGGAAATTCGGATTCTGAGTTTGAGTATCTAGCTATCAGTCATCTCGGGTGAAAGTCGATGCCAGAGTGTCAGATGCAGTGGGGGTGTAAGTCGCTCGTATGCAAGTAGCTAGTCAGGTAGGCAATCCGACTACGTCGGATCGCAGACCATGCACCGGGCGTGTGTGTCCGGTTCTCGTATGTGTGTTGAAATCGGAAATTCGGATTCTGAGTTTGAGTGTCTAGCTATCAGTCATCTCGGGTGAAATCCGATTCCCGAACGGACAATCCGCCTACAGCGAAAAGTGCTCGAAACGGCCGTTCAAATATGAAAAAGTATACAGGAGGTAATAAAATTGTATTTGTTGATAATTATAGAGAACAGTTATCAGGTGTTTTATGTTAGGCTTCACTGTAATCAATGTAATCATTGTTATGTTTTCGCGGTTATAACAAATAAGTCGACAAAATCTAATTTTCTGATTGGATATTTTCCAAAATATACCTTCCATGTATATTTATTTAATTATGAGAATTAAGTCAAATTAACAAATAGGTAATTATATTGGTGAATAACAAATTTTATTGAAATGTACTACTATCCTATTAAACGTAGGTATCTATAAATGAATACACTACACATACTCTCGTTTCCGACACACTACTCCACCCCGGGACTCGAATTTTCGAAAAAAACGGCAAATGAAGCAGTCATATTACAGTCGTACTATTTTTTAATATAGTATTTATAATCTGTAGCAGTATTTAACCAAATCGGAATCACGTAAAAACTGTACTATATCAAGTAGGTACTACACGTAGGTTAGTTATATTATAATGTATTATTAAAAGAAACATGTAGGTGCGTCGGTAAATGTTAATTATAATAATTTTTTTGCCCAATAAATATCGTCAAACGAATAATAATAATATATATAATATAATAATGCAAATTAAAAAAAAAAATTAACACTTTCGTTAAAAATGATAAATGTGACGAAAAAAAAAACGCAAAAAAAAGAAATTCGATTTAACACGGCCCCGCCGGCGTTCGAAACCACGACCGTCGAATCACCCGTTTTAACGCCTAACCTACCTAGCCACCTACCGAGATGAAATTAGGAGCCAAATCTATGACTCTTAAGGGCGTTTGAGCGGACCACCATGTCCGCCATGTTCGGACGTACAAGACGCGAGATTTGCGAAAAAAATCGAACCTCGAGGCGCATGTATATATGCCTGTATATAGCGATACCTACACGGTACCTACTCTCGTTTCTGACACACTACTCCACCCCGGGACTCGAATTTTCGAAAAAAACGGCAAATATAGTCGTACTATTTTTTAATATAGTCTTTATAATCTGTAGCAGTATTTAACCAAATCGGAATCACGTAAAAACTGTAATATATCAAGTAGGTACTACACGTAGGTTAGTTATACGTTATTATAATGTGTTAATAAAAGAAACATGTAGGTGCGTCGGTAAAATCAAGTATTAATTAAATGTTAATTTTAATTATTTTTTTGCCCAATAAATATCGTCAAACGAATAATAATAATATATATAATATAATAATGCAAATTTAAAAAAAACATGTAGGTGCGTCGGTAAATGTTAATTATAATAATTTTTTTGCCCAATAAATATCGTCAAACGAATAATAATAATATATATAATAATATAATGCAAATTTAAAAAAAAATTAACACTTTCGTTAAAAATGATAAATGTGACGAAAAAAAAAAACGCAAAAATAAGAAATCCGATTTAGTTTTATTTTCAAATAACCGAAAATCCCGGACGGCGGTTTCGAACCCACGACCCTCGAGTCACCTATCCTAACGCCTAACCAACCTAGCCACCTACTCAGATGAAATTTCGAGGCAAATGTATGACTCTTAAGCCGCGTCGCCGTGCTCGCGGCGATAAAATAAAATTCTTATCACTTTCCTTATCAATAAAAACAATATTTAAGAAAATCCCAATAAATCCTATCAAAAACTCAAAACCCCGAGTTTCCCCTCGGCGAGGTGGGTGTTAGTACTCTCCCGGACCAAAATCCATCAAAAAAGCAAAATCCAAAAAGGGGGGGAGGAGGTGCCCCCGTTCCCTAAAGCGGAAAACGGTAGTATTCATAAAAATAATGGGTTCCCCCTTGGTCCGAGGTCTTTAACTTGAATTCCGGCCGAGTTATACTCAACTCAAAATGTGGGGGGGGTGGGGGCTTTGGTTCCCTAATGTTGAAAATTCATCTGGGGCCTAAAAAAATGAGATGCCCATTGGTACGGGGTCTCTAAGTCGAATACCGGCTAAGTTATACTTGGTCAAAAATAATTACTCGTTTAATGGGTCCCCCCACTCCGCCCGACGGTCGCGGGGTAATCGATTTATAAGACGTTATTATCACGTCAAAAAATTTGAAAAACACGGGTTTTTTTTTAATAATAATAATAATGTTCGAAAATATTCGTCGATAAGGAAATGGGAGATAAGCGAGCGGAATTTATAGCGAACGCGCGGGAAGTATTGTGATTGGTCGTCATGGAAGAAACGCGGAGTGCCGTGAGCGCTCCCCGCGGATCTTATACGCGTTATTAGCGTTTTATTATATATAAGATTAAATATGCACTTATATACTATTATAGTATGTTATTATTTATTACTATTTATATATTATTATAATAATTGATGTTATCTTCCTCGTTACCTATTGTCAATACTTAAAATATTCATAATACCCAGGATAGTGATAGTGTATTATTAGACCAAGCAGTTGACAAAGATATTATTATTTCATATGAGCAGTCGACTACCTGGTAAAAATAATATGTATTCAATATTTTTTTACGGTTATAAAAAATTATTACAAAATAATGTTTAAGTACTTAAAAAAAATCTGGTAAAAATAATATGTATGGTAATTAATAATTTTTTTGTGGAGGGAAGTATGTTTTAAGATCCATTAGAATTTTATCAAATGGTGTATCGTCTCCAATGTTTTGTCACCAAACAAATTCAGTAAGATAGGAATCTTGCTAATTTTGCTTTTCGAAAATAGACTTTCATCGATCTCGACGATTTTCCTCGGTCCACCTAATTTTGTTTGTGGTTTAATTTCAACAGCCATTGCACATACTTCGCGTAGGTAATTATTCCAGTCAATAACTGTATTTAGGCTTAAACCTAATTGTTGCTCGCACCATTTCGCACTCGTCATATATAAATCGTACGGCAACTGTAAACGATATTCGTGATTTTGCAAACCAATTACCATTACGTACATTTACCTTTTTTCGGCATTTCTTAACATTGCATTTTCCAAAATATTTCTTTTCCAAAATATAACTTTGCCAAGTGATTGTTTTGACAAATCTGTACACTTGGCAACACTCCGCGTTCTTGAAAAAATTGCACAGCTTCCTTTTCTGAAGATGACAAATTAAAAAAAATTCATGTTGGCTAGACGTAGCGTGTAGTACTATACAGTAAATAATAACTGACGGACGTAATAAGGACGGCTGTCGACTGACTGACGACATAAATACCTGGTCTGATGGTAAGATACGTGGATAGTAAATTGTACATTGAAAACAAAATTAAATTGTCAATTACGATGATACAGATTACAACGCGGGAATGTACATTTTTAAATAGAATATAACAGGTAGTCTTGGAAATATTTGGGTAGTCGAGATAACACGGGTGATTCTCCCAGGTACTCCCGGAATTTGACGTACTAATTTTCGGGAGGATATTAAATACCACTCAACCCAGTCAAAATGTAACTGATTGGGCTGAGGATGGCTATAATGATATCCTGAAACTTCACATGTTGGCACATGAAGCAGTATGGAAGCAGTATGGTTTTGGTAAGGCCAGGAATACGCCAGAATTTGGTAAGTGTAACTTTGGTAGTAAGCCCACAGCACTTGCAGTGTTGAGTCAAACACAGACTACATCACTATTGAATCAGACTGAACAGCATATTACGGAAATTTTTGGATCTACTGCTGATGCGCCTGTATTTGGTAAAAGTTGTCAGACAACTAACGCTCATCCAATATTTTAACCTAACCTTTACGGGGGCGGCTTTTGAGCATGAATTCCGGGGTCTACGGCAGGAATTGGCAGGAATTGAGCACTAAATATTGGCGTTGGAAAAAGTTGAAAAAGTCAAATGGGTGGGGGTGGGGACGTTGGTGACGAAGTGAATCAGCATATGGATACTAACGAAGGTAAATTACAGAAAAACTTATTTTTTAAATATAATTTATCTTTTGTTTTATATAATATTATTATTTACAATAAACCTAATATTATTATAATAATTGATGTTCTTAGTGTACCATATAGCATTATACAATAAATATATAAACTAGCGTTGGTTTTAATATTAACCCACTAGAGCAGAACGCTAGATCTGGATTTTTAGTGCGATATCGACAACAGTTGTTTGTATAGAATCTAGATAATAATCTTACCTTTAGATTTTATAAGTGGTAAATTTACTCTAATTTTTAAACTAACGGAGCTACACGTGTTCTGCTTTGAGTAGACAATTTTAAAATTGGTGCGTCTCCTGTTTCCCTCCCGGGTCGGATATCAGACATCTTTTTCATTGTATTTTGATAATGTTTTCATAATATTATAAACTATAACCCAATCTGATATGGGGGAATTCTGTCGAATGTCATTACTCGACAGTTGTAAACCAGTTCTTGCCATAGACATATAATATTATAAAAATATAAAATTAATTAGACAAGATACCGCGAGGACTTTCCCGGCAGTACTTAGTTTATACTTTATATTATACGTAACACTATGTGATATTAATAAAAGTTCATGCGACAGTCGTATATTGCAAAATACCATTTAGTAGGTACAATATAATAATAAACGTAACGACTTACGACATGACTTATATACTACAATATAAACAAAAAATATTGTAATTTGTCCCTGCTAAACCCAGCGGCCCTTCCTTGCTAAGAAAGTAGAAACTCAACAGTGAAGCATGCCAAATTTGATATGCAATATTGCAATTATGTTTTTTTGCATTTAAAATTGTATTACAGTGTAATATTAAGTCGCTCATTAAATGTTTTCGACTTACTCGTCTAATCATTTTTCGATTTTTCAAACATGTATTCTGATCAAAACATGCTTTGCAAGACTCAATGATGATATCATCACCACATTTTACATTATTCCACTGACATTGAGTACATCCTTTTTTTTTGAAAACGACAATGAGCTTATGCAGATTTAATTTTGTCATTTTGATGCTTAAACACAAGAGTACAACAAAATTAGGATATACAAAAAAAAAATAATATGCAAAAATGTAGGCTGTACGAGACACTTCAGAGTACAGACGTGTTTGTTTGTTGACCGGTAACGATCAACGCACCGAAATTATAGGATGGCACAATTCACAATAACCCTCCCCCCCAACCCGAAAACACACGACTACATGCATACATTGGCGCAACCACCAGGTGTCGATCTCTGGGGCCCCGGCACAACTAACAATAGCATACTTCCATATTTGATGACAAATATTAAAATAATAATAAAAATTTACTTCGTTCTATGAAAACAAATTCACGAAAAACGATCCAACAAGTTAATAAAATTGTAATAAAATAAAAATGTGAGGAGCACATATAAAAATACAACTAAAAAATCCGAGTAGTTGTGTACCTATATTATACATTGTATTATAAATATAATATTATAAAAACATTCGTGAATATACTACCTAATTAAGGCTTTCACGTAAAGGTAGGTTACAGTGGTAAATACTTTATCATTTAAAACAAATTGTATCTCTTCGCTCGTACCTAATTATTATTTTATTTAACCTCTTATTATCATACACATTAAGTATCTCCAATAGTATTGTTTGTACTTAACAAATGTCTTTCGGATACTTCTTAAAGTGGGAACTTTTTCTAAAAAAAATTATGAGAATTGTAGGTTTGTTAGTTAGATAGGTACACATACATTTACTAAACCCATTTGAATTTATTAATCCTAAAAAATTTACTTTGTACTCATACATCATCATTTGTATTTTTTTTAAATAGACCTAGTGGCTAGTAGGAATATGTTCGATAATATTGTGGTACACAGCAAAAAGTTCACCGGAAGTGTACTTTTATAGTTATATAGTACCATATCTAATTGTAGCATGTTTAAGCAAAGTTAGATTACGTTTGTTTTATAATTAATGCCAATATAAAAATATACAAATTTTGAATCAACGTTACTTACCCTTACGATTGAAAATGGTTTGGAAAACATAGTTTTCTGTGTTTATTTCCAAATATTCGTCTTAGGTACATCTCGCAGCTACTTACCACGTAAATTTCCATTATCCTATAATTTAAATCATATTTTTTTTTTAATGGAGCAAAAATAACTCGAGTGCCCCCTCATAAATATACAAATTTTGATTTTACGTTAGTTACCCTTAGTATTCAAAATGGTTTGGAAAACATACTTTTCCGTGTTTATTTCCATATATTCGTCTTAAGTACATCTCGCACCTATTTAGCCCGTAAATCGCAATTATACTATTATTTAAATCGTAATTTTAGATTCTGAGTGAAGCGATGAATGTATTGATTTTACAATGATGTGTGTTTTTTTTTTATTTTATTTTTTATTTTTATATTTATTTTTTTTGTGTCTGTGTACACGATAAGTAGTCGAAATAATGCTTCGATTTTCGACTTCAGTATCTTGTTCGATTGGAAAGTGAATATCGTTGGTGCATTGGGGAGGTCAAAATTTAAATTTCCCAGTAGTTTTCAAGAGCGCCGGGAAAAACAACATAAAAATTAAGGAAAAACGGGAATTTTTACGCAAAATCGGTTTTCCAAAAAATCGATTCTGGTTTTTGGTGTAACTTTAAAACAAATGGCCGTAGATACATGAAATTTTCACTGGTTGTTTATATTTGCATTTTCTATACACGATAACATTTTCAAAATATTTTGATTTATTTTGAACTGTTTAGGGACATTTTCATTTTTCTTTTTTTTTTAGTTTTTTTTCTAGAAATATCAATAAAATTTTATTTGTTGGTTAAAAAACCTTGAAAATTTAATAGAAGGCTCCTAATATGTTGTTTCAAAGGCAGATGAAAAATATTAAAAATCCTTAGTCACAATTTTTTTTTATAAGCATTTAAAGTTCAAAAATTGACAAAATATGGAAAAATCACGAAAATTAGCAAATTATTTTGAGTTAAGAATTCGTAAAAATTTTTCTTTTTAAATCTAAGATTTGAAAATCTAATACAAGATTACTCATAAGATTGTCTACCTTTATCAATAAAAAAATTTCTACCGGAAATTCAAATTAAATTTTTATGAGCGTTTGAAATTCAAATTTTTACAACATTGGATATTCACTCGATTTCTCATGTGGCAATTTCCTTTTTTTGTTGTAATTAAAAAACGAATTACTGTAGATACATGAAAATTTCACTGAATGTTTATATTAGCATTTCCTATACACCCTACAATTTTGAAAATATTTTGACACTTTTTGAGCCGTTTACGTACATTTTCAGTTTTCAATTTTTTTAGTTTTTTTTTTCTATAAATATCAATTAAGTTTTATCTGTTGGGCCAAAAAGTGTAAAAATTTAATACAAGGCTCCTGATATATTGTTACAATATCAGTTGAAAAATATTAAAAATACATAGGCACAATTTTTTTTTATAAGCATTTTAACATCGAATTTTGATAGAATTTTTCAAAATCTCGAAAATTATTAATCATCGTAATTAATAAATTATAAAATGTTCAGTTTTTATAGCTAAGGATTGAAAATTTAAAACAAGATTCCACGTAAGTAGTTAATTCTCTTACCGAAAAATCTAAAAAATATACAATCACAGTTTATTTTTATAGTCATTTTATGTTCAAATTTGGACGAAATTACATATTAAAAAACCTAGTTATTTTGTTGTGATTATATAATATTATTCGTGGGTACCTACTTGAAACTTCTAAAGTGTACTACTATATATATATGATAGTATCAGGGTTTGTTGTTGGTGTATAACGTGTTATAAGTACCTAATGGATATTGTGATATGATTAATTTGGAATTTATTTTAGGTCAATTTTTTTTTAATACCATAGATATGTATATAATTTGTCTTAAACCTAGACTAACATACCGTCTTCGCTCAGAATCGTTTTTCTTATACAATGATATTGTATCATTGAATTCAAATTTAAAAGCATCCATTATACAGTGACCCACTTGTAACCTACTGTACAGCAGAGCGACATCCACTTACCCACCTTTTTTTTACTTGAACAAAGAAGGTGTACCCTCCAAAATATACAAATTTTTAATCTACGTTACCTAGTTACCCTTTCGATTAAAAATCGTTTTTATAACATAGTTTTTCGTGTTACGTAACTGTGTTTGTACTTTGTAGACACCATCTTACAAACATGAAATACATAACATAGAAAATTTAGTTACCCCTACCTACGTACGTACATAATCCATTTAAACAAAGAAATAAATAGGTAATTCAAGAGAAGCTACTGCTAGAGGCTACCTATTTTTTGATAACATACTCTACAATGGCCTAAACATGACACAAATATTGCACATATTTTTCAATGCACAATATATTATTATTTGTTAATTAGGTAGCTCATGAAATAATAAACCATAATATAATAGATTATGATAAAAATGTAAAAAAAAAAATACTATCAAGTTTCAATAATATATAATATATTTATTTTATTGCATGTAGCATGTAGGTTACATAATATTATGTAGGTACCTATTTATTATAAACATAACATTTTCAATGTAGAAGACAAAACCATTTAAATATTAATACCAACAGTCAACAGACAACAATTTAGTAAGATAGGTAATCATAGTATATAGGTATTAATGCATTACATATTATTATTACAATAAAAAAAAAACTTAATACTAATATATACAAATATAAAAAATAGTAAAAAGTATATTTAAGTAAGTAATAACTAATAGGTAGGTACCTACTTACCTTAACATTACACTTAACTGCGTATTCGTAACTAATGTCAAACGTTTGGTTAACATTTAAATAAAAAAAATAACTAGGATACTTAGGATTTTGTTTTTATATTATGTCTATGTATCTATAACTTTTAAACACAATTCATTGAATCTATAACAATTTAAATATGATTTATAACAATTCATTTGTATTCAATCTGTATTCATAATTTGGTAAATTATATTATATTCATAATAACTAATATCAATTAAAGTTTAGAAAAAAGAAAAGCTAAGGTACTTAGGATTTTGTTTTTATTTATATAATAAATAACTGTTAAACACAATTTAATATGTACAGTTCTATAAATATGTAATGTTAGTAACAATTTAAATATGATTTTGTTTGATTTATATCAATTCATTTGTATTCAATCCGTATTTATTTTTTGGTAACTTATATTATATTCATAATAACTAATATCAATTAAAATTTAGAAAAAAAAAAGCTAACTGACTTTGTTTTTATTTATTATATAATAAATAACTGTTAAACACAATTTAATATGTACAGTTCTATAAATATGTAACTTCTATAAATTACTAACATTTATTTTTTGATTAATAAATACCTGTTCATTTATATGATATTGATAATATAAATAAAATAATTAATGATATAATTAATGATATGTATTATTATAGACCATTATGTCTGCATGAATATTATTAAACCCTTTACTAATTATATTAATCAGTTTTAGGTTTTCACCTGTGTACATTATGGTTTTTTTTTTAATAAAAAAAAATAGTATACATTTTCATACAGCTTTCTAGGTTTTATTATTAGATTACATAAACTGTTGTGTGATTTAATAACTTTTTGAGCACAAACGTTTGGTTGCGATGTCCTAACGGTCAATATCACCAATACCAAACTTGATATACATTAGCATACCTACTTCATCATTTAAGTACACATACATTAGACATATAATATACGTTCTTCTGATACTTAAGGCTAGAAACTAACAGATAAATAAAAAACAAATAATGTGAAAAAAAAATGGTTTTTATTCAGCTGAAAAACATAAAATAAATTAAATATAAACACAATTTGTATGTAGTGTAGTTTCCAATTGAATACTTACAATCAGTGTATGTGTTATGTGTATCCGAATGTTGTGAGTCCTGCAAATTACATGATTGTTAAAATCAACACACACAAATAATTTAAACTTGCGTTACTTACATCATTGGTGACGCCAACGTTGGCCACCATCCCAGTTAGCTCTTCAACGTTGACGTCCCTGGTTAACGACTCTTCCACCACCACCACCTGCTCCTCGACCACCTCCATTTGGTCATCTGACGGTGATGGTGATGGTGGACGACTCACCCTGGTAGGCTTACGGGGGGCTGAAAAAATAAAGATTATCAAAACAAATGATTAACAATACACATGAAATGTACACACTCACCGAGACAATCCCTGGCAAGGTGCCCATATCGGGAACACCTATAACAACCTGCAACATAAAATGGACGGTCCAAATATTAGTAACGGCACTTAATCGGAAATCGTAATTAGTATAAATCTACTCACGTCTTTTGTTCATTTTTTTGGGCCCGCCTTAATCCCCCTATACCGGTTTTGGTTAGGGGGGTTTCGAGCCGGTTCGTTCTGCTGGTATACGGGTTAAACACCCATACACCAGCACTGTTGAATGTCATGTTCACTTTTTGGATGAATTTCATTCTACATTTCAAAAACAAAACAAACTAAAAAAGTTACGGCACGGTTATTGAATATTGGTAGTGCGTTAACAAACACAATTATTTACTTTTAAAAAAATTAGTCATGTGCCTAAAACTTAATGAGAACACATGACATACAGTAATCATAGAATATTAAGTAAATTTAATTCAACAAAAGCTTGAGTTTTCAAACACATAATACTCTACAGACGCGTGCTACGTGGTCCAGTTAAGTGGATACTCGCATAATATTATATTGTCTCACACGTGCAACATTATCTATGTTCTCTCGATCGACTATTTACGATATTACAAATTTTAAGCGAGTTAGGACAGGTATGTCAAATATAAGACAATGATGCACAGATAATTTTCTTACCACATGACAAAAATTTTTTTAACAATAATAATTAAAGTAACACAGGTTAATTTTGTTTTTTTAATATAATTCAATATAATTTAATATAATTTAATCATTTAATTTAATATATGTTTTAATACGTCATTTGCTTCAAACTGCCTTATATTTTTTTTTTGTGTGCATGTTAGCTTTTTTACTGTATATTTTATTGGCATCAATTTATTTCCATTTACCTGGGGTTTGAATGGTTCCACATCTTTTATAGGATATTCATGTAGCTTAGTGGTCTTTAGAGGGTATTTCACAGTAACATATTTTTCATCGCATTCCACTACTATTGCCGCTTAATAGGGATAGTCAATAGCAGTGACGTTCACTGGAGATCCAACTGGAAAAGGATGATTGGTTGATGAGGACTGTTTTGCTTCTGGTTCAACAACATGTGGCTATAAAACATAATGTTTAAGTATTAATATTGATTTTTACAAACATTTTATACCTGACCGATAAATATCTAATTTCAATATACTTACGACATTATCTATCTTTGAACTCTCCCCTTCGGATGTTGACGACTGCTCTGCTTCCTGTTCAACATGAAGTGGCTATAAAACATATTGTTTAAGTATTAATATTGATTTTTACAATCATTTTATACCTGTCTGATAAATATCTATTTTCATTATACTTACGACGCAACTTTGATAGTCATATACACTTTCGTCATTATTGCTTAACTTTTTACGTTTACTCATATGATTTGTGTTAGTAATACAACTAAGCTTACGTCCTAAACTAGTGGACGGTTATCCTTTAAAATTTATCTCCATAAATGACCATTTCATATCTGATGGATTTTTAGGACATCCATACATTTCCATCATTAATTTAATTTCTGTTATAGTGGTTTTTTTTGGCCGTAATTTGACGCCAAGTAAATACCAATATTTTATTTTAATTTTATAATTTGGGTATACATTTTTCGATTCTAATACGCGATCTCGGATATCCATCTTTGATTCGACGAATAGGGTCTGAAAAAAATAATATGGTTAACTTTAGCTGTATATTAAGGGGATTAACCTAACTTTACTTACCGAAGTTAATGTGTGAATTCGTCTTATCCTGGTTGCTATTAGATTTTGTACCGCATCATCAACATTGCTGTTACCACAAAGTACCTCCAAAATATCTCTTACGCATCCGGCTATATTACCACGTGGTTATCTCAGTGAAAGTAAAACATTTTCATAATCTTCTAATGTTATACCATTTATGCTTGTACGTCGGTGTAAGCTTAATTTTCCTTTGTTTTTCACCTAAACCTCATGAATTTATATTTTCCTGATAGACCAATTTGTGACGGAAATATAAGTATAAAATTCGTCATTGTACTATATTTATTTTATTTTTTTAATTACTACGAACAATAATATTTTGTGACGATCCAAAATAACGTCATTTTCACCCCATTATTTCGGGCTTAGGGTTGATAAAAATTTTCCAACGGTAAAATATGAGTAAGAATACCATTCTGAACATTAAAAAAAAAAATCAAGTCGATATGTACAATATTAAAGAAATTAGGTTTTCATAGATTTTTGTTTAAGTCCAGGCTGCTTACGTGTAGCTGTGAATACGTTGTTTTTTAACTCTGCGCACCAAATGTAGTAGAAAAACTATATTTCCCAACCCAACTCTATAAATTTATATTTTCCTGATAGATAATATCACACTGTTAACATTGTTAACATTTCCTTGAACATCGTCTTCTTCACTGTCATCATCATTACTGCTGGGTAGTAAAGAAACTTTACTAGATCCTGGCACTTGTACAGCATTAACAGCGTTCTGATCATTATTGGAACCTTCACCCAATAGAAATCAACAAAAAATTAAAAACAAATTAAATAACATTTAATTTATGTGAAAATATTAAAATAACGAAAATAATTCCCACCATTGTTAACATTTTCTTGAGCATCGTCTTCTTCAATGTCATCATCATTACTGCTGGGTAGTAGAGAAACATTAGTGTAGACATTTGTTTACATACTGATTTTATTTGAAAATAACGGTCTTTTTTTCATATTTTGTCATTAATGCAAAATTGTAATTAATTTGTCATAGACATTTGTCAACATACCAAGTCGTATAGTGATATCAATATTATCATGATAACCATGGTAACAGTATTATTTATCATATGTTTTATTTTCACTACCCAATATCTTATCAGTTTTCTAGTACCGATGTGTTTATCATATATTATCAAACTGTTCAAACCAAACTTGGATTCAAAAAAAATATATTTGAAATCATAATTGTGAGTACTATTTATTAAAACCATAATTATTCCAATAAATATAATTACTTTTGTGTAATTTATATTTTTCTGTTTGTAGCTTTTTGGATACAGTGTGCGTAACCTACATGTTTTTATTTATAATTTTGTTTTGTTTATGTATTTTATTTTGATTTCATTTTGAATAGTATTTATTATTATAAACGATTTTGGGTTATAATAACTAATAACTATAAATTTATAAAGTATATCATGTAATATAATAAAATTTTTCATATCAGTAATTTTTTTTTAAATAAAAATCATGTCACTATTGCACACTGTTGCTAATTGGTTACAAACCCTTAAATTGTAAAAATGGGTAAATTACAATTAAAATACATTTTTTTAATCATTTTTCCCAAATTCAGTATCAAATTCCCTTAAAAAAATATTTTTTTTTTTTTTAATCCAAAATATCATGCAGTGTAGGGTTAAAATAATTCCCACCATTGTTAACATTTTCTTGAGCATCGTCTTCTTCAATGTCATCATCATTACTGCTGGGTAGTAGAGAAACATTACTACATCCTGGCACTTGTACAGCATTAACAGCGTCCTTCTGATCATCATTTGAACCTTCACCCAATAGAAATCAACAAAAAATTAAAAACAAATTAAATAACATTTAAATTATGTGAAAATATTAAAATAATGAAAATAATTCTCACCATTATTAACATTTCCTTGGACATCAAATTCTTCAATATCATCATCACTACTGCTTGGTAGTAGAGAAACATTATCGTCATCATCAATGACCATCATTATCAATTCTTCAACCACTATAAAAAAATAAAATGTTATAGATATTAAATAAATCACAATAATATTTATATTATATTAATTACGACTACTCTTACGGTCATAGACAGTACTGCACACAACGCACAAGCATTTTGAATTAGCATCGCCAAAATATTCTGAACTATATTGCACTGTTATCTCTTCACCTGTGTGGATATTGTTAACTGCTTTTATATATATTTTACCATTTTCGTGTGGACGGAAAATACAATTTGGACAGCAGCTGTGGTTGACATAAGCGATTGGCCCCAGCAGCAAGTGGGGAACTTCTTTTTTTCTAGACTTTCCGGAATAAATTATAGAGAAATCATTAACACCTATAATGAAAAGTAAAAATAATTAAGTACTTTGAAAATGTAAACATATAATAAACAATGTAACGTACCAGCTATGATGTGTTCGTTGGCGATCGGGAAATGATGTCCGCCCAGTTCATATAAAACGGTATTTTTATGAATAAAACACTTGCTAATCACCATCACAGATTTATAATGTGCGTGATCTGGTAAGTAGTTGCACACATCAAATTTTACTTTTGATTCTTTTGAAACAGCTGCCTCGTACATTGATTGGTGCATGGACGTAATGCGTTTGAGAATGGGTCGAGTGTTCGACTCACTCTGTATATTTAATGTCATTTTGTGGGTCTTTGCACTTATTATAGGGTCCACATAAGCTTCTGTGCAAGAGTCATCTATGTTTGCCAGTAAAATTGACTTATACATGTCTTGTATATCTATTTAAAAAAAAAAGAATTAATTAAGCGGTGTTTGCGCGCATTTGAATGATTCGACTATTTTTAATGTCTTCGCAGTGGCGTTTTTATAGAATAAATGATGGTCCTTTTTAATTTTCTCAAAACGGGGTTTTTTTTCGGGAATCAATGCTGGATCAAGACCCATTTTATGACTCTTAAAATACATTTGAAGAAAAAAAAGTACGATATAGCATTATAGCCCTGCAGTAAATCGCGTGTGCCAAAGTCGTGTAGGATTGTTATGAATGCAAATAACTTAATAACTACATAAATAAGTGGTATGTGCGCGCATTTGACGAGACCACGAGGCTTGTACTTGAACGTAAAAAATAATTGAAAATATACATAAATTATTATGCATTTAATATCGTGTCTTGACGTCTTGTACGAATAGTCGCTTGTGTAGTTGTGTCTTACACTTTTTCGGTAGTTCCGGTTCGTCTTAACGTCTACGTTAAAATATATGTTCGAGTGCTGCAGTTTTTTGTAATAAACATTATTAAATTAATTACTGTTGGAGTTATGACGTATCCAGTGACAGACGTGGTAGTTATGTTGTTGGAGACGCCGTTTCGACGATGGCATTCTGATAATAAAAATGATTTGCTAAAAGTGGGTAAGCCTATTCCGATTTTGTCAGCTTTGGCTCCTGACAAGAAACTAAGTAAGGTATTCTGTAGGTCATTTAATCCCAATTTATATCAACAACACTCTTGGTTATGTGGGAGTCATTATATACAAAAATTGTTTTGTTGGCCATGTTTGTTGTTGGGTAAAATGAAGTCTGTGTGGAATACTGTTGGGTATTATGATTTGAAAAATTTATCTAGAGGTATACAAATACATCCAACATCAAAAGAACATATTCATAATCATTTAGGATTAAAAAACCTTTAAAAAAATTCTTTTACTATACTAGATGTTGTTAATGAACATGGTAATTTGTTTAAAAAAAATTATAATGAGAATGTGAGATTAAATCGTTTATTTAGGGAGCATTTAATCGATTTGGTTTTATTTTTGGGAAAACAAGAGTTGGCATTTAGAGGTCATGATGAAAGCAGTGATTCATTAAATAAAGGGAATTTTAGAGAGTTGTTTGATATGCATATTATTAGGTGTACTCAAGAAATTCAAAATCATTATAATAGTATAAAAAACATATTTTCAGGTATGTCCAAATAAATACAAAATGATTTAATTTCATGTATTTCTGAATTTTTAATAAACCAAATAAAAAATGAAATCAAACAATGTAAATTTTATTCCATTCAAATTGATGACACTACAGATATCAGTCAAAAAACACAATGTTCAATAATAATTAGATTTGTTACAGATAAATCTGAATTGGTTGAGCGTTTCTTGGGTTTTCATAATGTTAGTGAAGACCGCACGGCTCAAGGTTTATTTAATTTGGTTAATTCTGTTTTACATGAGTTTGATATAAAAAATAAATTAGTTGGATATGATGGGGCATGTGTAATGTCTGGGCATTTAACAGGTTTACAGGCTAGAGTTAAGGAAGTTGCACCTAATGCTTTATTTACACACTGCCTAGCTCACAGATTAAATTTGGTATTGCAACAGGGTTGTAGTATAAATGCTAAATGTCGTATATTTTTTGCTAACCTCACTGGTATCGCTGCTTATTTTCACAATTCCACTTCACGTACTAATTTTGTAGATACTATTGTAGGGAAAAGAATTCCTCAATTTGTTCAAACAAGATGGTCCTCACGGTCAAAAATTTTACACACAATAGTTAATGAGTGGTCTGGGTTTATTAATGTTTTTGACTGTATTAGTAAAGATCCAAAATCGTCATTTGAATCTATTTGTGGTGCTATTGGTCATTTAAAAAATTTAAAAACTTTTGAATTTGCTTTCTTAGCACTGATATTTAGTGATATATTCATATATACTGACAATTTATTTAACATACTCCAAAATAAATCATTTGATGTAGAATCTTGCTTGAGAAGAATAAATATAACATATGATCTTATAAATAAAAAAAGAAATGAACCTGAATTTTTAAAATTATTTAATCAAGCAGTTACTCTTACAAAACCTCCAAAAGCTACAAGAAATGAATCTAACAATCAATCAAATTTTAAAATATTGTTTTATGAAATAATTGATAATATTTTAATGCAATTAAATACCAGATTTCAAGATACAAATAAATTACTTTTTTTGCAGTTAGCTGATGTTATAGTCATAATATAACATTATTGTCATAGTTATAAAAAAGTTACGAGACGGTTATTGAACATTGGTAGTCATGTGCTAAAAAGAAAATCGGAACACACGACATACAGTAATCATAGAATATTAGGTAAAGTAAATTCAACAAAAGCTTGAGTTTTCAAACCCATAATATTCTACAGACGTGGTCCAGTTAAGAGAATAAACTCATTATATTATGTTGTCTCCGTCTTACACTAATATAAGAAGATAATCTGTGTCCTCTCGATGGATTTTTCACGACATTTTAATTTTTCAAAAAATAGAATTGTTGTTGGGGATTTCCTATTTTCGGGGATGTAAAAATTTTTTTAACAATAATAATTAAAGTAACACAGGTTAATTTTGTTTTTTTAATATAATTCAATATAATTTAATATAATTTAATCATTTAATTTAATATATGTTTGAACTTAAATATTTTGCATATTTTCATCGTTTTAGTGGGTTATTTTGTGTTTGAACGTAAGCCTATAAAACTTTTATTTCTTACCTAAACTTTATGAAGTTCTATTTTTCTGATAGGCCGGGTCATGAAGATATAACTTTTGTCATAGTACGATAGATAGTTTTTTCCTAAATTACTTCGAAAATATGTCTATTGTGATAATCCAAAATATCGTAATATTAGCTGGTTAATGTTTGAACATAAGCTTAATTTTCCTTTTTTTTTCCTCTCTTTTGTTTTTTTCTCAAGTATCTATCTCAGTCACTATGTAACCTAGTCTATGTGTATATTACAGGTTATTTTGAAACCATGATTTTGATTTATGAACTGGAACCTACTAAAAAACCATATTATGCTTTTTTCAAGCACCTGTTAAAGAATGTTTGAAAGAGTAATTAGTTTCATATCTCACAAACGCAAATATAATTTTTACTTTTTATTTTTTTATTTATTTAATGCACCTCATTTCACAATTTTTTTTAAATGTTTCTATATTGTTATTCAGTTGTTCACAAGCATATATCAACTTTTTAATTTCCATTTTTTTTTTTGTCTGAAATAGAATAAAAGATAGTATATAAATTAGAAGACATAAAAAAATCAATTACACAAAAATAGTATATGTGTATTGTAAAACTTGTTTTAAACAAAATATGACTCTGTAAAAATTTTTTTAACAATAATAATTAAAGTAACAGGTTAATTTTGTTTTTTTTTAATATAATTCAATATAATTTAATCATTTAATTTAATATATGTTTTAATACATTTGCTTCAAACTGCCTTATATATTTTTTTTGTGTGCATGTTAGTTTTTTTACTGTATATTTTATTGGCATCAATTTATTTCCATTTACCTGGGGTTTGAATGGTTCCACATCTTTTATAGGATATTCATGTAGCTTAGTGGTCTTTAGAGGGTATTTCACAGTAACATATTTTTCATCGCATTCCACTAATATTGCCGCTTAATAAGGATAGTCAATAGCAGTGACGTTCACTGGAGATCCAACTGGAAAAGGATGATTGGTTGATGAGGACTGTTTTGCTTCTGGTTCAACAACATGTAGCTATAAAACATAATGTTTAAGTATTAATATTGATTTTTACAAACATTTTATACCTGACTGATAAATATCTATTTTCATTATACTTACGACGCAACTTTGATAGTCATATACACTTTCGTCATTATTGCATAACTTTTTACGTTTACTCATATGATTTGTGTTGGTAATACAACTAAGCTTACGTCCTAAACTAGTGGACGGTTATCCTTTAAAATTTATCTCCATAAATGACCATTTCATATCTGATGGATTTTTAGGACATCCATACATTTCCATCACTAATTTCATTTCTGTTATATAGTGGTTTTTTTTGGCCGTAATTTGACGCCAAGTAAATACCAATATTTTATTTTAATTTTATAATTTGGGTATACATTTTTTGATTCTAATACGCGATCTCGGATATCCATCATTGATTCGACGAATAGGGTCTGAAAAAAATAATATGGTTAACTTTAGCTGTACATTAAGGGGATTAACCTAACTGTACTTACCGAAGTTAATGTGTGAATTCGTCTTATCCAGGTTGCTATTAGATTTTGTGCCGCATCATCAACATTGCTGTTACCACAAAGTACCTCCAAAATATCTCTTACGAATCCGGCTATATTACCACGTGGTTATCTCAGTGAAAGTAAAACATTTTCATAATCTTCTAATGTTATACCATTTATGCTTGTACGTCGGTGTAAGCTTAATTTTCCTTTGTTTTTCACCTAAACCTCATGAATTTATATTTTCCTGATAGACCAATTTGTGACGGAAATATAAGTATAAAATTCGTCATTGTACTATATTTATTTTATTTTTTTAATTACTACGAACAATAATATTTTGTGACGATCCAAAATAACGTCATTTTCACCCCATTATTTCGGGCTTATTGTTGATAAAAATTTTCCAACGGTAAAATATGAGTAAGAATACCATTCTGAACATTAAAAAAAAAAAATCAAGTCGATATGTGCAATATTAAAGAAATTAGGTTTTCATAGATTTTTGTTTAAGTCCAGGCTGCTTACGTGTAGCTGTGAATACGTTGTTTTTTAACTCTGCGCACCAAATGTAGTAGAAAAACTATATTTCCCAACCCAACTCTATAAATTTATATTTTCCTGATAGATAATATCACACTGAATCTTTATATGTACAAAACTTACCTCAACTTCACATATTTTCGCGGAAATCACGTTTCGTACGTTAATATTTGGCATATCTTCATCGTTTTAGCGGGTTATTTTGTGTTTGAACATAAGCCTATAAAACTTTTATTTCTTACCTAAACTTTATGAAGTTGTATTTTTCTGATAGACCAGGTTATGACGGTTAAGCAAATATAATTTTTGTCATAGTACGATAGATATTTTTTTCCTAAATTACTTCGAAAAAATGTATATTTTGATAATCCAAAATATCGTAATTACAGTGGTTTCTTTTTTGAAGATAAATATATTTACCCTTTAATTTTTACCCAAACTTTATGAAATTATATTTTTCTGATAGACCATTTTATGACGGAGAAATACATATAATTTTTGTCATAGTACTATAGTTATTATTGTATGTTCAAAAAATGATTACTTCTAAAATATTTTAAGTATATAAGCACATTGCACATAATAATATTTGACATAAATCGTTCTATCTGGAAAAAATAACATCATAGACTTGGGAAAAATATTTTAGTATTTATAGCGTTATGTTCAAAAAGTTGATGGTAAAATTATGTGATATTTGTAAAATCTATTGTTTTATTATGTTCAAATAATGATTTCTTCCAAAATATTTTAAGTACATAAACAAATTTCACATAATAATTTTTGTTATAATTCGATCTATCAGGAAAAAATAACATCATAGACTTGGAACAAATATTTAAGTTTTTATAGCGTTATGTTCAAAAAGTCGATGTTAAAATTACCGTTTATAAGTAAAATCAACGGTTTTTATATGTTCAAAAAATTATTTCTTCCAAAATATTCTAAGTACATAAGCACATTGCACATAATAATTTTTTTAATAATTCGTTCTATCAGGAAAAAATATCATCAGAGACTTGGGAAAAATATTTAAGTTTTTATAGCGTTATGTTCAAAGAGTGGTTAGTAAAATTATGTAATATTCGTAAAATCTAGTTTTATTATGTTCAAAAATGTATTAGGTACTACCAAAATATTTTGAGTACATAGGCATTTTTTTTATTTTTATTTAAGGAAACTGTTAACAATTAGTTTTGACAATTATAGTTACAGAGATAACATAGGCATTTATTAAATATAAATAATATAATATAATATATAATAAATATATATATAAAAAAAAATATTTCTCAGATTCTTTGATATTTATATAAGTGACATGGAAGAAGGACATTGATAGTCTTTTTATTTGGTGGTTGAACAGGACGAGGAGGAGGCGGCACCATATACCCAGAATCATTATTGTTTGTAGATGGTTTTACTTTTCCTGTAAACAATTAAATAAATGAAAATTTATTAGTTAAAATATTTAATAAAAAAAAAAAACAGCAAATAATTGATTTATTTGATAATCATAGTAGGGCAATTGGATTAAAAATACAGTAATGTAGATATAACTAATTAAATATGGAATAATAACAGGTTGTGATAAAAGATAAACAGAGGTAGCTGGTAGTGGTAGGACTAATTTATATTTCAATAATCAATCAAGGTAAATTTATTTTATACACAAGTCAATGAAAATATGTTATCATGTATTTTTTTATTATTTCTTATATTGTTAGTTACGTTAATCTCTTATTTTAATTTGTTTGTAAATTAACTACTGTCTAATAATTATTCTTATGTATTTATAAGAACAATAAGAACCGTGCCCCAGCACAAGCTATGCTTATAGGGGGTACTACAATTTTTAAATCATATTTTTTTTGATAATATATATATATATATATATATATATTCTATTGTTGTAATAAATATTATATAAATATATAAATTAAAATTAAAAAGTAAAAATTACTTTTGCATCTATGTATGTCATATATTCTGTCTTGCATTTTTGGAGGGCGAGGAGGAGGAGGCAGCACCATATATCCATGCATTAGTATTGTTTGCAGATGGTATTAGTTTTTCTGTAAACAATTAAATAAATGAAAATATTTTTAAAAAAAAAACCAAATTATTTATACTTAAATAATCAATCAAGGTTAATTAAAAAGTAAAAATTACTTTTGCAACTGCAATCTGTTATTTTAGCGCTGACTATGTCATATATTTCATTCATTTTTGTAGTCTTTATCCATATAAAACCACAATCAAAACTGTCATTGTCGTCGATGACAATATAAAAAAATGTATCTATGATACCACTAAGGTACTTGCGACCAAAAAGGTATATATTAATTAAATGATCAAGAATAATAAAAAAAAAAGATTTGTTTAATGCATTACATTACAATTCTTCAAAAAAAAAAATATACAACTATTAGATAGAAATATAAACGAAAAATAGTAGATAAAAGAAATAACAAACAACTACATAGGTATATATTATATATTTTATTGTTTGTGATCCTGAAAAAAAAAACAATATCAATGTTAATAAATTCATATTTTTTTTTAATAAAGTTTCAATATATTACCATTTTAAGACGATGGACTGAGAGCATGCAGGGTACAGGAAATCTTTCAGCACATATGTTGCACTCATACGGTTTTTTTTTTGAATGTACACGGTTGTCGTGATACCTCAATTGTCTCTCTCCCGAATACATTTTGTCACATTTTTTACATTTGACCATTGAGTCTTGATGGATCAATTTTATATGCATGTTCATATTTCTCTTATCGCCGAATTCTTTGTAGCAATGCTTGCATTTATGCTTCACCCCACCCAAATGAAGGTGTTGATGTTCTCTCATAGTGTCTTTCCTTTTGAAAACTTTAGGGCAATATTGGCATGTAAAAGTCCCTGGGTTATTTGTTGCCATATGTCTTTTATACCAACAATCATATTTGAAGGATAAATCACATTTGGGACAATGGTATTTATAAGGTGAGTCTACGTCGCTACTTCCTGTCGATTGTATAGAACCTTCATCGTCAGTTTTTTGGTGTACTTCATTTTCGTCAGATGAAGAAACGTCTGTATCTGTAGAACTGTCAGAATCTGTCTCAGACTCTTCTGTAATATAAGTAAAAATTATTGTCATAATTTAATTGTATGAGCTATAAAAGAATATAATTGACGATAGGGAAGAAATTCACAAGATAAAAGTAGAATGTAAAACAAAAAAACAGCTGTATTACCGTTGGTTTCAGTAGAAGCAGGAACATTGACGGTCTCTGGCCGGTCGTTAACTGTTGTCGTAAGTGTTGCTTCGAAATAATGACATACAGAGTGGTGTGAACGTGCTTGCTCTAATGGATGGTAGTACACGTCTGAAAACAGGCCTATTCGGGCTCCCTTATATATGAAGTTCCCCGTGCCCCTCGCCTACAGATACGGTATCTTGGTTCTCACGGATGTGATTTGTGTGGTCATCATTCTAGCCCACGCATTTACGATTGAATGTATTACTAAACTATGACTATTATTAAAATAATCATTTTACTCTTTTTTTATTTGAATTTCGTCGTATGCACTCAGTGTTTTCTCTATGATTATTATAAAATAACCACCTTATTCTTTTATTTTTGGATCTCGTTGTGTGTGCCCAGTGTTCCTGTAAAATGTTACAACCGCCTATTTCTGAACCCTAATTTCCTTAATATCTGGTTATGCCGGTCTATCGTATATTATAATGACTATACACTCGTGACTTATGATTTGTTGTCATTTGTTGGCGAGGAGGAGGAGGCAGCACCATATATCCATGCATTAGTATTGTTTGCAGATGGTATTAGTTTTTCTGTAAACAATTAAATAAATGAAATATTTTTTAAAAAAAAAACCAAATTATTTATACTTAAATAATCAATCAAGGTTAATTAAAAAGTAAAAATTACTTTTGCAACTGCAATCTGTTATTTTAGCGCTGACTATGTCATATATTTCATTCATTTTTGTAGTCTTTATCCATATAAAACCACAATCAAAACTGTCATTGTCGTCGATGACAATATAAAAAAATGTATCTATGATACCACTAAGGTGCTTGCGACCAAAAAGGTATATATTAATTAAATGATCAAGAATAATAAAAAAAAAAGATTTGTATAATGCATTACATTACAATTCTTCAAAAAAAAAAAAATATACAACTATTAGATAGAAATATAAACGAAAAATAGTAGATAAAAGAAGTAACAAACAACTACATAGGTATATATTATATATTTTATTGTTTGTGATCCTGAAAAAAAAAAACAATATCAATGTTAATAAATTCATATTTTTTTTTAATAAAGTTTCAATATATTACCATTTTAAGACGATGGACTGAAAGCATGCAGGGTACAGGAAATCTTTCAGCACATATGTTGCACTCATACGGTTTTTTTTTTGAATGTACACGGTTGTCGTGATACCTCAATTGTCTCTCTCCCGAATACATTTTGTCACATTTTTTACATTTGACCATTGAGTCTTGATGGATCAATTTTATATGCATGTTCATATTTCTCTTATCGCCGAATTCTTTGTAGCAATGCTTGCATTTATGCTTCAACCCACCCAAATGAAGGTGTTGATGTTCTCTCATAGTGACTTTCCTTTTGAAAACTTTAGGGCAATATTGGCATGTAAAAGTCCCTGGGTTATTTGTTGCCATATGTCTTTTATACCAACAATCATATTTGAAGGATAAATCACATTTGGGACAATGGTATTTATAAGGTGAGTCTACGTCGCTACTTCCTGTCGATTGTATAGAACCTTCATCGTCAGTTTTTTGGTGTACTTCATTTTCGTCAGATGAAGAAACGTCTGTATCTGTAGAACTGTCAGAATCTGTCTCAGACTCTTCTGTAATATAAGTAAAAATTATTGTCATAATTTAATTGTATGAGCTATAAAAGAATATAATTGACGATAGGTAAGAAATTCACAAGATAAAAGTAGAATGTAAAACAAAAAACAGCTGTATTACCTTCGGTTTCAGTAGATGCAGGAACATTGACGGTCTCTGGCCGGTCGTTAACTGTTGTCGTAAGTGTTGCTTCGAAATAATGACATACAGAGTGGTGTGAACGTGCTTGCTCTAATGGATGGTAGTACACGTCTGAAAACAGGCCTATTCGGGCTCCCTTATATATGAAGTTCCCCGTGCCCCTCGCCTACAGATACGGTATCTTGGTTCTCACGGATGTGATTTGTGTGGTCATCATTCCAGCCCACGCATTTACGATTGAATGTATTACTAAACTATGACTATTATTAAAATAATCATTTTACTCTTTTTTTATTTGAATTTCGTCGTATGCACTCAGTGTTTTCTCTATGATTATTATAAAATAACCACCTTATTCTTTTATTTTTGGATCTCGTTGTGTGTGCCCAGTGTTCCTGTAAAATGTTACAACCGCCTATTTCTGAACCCTAATTTCCTTAATATCTGGTTATGCCGGTCTATCGTATATTATAATGACTATACACTCGTGACTTATGATTTGTTGTCATTTGTTGGCGAGGAGGAGGAGGCAGCACCATATATCCATGCATTAGTATTGTTTGCAGATGGTATTAGTTTTTCTGTAAACAATTAAATAAATGAAAATATTTTTAAAAAAAAAACCAAATTATTTATACTTAAATAATCAATCAAGGTTAATTAAAAAGTAAAAATTACTTTTGCAACTGCAATCTGTTATTTTAGCGCTGACTATGTCATATATTTCATTCATTTTTGTAGTCTTTATCCATATAAAACCACAATCAAAACTGTCATTGTCGTCGATGACAATATAAAAAAATGTATCTATGATACCACTAAGGTACTTGCGACCAAAAAGGTATATATTAATTAAATGATCAAGAATAATAAAAAAAAAAGATTTGTTTAATGCATTACATTACAATTCTTCAAAAAAAAAAATATACAACTATTAGATAGAAATATAAACGAAAAATAGTAGATAAAAGAAATAACAAACAACTACATAGGTATATATTATATATTTTATTGTTTGTGATCCTGAAAAAAAAAAACAATATCAATGTTAATAAATTCATATTTTTTTTTAATAAAGTTTCAATATATTACCATTTTAAGACGATGGACTGAGAGCATGCAGGGTACAGGAAATCTTTCAGCACATATGTTGCACTCATACGGTTTTTTTTTTGAATGTACACGGTTGTCGTGATACCTCAATTGTCTCTCTCCCGAATACATTTTGTCACATTTTTTACATTTGACCATTGAGTCTTGATGGATCAATTTTATATGCATGTTCATATTTCTCTTATCGCCGAATTCTTTGTAGCAATGCTTGCATTTATGCTAGACCCCACCCAAATGAAGGTGTTGATGTTCTCTCATAGTGTCTTTCCTTTTGAAAACTTTAGGGCAATATTGGCATGTAAAAGTCCCTGGGTTATTTGTTGCCATATGTCTTTTATACCAACAATCATATTTGAAGGATAAATCACATTTGGGACAATGGTATTTATAAGGTGAGTCTACGTCGCTACTTCCTGTCGATTGTATAGAACCTTCATCGTCAGTTTTTTGGTGTACTTCATTTTCGTCAGATGAAGAAACGTCTGTATCTGTAGAACTGTCAGAATCTGTCTCAGACTCTTCTGTAATATAAGTAAAAATTATTGTCATAATTTAATTGTATGAGCTATAAAAGAATATAATTGACGATAGGTAAGAAATTCACAAGATAAAAGTAGAATGTAAAACAAAAAACAGCTGTATTACCTTCGGTTTCAGTAGATGCAGGAACATTGACGGTCTCTGGCCGGTCGTTAACTGTTGTCGTAAGTGTTGCTTCGAAATAATGACATACAGAGTGGTGTGAACGTGCTTGCTCTAATGGATGGTAGTACACGTCTGAAAACAGGCCTATTCGGGCTCCCTTATATATGAAGTTCCCCGTGCCCCTCGCCTACAGATACGGTATCTTGGTTCTCACGGATGTGATTTGTGTGGTCATCATTCCAGCCCACGCATTTACGATTGAATGTATTACTAAACTATGACTATTATTAAAATAATCATTTTACTCTTTTTTTATTTGAATTTCGTCGTATGCACTCAGTGTTTTCTCTATGATTATTATAAAATAACCACCTTATTCTTTTATTTTTGGATCTCGTTGTGTGTGCCCAGTGTTCCTGTAAAATGTTACAACCGCCTATTTCTGAACCCTAATTTCCTTAATATCTGGTTATGCCGGTCTATCGTATATTATAATGACTATACACTCGTGACTTATGATTTGTTGTCATTTGTTGGCGAGGAGGAGGAGGCAGCACCATATATCCATGCATTAGTATTGTTTGCAGATGGTATTAGTTTTTCTGTAAACAATTAAATAAATGAAAATATTTTTAAAAAAAAAACCAAATTATTTATACTTAAATAATCAATCAAGGTTAATTAAAAAGTAAAAATTACTTTTGCAACTGCAATCTGTTATTTTAGCGCTGACTATGTCATATATTTCATTCATTTTTGTAGTCTTTATCCATATAAAACCACAATCAAAACTGTCATTGTCGTCGATGACAATATAAAAAAATGTATCTATGATACCACTAAGGTACTTGCGACCAAAAAGGTATATATTAATTAAATGATCAAGAATAATAAAAAAAAAAGATTTGTTTAATGCATTACATTACAATTCTTCAAAAAAAAAAATATACAACTATTAGATAGAAATATAAACGAAAAATAGTAGATAAAAGAAATAACAAACAACTACATAGGTATATATTATATATTTTATTGTTTGTGATCCTGAAAAAAAAAAACAATATCAATGTTAATAAATTCATATTTTTTTTTAATAAAGTTTCAATATATTACCATTTTAAGACGATGGACTGAGAGCATGCAGGGTACAGGAAATCTTTCAGCACATATGTTGCACTCATACGGTTTTTTTTTTGAATGTACACGGTTGTCGTGATACCTCAATTGTCTCTCTCCCGAATACATTTTGTCACATTTTTTACATTTGACCATTGAGTCTTGATGGATCAATTTTATATGCATGTTCATATTTCTCTTATCGCCGAATTCTTTGTAGCAATGCTTGCATTTATGCTTCACCCCACCCAAATGAAGGTGTTGATGTTCTCTCATAGTGTCTTTCCTTTTGAAAACTTTAGGGCAATATTGGCATGTAAAAGTCCCTGGGTTATTTGTTGCCATATGTCTTTTATACCAACAATCATATTTGAAGGATAAATCACATTTGGGACAATGGTATTTATAAGGTGAGTCTACGTCGCTACTTCCTGTCGATTGTATAGAACCTTCATCGTCAGTTTTTTGGTGTACTTCATTTTCGTCAGATGAAGAAACGTCTGTATCTGTAGAACTGTCAGAATCTGTCTCAGACTCTTCTGTAATATAAGTAAAAATTATTGTCATAATTTAATTGTATGAGCTATAAAAGAATATAATTGACGATAGGGAAGAAATTCACAAGATAAAAGTAGAATGTAAAACAAAAAAACAGCTGTATTACCGTTGGTTTCAGTAGAAGCAGGAACATTGACGGTCTCTGGCCGGTCGTTAACTGTTGTCGTAAGTGTTGCTTCGAAATAATGACATACAGAGTGGTGTGAACGTGCTTGCTCTAATGGATGGTAGTACACGTCTGAAAACAGGCCTATTCGGGCTCCCTTATATATGAAGTTCCCCGTGCCCCTCGCCTACAGATACGGTATCTTGGTTCTCACGGATGTGATTTGTGTGGTCATCATTCTAGCCCACGCATTTACGATTGAATGTATTACTAAACTATGACTATTATTAAAATAATCATTTTACTCTTTTTTTATTTGAATTTCGTCGTATGCACTCAGTGTTTTCTCTATGATTATTATAAAATAACCACCTTATTCTTTTATTTTTGGATCTCGTTGTGTGTGCCCAGTGTTCCTGTAAAATGTTACAACCGCCTATTTCTGAACCCTAATTTCCTTAATATCTGGTTATGCCGGTCTATCGTATATTATAATGACTATACACTCGTGACTTATGATTTGTTGTCATTTGTTGGCGAGGAGGAGGAGGCAGCACCATATATCCATGCATTAGTATTGTTTGCAGATGGTATTAGTTTTTCTGTAAACAATTAAATAAATGAAAATATTTTTAAAAAAAAAACCAAATTATTTATACTTAAATAATCAATCAAGGTTAATTAAAAAGTAAAAATTACTTTTGCAACTGCAATCTGTTATTTTAGCGCTGACTATGTCATATATTTCATTCATTTTTGTAGTCTTTATCCATATAAAACCACAATCAAAACTGTCATTGTCGTCGATGACAATATAAAAAAATGTATCTATGATACCACTAAGGTGCTTGCGACCAAAAAGGTATATATTAATTAAATGATCAAGAATAATAAAAAAAAAAGATTTGTTTAATGCATTACATTACAATTCTTCAAAAAAAAAAATATACAACTATTAGATAGAAATATAAACGAAAAATAGTAGATAAAAGAAGTAACAAACAACTACATAGGTATATATTATATATTTTATTGTTTGTGATCCTGAAAAAAAAAAACAATATCAATGTTAATAAATTCATATTTTTTTTTAATAAAGTTTCAATATATTACCATTTTAAGACGATGGACTGAAAGCATGCAGGGTACAGGAAATCTTTCAGCACATATGTTGCACTCATACGGTTTTTTTTTTGAATGTACACGGTTGTCGTGATACCTCAATTGTCTCTCTCCCGAATACATTTTGTCACATTTTTTACATTTGACCATTGAGTCTTGATGGATCAATTTTATATGCATGTTCATATTTCTCTTATCGCCGAATTCTTTGTAGCAATGCTTGCATTTATGCTTCAACCCACCCAAATGAAGGTGTTGATGTTCTCTCATAGTGACTTTCCTTTTGAAAACTTTAGGGCAATATTGGCATGTAAAAGTCCCTGGGTTATTTGTTGCCATATGTCTTTTATACCAACAATCATATTTGAAGGATAAATCACATTTGGGACAATGGTATTTATAAGGTGAGTCTACGTCGCTACTTCCTGTCGATTGTATAGAACCTTCATCGTCAGTTTTTTGGTGTACTTCATTTTCGTCAGATGAAGAAACGTCTGTATCTGTAGAACTGTCAGAATCTGTCTCAGACTCTTCTGTAATATAAGTAAAAATTATTGTCATAATTTAATTGTATGAGCTATAAAAGAATATAATTGACGATAGGGAAGAAATTCACAAGATAAAAGTAGAATGTAAAACAAAAAAACAGCTGTATTACCGTTGGTTTCAGTAGAAGCAGGAACATTGACGGTCTCTGGCCGGTCGTTAACTGTTGTCGTAAGTGTTGCTTCGAAATAATGACATACAGAGTGGTGTGAACGTGCTTGCTCTAATGGATGGTAGTACACGTCTGAAAACAGGCCTATTCGGGCTCCCTTATATATGAAGTTCCCCGTGCCCCTCGCCTACAGATACGGTATCTTGGTTCTCACGGATGTGATTTGTGTGGTCATCATTCTAGCCCACGCATTTACGATTGAATGTATTACTAAACTATGACTATTATTAAAATAATCATTTTACTCTTTTTTTATTTGAATTTCGTCGTATGCACTCAGTGTTTTCTCTATGATTATTATAAAATAACCACCTTATTCTTTTATTTTTGGATCTCGTTGTGTGTGCCCAGTGTTCCTGTAAAATGTTACAACCGCCTATTTCTGAACCCTAATTTCCTTAATATCTGGTTATGCCGGTCTATCGTATATTATAATGACTATACACTCGTGACTTATGATTTGTTGTCATTTGTTGGCGAGGAGGAGGAGGCAGCACCATATATCCATGCATTAGTATTGTTTGCAGATGGTATTAGTTTTTCTGTAAACAATTAAATAAATGAAATATTTTTTAAAAAAAAAACCAAATTATTTATACTTAAATAATCAATCAAGGTTAATTAAAAAGTAAAAATTACTTTTGCAACTGCAATCTGTTATTTTAGCGCTGACTATGTCATATATTTCATTCATTTTTGTAGTCTTTATCCATATAAAACCACAATCAAAACTGTCATTGTCGTCGATGACAATATAAAAAAATGTATCTATGATACCACTAAGGTGCTTGCGACCAAAAAGGTATATATTAATTAAATGATCAAGAATAATAAAAAAAAAAGATTTGTATAATGCATTACATTACAATTCTTCAAAAAAAAAAAAATATACAACTATTAGATAGAAATATAAACGAAAAATAGTAGATAAAAGAAGTAACAAACAACTACATAGGTATATATTATATATTTTATTGTTTGTGATCCTGAAAAAAAAAAACAATATCAATGTTAATAAATTCATATTTTTTTTTAATAAAGTTTCAATATATTACCATTTTAAGACGATGGACTGAGAGCATGCAGGGTACAGGAAATCTTTCAGCACATATGTTGCACTCATACGGTTTTTTTTTTGAATGTACACGGTTGTCGTGATACCTCAATTGTCTCTCTCCCGAATACATTTTGTCACATTTTTTACATTTGACCATTGAGTCTTGATGGATCAATTTTATATGCATGTTCATATTTCTCTTATCGCCGAATTCTTTGTAGCAATGCTTGCATTTATGCTTCAACCCACCCAAATGAAGGTGTTGATGTTCTCTCATAGTGACTTTCCTTTTGAAAACTTTAGGGCAATATTGGCATGTAAAAGTCCCTGGGTTATTTGTTGCCATATGTCTTTTATACCAACAATCATATTTGAAGGATAAATCACATTTGGGACAATGGTATTTATAAGGTGAGTCTACGTCGCTACTTCCTGTCGATTGTATAGAACCTTCATCGTCAGTTTTTTGGTGTACTTCATTTTCGTCAGATGAAGAAACGTCTGTATCTGTAGAACTGTCAGAATCTGTCTCAGACTCTTCTGTAATATAAGTAAAAATTATTGTCATAATTTAATTGTATGAGCTATAAAAGAATATAATTGACGATAGGTAAGAAATTCACAAGATAAAAGTAGAATGTAAAACAAAAAACAGCTGTATTACCTTCGGTTTCAGTAGATGCAGGAACATTGACGGTCTCTGGCCGGTCGTTAACTGTTGTCGTAAGTGTTGCTTCGAAATAATGACATACAGAGTGGTGTGAACGTGCTTGCTCTAATGGATGGTAGTACACGTCTGAAAACAGGCCTATTCGGGCTCCCTTATATATGAAGTTCCCCGTGCCCCTCGCCTACAGATACGGTATCTTGGTTCTCACGGATGTGATTTGTGTGGTCATCATTCCAGCCCACGCATTTACGATTGAATGTATTACTAAACTATGACTATTATTAAAATAATCATTTTACTCTTTTTTTATTTGAATTTCGTCGTATGCACTCAGTGTTTTCTCTATGATTATTATAAAATAACCACCTTATTCTTTTATTTTTGGATCTCGTTGTGTGTGCCCAGTGTTCCTGTAAAATGTTACAACCGCCTATTTCTGAACCCTAATTTCCTTAATATCTGGTTATGCCGGTCTATCGTATATTATAATGACTATACACTCGTGACTTATGATTTGTTGTCATTTGTTGGCGAGGAGGAGGAGGCAGCACCATATATCCATGCATTAGTATTGTTTGCAGATGGTATTAGTTTTTCTGTAAACAATTAAATAAATGAAAATATTTTTAAAAAAAAAACCAAATTATTTATACTTAAATAATCAATCAAGGTTAATTAAAAAGTAAAAATTACTTTTGCAACTGCAATCTGTTATTTTAGCGCTGACTATGTCATATATTTCATTCATTTTTGTAGTCTTTATCCATATAAAACCACAATCAAAACTGTCATTGTCGTCGATGACAATATAAAAAAATGTATCTATGATACCACTAAGGTGCTTGCGACCAAAAAGGTATATATTAATTAAATGATCAAGAATAATAAAAAAAAAAGATTTGTTTAATGCATTACATTACAATTCTTCAAAAAAAAAAATATACAACTATTAGATAGAAATATAAACGAAAAATAGTAGATAAAAGAAGTAACAAACAACTACATAGGTATATATTATATATTTTATTGTTTGTGATCCTGAAAAAAAAAAACAATATCAATGTTAATAAATTCATATTTTTTTTTAATAAAGTTTCAATATATTACCATTTTAAGACGATGGACTGAAAGCATGCAGGGTACAGGAAATCTTTCAGCACATATGTTGCACTCATACGGTTTTTTTTTTGAATGTACACGGTTGTCGTGATACCTCAATTGTCTCTCTCCCGAATACATTTTGTCACATTTTTTACATTTGACCATTGAGTCTTGATGGATCAATTTTATATGCATGTTCATATTTCTCTTATCGCCGAATTCTTTGTAGCAATGCTTGCATTTATGCTTCAACCCACCCAAATGAAGGTGTTGATGTTCTCTCATAGTGACTTTCCTTTTGAAAACTTTAGGGCAATATTGGCATGTAAAAGTCCCTGGGTTATTTGTTGCCATATGTCTTTTATACCAACAATCATATTTGAAGGATAAATCACATTTGGGACAATGGTATTTATAAGGTGAGTCTACGTCGCTACTTCCTGTCGATTGTATAGAACCTTCATCGTCAGTTTTTTGGTGTACTTCATTTTCGTCAGATGAAGAAACGTCTGTATCTGTAGAACTGTCAGAATCTGTCTCAGACTCTTCTGTAATATAAGTAAAAATTATTGTCATAATTTAATTGTATGAGCTATAAAAGAATATAATTGACGATAGGTAAGAAATTCACAAGATAAAAGTAGAATGTAAAACAAAAAAACAGCTGTATTACCTTTGGTTTCAGTAGAAGCAGGAACATTGACGGTCTCTGGCCGGTCGTTAACTGTTGTCGTAAGTGTTGCTTCGAAGTAATGACATACAGAGTGGTGTGAACGTGCTTGCTCTAATGGATGGTAGTACACGTCTGAAAACAGGCCTATTCGGGCTCCCTTATATATGAAGTTCCCCGTGCCCCTCGCCTACAGATACGGTATCTTGGTTCTCACGGATGTGATTTGTGTGGTCATCATTCTAGCCCACGCATTTACGATTGAATGTATTACTAAACTATGACTATTATTAAAATAATCATTTTACTCTTTTTTTATTTGAATTTCGTCGTATGCACTCAGTGTTTTCTCTATGATTATTATAAAATAACCACCTTATTCTTTTATTTTTGGATCTCGTTGTGTGTGCCCAGTGTTCCTGTAAAATGTTACAACCGCCTATTTCTGAACCCTAATTTCCTTAATATCTGGTTATGCCGGTCTATCGTATATTATAATGACTATACACTCGTGACTTATGATTTGTTGTCATTTGTTGGCGAGGAGGAGGAGGCAGCACCATATATCCATGCATTAGTATTGTTTGCAGATGGTATTAGTTTTTCTGTAAACAATTAAATAAATGAAAATATTTTTAAAAAAAAAAACCAAATTATTTATACTTAAATAATCAATCAAGGTTAATTAAAAAGTAAAAATTACTTTTGCAACTGCAATCTGTTATTTTAGCGCTGACTATGTCATATATTTCATTCATTTTTGTAGTCTTTATCCATATAAAACCACAATCAAAACTGTCATTGTCGTCGATGACAATATAAAAAAATGTATCTATGATACCACTAAGGTGCTTGCGACCAAAAAGGTATATATTAATTAAATGATCAAGAATAATAAAAAAAAAAGATTTGTTTAATGCATTACATTACAATTCTTCAAAAAAAAAAATATACAACTATTAGATAGAAATATAAACGAAAAATAGTAGATAAAAGAAGTAACAAACAACTACATAGGTATATATTATATATTTTATTGTTTGTGATCCTGAAAAAAAAAAACAATATCAATGTTAATAAATTCATATTTTTTTTTAATAAAGTTTCAATATATTACCATTTTAAGACGATGGATTGAGAGCATGCAGGGTACAGGAAATCTTTCAGCACATATGTTGCACTCATACGGTTTTTTTTTTGAATGTACACGGTTGTCGTGATACCTCAATTGTCTCTCTCCCGAATACATTTTGTCACATTTTTTACATTTGACCATTGAGTCTTGATGGATCAATTTTATATGCATGTTCATATTTCTCTTATCGCCGAATTCTTTGTAGCAATGCTTGCATTTATGCTTCAACCCACCCAAATGAAGGTGTTGATGTTCTCTCATAGTGTCTTTCCTTTTGAAAACTTTAGGGCAATATTGGCATGTAAAAGTCCCTGGGTTATTTGTTGCCATATGTCTTTTATACCAACAATCATATTTGAAGGATAAATCACATTTGGGACAATGGTATTTATAAGGTGAGTCTACGTCGCTACTTCCTGTCGATTGTATAGAACCTTCATCGTCAGTTTTTTGGTGTACTTCATTTTCGTCAGATGAAGAAACGTCTGTATCTGTAGAACTGTCAGAATCTGTCTCAGACTCTTCTGTAATATAAGTAAAAATTATTGTCATAATTTAATTGTATGAGCTATAAAAGAATATAATTGACGATAGGTAAGAAATTCACAAGATAAAAGTAGAATGTAAAACAAAAAACAGCTGTATTACCTTCGGTTTCAGTAGATGCAGGAACATTGACGGTCTCTGGCCGGTCGTTAACTGTTGTCGTGGGTATGTCGTCCACTGCCATACTCTCTACTGTAATATAAGTAAGAACTAATGTTATAATGTATTTTAAAAAAAAAAAAATGCTTATAGTAAAATTATTGAAATTGATATGTGGTATGTACAATTGTATATTGTGTGAGCAATATAGGAATATAATTGACGATAGGGAAGAAATTCACAAGATAAAAGTAGAATGTAAAACAAAAAAACAGCTGTATTACCTTTGGTTTCAGTAGAAGCAGGAACATTGACGGTCTCTGGCCGGTCGTTAACTGTTGTCGTAAGTGTTGCTTCGAAGTAATGACATACAGAGTGGTGTGAACGTGCTTGCTCTAATGGATGGTAGTACACGTCTGAAAACAGGCCTATTCGGGCTCCCTTATATATGAAGTTCCCCGTGCCCCTCGCCTACAGATACGGTATCTTGGTTCTCACGGATGTGATTTGTGTGGTCATCATTCTAGCCCACGCATTTACGATTGAATGTATTACTAAACTATGACTATTATTAAAATAATCATTTTACTCTTTTTTTATTTGAATTTCGTCGTATGCACTCAGTGTTTTCTCTATGATTATTATAAAATAACCACCTTATTCTTTTATTTTTGGATCTCGTTGTGTGTGCCCAGTGTTCCTGTAAAATGTTACAACCGCCTATTTCTGAACCCTAATTTCCTTAATATCTGGTTATGCCGGTCTATCGTATATTATAATGACTATACACTCGTGACTTATGATTTGTTGTCATTTGTTGGCGAGGAGGAGGAGGCAGCACCATATATCCATGCATTAGTATTGTTTGCAGATGGTATTAGTTTTTCTGTAAACAATTAAATAAATGAAAATATTTTTAAAAAAAAAAACCAAATTATTTATACTTAAATAATCAATCAAGGTTAATTAAAAAGTAAAAATTACTTTTGCAACTGCAATCTGTTATTTTAGCGCTGACTATGTCATATATTTCATTCATTTTTGTAGTCTTTATCCATATAAAACCACAATCAAAACTGTCATTGTCGTCGATGACAATATAAAAAAATGTATCTATGATACCACTAAGGTGCTTGCGACCAAAAAGGTATATATTAATTAAATGATCAAGAATAATAAAAAAAAAAGATTTGTTTAATGCATTACATTACAATTCTTCAAAAAAAAAAATATACAACTATTAGATAGAAATATAAACGAAAAATAGTAGATAAAAGAAGTAACAAACAACTACATAGGTATATATTATATATTTTATTGTTTGTGATCCTGAAAAAAAAAAACAATATCAATGTTAATAAATTCATATTTTTTTTTAATAAAGTTTCAATATATTACCATTTTAAGACGATGGATTGAGAGCATGCAGGGTACAGGAAATCTTTCAGCACATATGTTGCACTCATACGGTTTTTTTTTTGAATGTACACGGTTGTCGTGATACCTCAATTGTCTCTCTCCCGAATACATTTTGTCACATTTTTTACATTTGACCATTGAGTCTTGATGGATCAATTTTATATGCATGTTCATATTTCTCTTATCGCCGAATTCTTTGTAGCAATGCTTGCATTTATGCTTCAACCCACCCAAATGAAGGTGTTGATGTTCTCTCATAGTGTCTTTCCTTTTGAAAACTTTAGGGCAATATTGGCATGTAAAAGTCCCTGGGTTATTTGTTGCCATATGTCTTTTATACCAACAATCATATTTGAAGGATAAATCACATTTGGGACAATGGTATTTATAAGGTGAGTCTACGTCGCTACTTCCTGTCGATTGTATAGAACCTTCATCGTCAGTTTTTTGGTGTACTTCATTTTCGTCAGATGAAGAAACGTCTGTATCTGTAGAACTGTCAGAATCTGTCTCAGACTCTTCTGTAATATAAGTAAAAATTATTGTCATAATTTAATTGTATGAGCTATAAAAGAATATAATTGACGATAGGTAAGAAATTCACAAGATAAAAGTAGAATGTAAAACAAAAAACAGCTGTATTACCTTCGGTTTCAGTAGATGCAGGAACATTGACGGTCTCTGGCCGGTCGTTAACTGTTGTCGTGGGTATGTCGTCCACTGCCATACTCTCTACTGTAATATAAGTAAGAACTAATGTTATAATGTATTTTAAAAAAAAAAAAATGCTTATAGTAAAATTATTGAAATTGATATGTGGTATGTACAATTGTATATTGTGTGAGCAATATAGGAATATAATTGACGATAGGGAAGAAATTCACAAGATAAAAGTAGAATGTAAAACAAAAAAACAGCTGTATTACCTTTGGTTTCAGTAGAAGCAGGAACATTGACGGTCTCTGGCCGGTCGTTAACTGTTGTCGTAAGTGTTGCTTCGAAGTAATGACATACAGAGTGGTGTGAACGTGCTTGCTCTAATGGATGGTAGTACACGTCTGAAAACAGGCCTATTCGGGCTCCCTTATATATGAAGTTCCCCGTGCCCCTCGCCTACAGATACGGTATCTTGGTTCTCACGGATGTGATTTGTGTGGTCATCATTCCAGCCCCCGCATTTACGATTGAATGTATTACTAAACTATGACTATTATTAAAATAATCATTTTACTCTTTTTTTATTTGAATTTCGTCGTATGCACTCAGTGTTTTCTCTATGATTATTATAAAATAACCACCTTATTCTTTTATTTTTGGATCTCGTTGTGTGTGCCCAGTGTTCCTGTAAAATGTTACAACCGCCTATTTCTGAACCCTAATTTCCTTAATATCTGGTTATGCCGGTCTATCGTATATTATAATGACTATACACTCGTGACTTATGATTTGTTGTCACGTAGTAACTTGCTTACTACACTAGTTTGGAAAACATAGTTTTCGTGTTAATTTCCGAATATTCGTCTTACGTACATCTCTCAGCTACTTAGCCTGTAAATTGCAATTATCGTATAATTTAAATCGTATTTTTTTTTAGTGGAGCCCAAGTCACTCGAGTCCCTCTAAAAAAATTTACACATTTTGATTTTACGTTAGTTAAACTTTCGATTAAAAATGTTTTGGAAACATAATTTTCCAAGTTTATTTCCAAATAGTTGTCTTAAGTACATCTCGCAGCTACTCACCCCGTACATCGCAATTATCGTATAATTTAAATCGTATTTTTTTTTAGTTCAGCCCAAGTCCCACAAGTGCCAATTTCTAATTATACAAATTTTAAATCTACGTTAGTTACCCTTTCGATTAAAAATGGTTAGGAAAATGAATTTTTCGTGTTTATTTAAAAATATTCGTCTTACGTACATCTCTCAGCTACTTAGCCCGTAAATTGCAATTTTCGTATAATTTAAATCGTATTTTTTTTTAGAGAAGCCAAAATCACTCCTGCCCCACTCCAAAATATACACATTTTAATTTTACGTTAGTTACCCTTTCGATTAAATATGGTTTGGAAAATTTATTTTCCATGTTTATTTCCAAAAATACGTCTTACGTACATATCGCAGCTACTTTGACCGAAAATTGATTTCGGATTTTATTTTACTCGTGGCCATGTCCCCCGAGTGCCCAATCAAAAATATACAAATTTTTAGTCTATGTTAGTGAGCCTTACGATTCAAAATTTCTTTTAAAACATAGTTTTTCGTGTTTATTTCCAAATATTCGTCTTAAATACATCGTGCAACCACTTAGCCCGTAAATTGCAATTATCGTATAATTTAAATCGTATTTTTGTTTTACTGTAGCAAAAGTAACTGGAGTGCCCCTGTAACAGGCGATTTTTACCCCCGGATATTTTTACCGCTGGTAAAATAAACCTAAGATATTTATACCCCCGGTAAAATTTTATTTGGTGTAAAATTATCCTAGGTTAATTTTACCCCCCGGTAAAAATATACTAGGTAATTATACCCCCGGTACAAATATACTATGATATTATTTCCCCCCCCCCCGTAAAATTATTCTACAGGGGGGTAAAAATATACTAGGATATTATTTCCCCCACCTCTAAAATTAATCGACAGGGGGGTAATAAAATACTAGGATATAATTAACCATCTGTTTAAAATATACTAGAGTATAATTAAGTTCAAAAATTGACCAATATGGAAAAATCACGAAAATTAGCAAATTATTTTGAGTTTAGAATTCGTAAAAATTTTTCTTTTTAAATATAAGATTTTAAAATGTGATACAAGATTCCTTATAAAATTATATACCTTTATCAAAAAAAAAAAAAATGTCTATATGTAAGTCAAATTAAATTTTTATTAGCGTTTGAAATTCAAATTTTTACATTATTGGATATTCACTCTATTTCTCTTGTAGCGATTTCCTTATTTTGTTGTAATTCAAAAACGAATAACTGTATATACATGAAAATTTCACTGAATGTTCATATTATCATTTTCTATATTCTGTACAATTTTCAAAATATTTTGTCTTATTTTGAGCTATTTACGGACATTTTCAGTTTTCAACTTTTTTAGTTTTTTTTTCTATAAATATCAATAAATCTTTATCTGTTGGGCCAAAAAGTGTAAAAATTTAATATAAGGCTCCTGATATATTTTTACAATATCAGTTGAAAAATATTAAAAATACATGGGAACAATTTTTTTTATTAGCATTTAAAGATCGAATTTTGACAACCTTTATCAAAATCTCGAAAATTATCAATCATTGTAATTAATAAATTATAAAATGTTTAGTTTTTATAGCTAAGGATTGCAAATTTAAAACAAAGGTTCTCATAAATAGTTCATACTGTAACCAAAAAATCTAAAAAATATATGAACACAGTTATTTTTTAGACATTTTAAATTCAAATTTGGACGAAATTACATAATAAAAAACCTAGAATAACTATTTTAGTTATTTTGTTGTGATTGTATAATATTTTTCGTAATATATTATTAATGCAAATTTCCAAATCCACCCATGAGGTATTGCATTTAGATTCGTTTCTTTTAAGATTTTTAAAGCAGTAAAAAGATCCCCTGTAGGCCTAAAAACCCGCATTTCTTTTTTTTTACAGCTAAACTATATTACACACACATAATAATATGCATAGTAAGCATTTTATATACAAACATAACTGTTTACAATTTCATTTTTAATTACTACAACTATAGTCTAATAGTTTTCCATGACAAACTCATTTTATGAATAAACCATAATACCAAATTATTATTAGCTATTATACTGCTCATAGAGTTCATCATAGACATATTCTTCTGAAAATAAAATTGAATATGAATGCCTTACATTTCCTCAAAATTAAATGAGTGGAATTATTGTAAGCGCTTGAATGAACTCTTTTATATAAGTGGCTCAAAGTTGGACAAATCAATTTTTAATTAGTCTTACCAACAAAAATTATACAAAAATAGTTTGAACTTTAAATATAAGTTAATTAAAAAATAATTACTGTGATAATGTAAAATTATTATAAAATAATATAGATCATTTTACTATTATTTTTTTAAATTTAAAGTTTTATCCAACTTAAGCCATTTTCTATTTAAAATAAAAAATAGTTTTAACAATTGATGACGCTGTTATTTCCTCAAAACGTATGAGTGGAATTTAAAATCATAGGTCGTCACTATACCATAATTTTTTTAATAAATCTTGATGCTCATATTTCCTCAATACTAGTTGAGTGGAATTTAAAAATCAAAGAGTCATCGCTTTAAATGTGATAGTTAATAAATAAAATATACCAAATTAATGTAAAAAACGTATGAATGTTATAACACAGACATCAATTATGTTTATGACATTTTTTTAGATAGTTGCACATTGATTTGAGCACAGTCCACAAACCCAATCTGGGTTTTCAATTTCTTTTTACTTTTGTAAGGTAAACATGAGATATGCAGCCATCTAGTACAATACCCACACTGAACCATTATACTATCGACTTCACAATTATAGTTTTGTCTAAAACTACCTTCGTCTTTTTCACAAATTAAGCAAATGTTCTTCATACATTTTGAACTTGATAGTATCAAGTCCTGCAATTTAGAGCGATAACTGTTTGGATCGAAATCATTAATTATTCTTTTATTACTCATTAATTGATTTGCAAAGTACAACATAAATACACCGCAGTTAAACCCATCATCTTGATATGGTATTTGGACAAACATATCTTTCCATTTGTTGATATCACCTACGTTTTGCTTTGGTTTCCATATTTTAGGCACACCACATAAAACATTCAGAACTCTGTTCTTCCAGTCATTTCTCTTCTGGATATCGTTATGCACACTTTCTATAGAATTTAAATAACTTACTGTTTTTTTTATAAAATCTACATATATCAAAGTCCTATGGTCTTTTTCCAGCAAAGGTATTAATAACCTTGATGAATCAATCCATTCAGGTCGATGAGCTGTAGAATTTTCAACACTTCTACCAAGATTGAACATATAGTATGATTGATCTGGACTCACACAGCCTATCTGCGGTCTCTTCTTAGTGATCCAATACCTTGAATTTCTCTCCAAAAATATCTGAAACAAACACCATATTTCTTTATTATGTAACCAAAGCATACTAGTATCGCCTTTAGTGTTTAAATTCAAAAAATCCAAAGACGATATTTCTATCTCTTCGTTTTCAACAGAAATTTGCGATACTACATATTTGTCAACTCCACGATAAGACTTCATGTAATACATTGGATCTTTCACCAATTTGTTCGTACGGTATAAGTTATAATTTCCTGTTGGAGACTTATCAGTGGACGATTCCCATACAACTGCGTGTCCATAAGTTTCTGATGGAATTTGGGTAGTCGAAGCCACAGGTGAAGTATTAACAACAGTTTTATTTATATTCTCAATGACTCTTGGGCTTGTACTATTTTCTCTTGTTAATACACAATCATGATCACTAATGTCATTGAGGTTATCAAATAATTGTTCACCTATATCCAAACTGTGCACAATTGGTTGGTCTGTTTGACTGCAAACAGTGAGATGATCATTATTAAACTCATCGTGTTTTGAATGTAATACAATACCCTGTTGTAGTGTCTTGTCTTGGAACTGCATATTTAATAACAAACAATTTTGTTGGTTCTCACCATAACTTTTACCTAAAATTTTATTATTGTTTCTCAAGAATGCTGGACGTTTTCCTTTCTTTTTCCAAGTTTCTGGAGTATTTAAATGCAGGTTGTCCTCATCACAATCAGCTTTTTTTTTATGGCACATATACGTCTAGGTATTTGTAATTCAACTTGTCTAAAGCATTGAGCTTCATATTGGGTTATATTTTCAATAAACCTACCACATTTCATTCTTCTTTTGCCTGCTAAAATATGATTTTTCACTAAATTAAACCAACTTTCTACTGATGCATTACTCTGGCGTTCTTCCAGATGAATAAGAGTAGTCATAACTTTTGTCCACATAGGTATGTATGGCACATTTTCAATAAGGAAATGTAACAAGTACTCTTCTGAATACATACTATTAACATCTAGGTGATTATGATCATGTGAGGTAATATTTACTATTTTTTTCACACTGTCAAATATTTGCTTAAAATCATGATAAAATGCAGATTTCTTTCGTTCGGCATAATACGAGGTATCAGTGGTTTTACCACAAGAGTAATTTTGATCGTCATCAAACTTTTCAATTTCATACTCAACTAATCCATTGTTCGTTCGTAGGTATGATTTCATTTCCATACTTGCTGCTTTACACATTTCCGTTGACTTGTCTGACAAGATCATAGTCGACAGCAACTTAAACCAATGTTTGATTTCTTCATAATTGTTCATTTCAAACACTAACCCAACACATCTGGCTATATAAAATGCTGTTTTTTCATCATCTGGATAATAATGTTTAACATGGTTCAGAATATTTTTTACATAATGGTTTGTACAAGAAGTAATAACTACTGTGCTATAAGACAATGTTTCTCTTCCGGTTAATATTCGATGACACATATCCAGGTATTCAAATATTGTTTCTTTACAATTCCATGCTTTAGAAATACCATGCATAAAAGCCCAACTGAAATCAGTTACAACATTTTTGAAAGGCAGCCAGATACTTGGATCTTTTGCAATTATTAGATCTTTAAGACATTTCAACCATTCTGTAACAGTTTCTCTATCATGCGTTGCACTGACCATATCAGTTATTGGACATACGGTTTCAATTTCACCTATACGCACTACACAAGCATAATAATAAATAGTTAGTTTTGTTGAGTTCTGAGGGGGCCTAACAACTGATCCTGTTGAATCCACATGAATAGTTGTTAATACACCTTGTTTAAATAAATTTTGAACTATTGCCAACTGCTGTTGGCTTGCCCATGTTACAATGAATGGCTCTTGTATGCTTTCGGGAACTTTCGTATTCAACCAGGGATGTTCTTTGGCCATTAAAACTACATCAAAGTGATCATTTCGGTTGAAATCCCCTTTTAACTGTTGTTCACTATTTAGTTTCCTTAACATCGAAGGAGATTTAATTGTTTGCAAATTTCCACATTCCATTAATTTAATAGGTGAAACTGATAATACACATTCCTGTCTATACTTAAAAGCACTTTTCGCTTTAATTTTTTCTGCAATAATTTTGCGTTCAACTCCCCTAATTTGAGTAGTGTATCGAGCATCTGGTTTATGATTAAAGTTTATACTTGTACTGTAAACTTCAACAACTGCTTCCTTCACCAATAGGTAAAATGTAAAGTTTGAACCTCTTACAGCTATCATGTTTACAATACATTTTCAGCTTCATTGATTTTTCAGTCTTAATGTATTCCAGCTTTTTAATATACAATATACAAGTGTTATTCATTTCTTGAAGATGTTTCCTGATAACACCAGGATACCTGAAATATAAGAATAAAACAATGGTATAGTTGCTGAGTAAAGGCTAATAATTTTACATTTAACTAAAATAAAAATCAATTTTACCATTTGAATAAAAATCTAATTTTTTAGTTAGATTTTTCAGTAGTACTATTAAGAAATTATATTTATACATATCTACTTAAATGATGTACAATTGTTGTTGGTATTCTCTAATATTACAAGTAATTCATGCAGACAATACATTTAAGTTTATCATTATACCTTTTTAATAATATTTTATGAAGTTATACTATAAATACTTAAGTGGACGTTACACCGACATTTGTTGTCTCCGACATACAAGCGCCTAACATTTTGTACTTAGCAGATCACGTTTAGCTCTGTTAGTTTAAAAATTAGAGTGAATTAGCCTCTTTTAAAATTTAAAGGTAAGATTATTATCTAAGACATCTCATAAGCTTTTTGTTATATTTTAATTTTAAAGCGAGCTTTGAATATTTTAAGATTGTAAATTATTTGTACATCTTAAAATAATTATACTCTCTTTAAAATTAAAATATAACAAAAACCCTAGATAACTCAATTCACTCTAATTTTTAAACTAACAGAGCCAAACGTGATCTGCTGAGCAGTACAATTTGCTAAGTTATGCGTTTGTAAGTCAGAGACAATAAATTTCAATGTAACAGGTTCTTAATTCTAACATTAAAAATTATATTAATTATTAAAATCTATTATTTAGTATTATTTTATTGTTGTTGTACACAGTTTGCTTATTATTATTATTATATAATAAAATTTTATTTGTTGGTTAAAAAGGCTTGAAAATTGAATAGAAGGCTCCTAGTATATTGTTTCAAAGGCAGATGAAAAATATTAAAAATCGTTAGTCACAGTTTCTTTTTATAAGCATTTAAAGTTCAAAAATTGATAAAATATGGAAAAATCACGAAAATTAGCAAATTATTTTGAGTTAAGAATTCGTAAAAATTTTTCTTTTTAAATCTAAGATTTTAAAATGTAATACAAGATTCCTTATAAGATTATCTACCTTTATCAAAAAAAAAATGTCTATAAGGAAGTCAAATTAAATTTTTATGAGCGTTTGAAATTCAAATTTTTACAACATTGGATATTCACTCGATTTCTCATGTAGCGATTTCCTTATTTTGTTGTAATTCAAAAACGATTAATTGTAGATACATGAAAATTTCACTGAATGTTTAAATTAGCATTTCCTATACACCATACAGTTTTCAAAATATTTTGACTCTTTTGGAGCTATTTACGGACATTTACCGCTTTCAATTTTTTTAGTTTTTTTTTTCTATAATTATCAATAAAGTTTTATCTGTTTTTAATACAAGGCTCCTGATATATTGTTACAATATCAGTTGAAAAATATTAAAAATACATATTCACAGTTTTTATTTATAAGCATTTAAAGATCAAATTTTGACAAAATTTATCAAAATCTCGAAAATTATCAATCATTGTAATTAATAAATTATAAAATGTTCAGTTATTATAGCTAAGGATTGCAAATTTAAAACAAAGGTACTCATAAATATTTCATACTGTAACCAAAAAATCTAAAAAATGTATGAACACAGTTATTTTTTACAGACATTTTAAATTCAAATTTGTACGAATTTACATATTAAAAAACCTAGAATAACTATTTTAGTTATTTTGTTGTGATTGAATAATGTTATTCGTGAGTACTTGAAACTTCTAGTGTACTATTATATATCTATGATAGTATCACGGTTTTTGTTGATGTATAACGCATTATAAGTACCTAATGGATATTGTGATATGATTAATTTGGAATTTATTATAGGTACCTATTATAGGTCAAATTTTGGTTTAGTAGATATGTATATAATATGTCGTATACCTAGACTGACATACCGTCTCCGCTCAGAATCGTTTTTCTTATACAATGATATTATATCGTTGATTCAAATTGAATATCATCCATTATACAGTGACCCACTTGCCTACCTTTTTTTTGTTGGTATTTGATATTTGATAAAATTTATAAACTGTCATAATATTGTAAAAATTATGGATTGTCATTTGTCTGAGTTAAAAAAAAAAAAAATAATAAATTGTCTTAGAAAAATACATATCGCTATATTAAAATGAATTTCTCAATATTATCTACTACTTATAGATTTTCGCATAAAATTGATTTGCGCCAAAAGAATGCAAACACATGTTAAGTTGAATTGAGTTCACATTGCTATTATAATAGACAAGCATTCACATTATAGGTCTTATAATGATAAATAATATATTAAAGGTTTTTAAACCCTGCAACTATCGCGCTCTCCATAGCACATATTATGATGGAGTGGCCCGGACGCGCAAATTATTATTATTATTATTATATTAAATACGCGTGTATATTATAATACGAGTGCGCGACAAGAGGACAATATAATCGTATAATTACATATATAGATATATACGAAAATACCTCAGATCTAAACGTGTCCCTATAATAATAATATATAATGTATACCGGTATATGTAACCTAACCGGTAGCTCGCGGAGCGGGTGAATCGCGTACAATCGTACGAATGGTCATATTATAATTATTATTATAATATTTACGTGTGTGTGTATGTGCAGGGCCCTCGTCTTCCGGGGGATTATTGTATCCGTCGTAGCCTCGAGGATTACTCTCATCGGGTCCGTGGGTGCAGGGTGGGAAGGGTTTAGACAGAAATGTTGGCTTTTCGTTTACACCGGACCTTAACGTTATTACTACGACTCGCGTGGCGCGCTTAAAACAAACGGCTGACGACGCGTGGTGGGCCGGTGCAGGGTTGATAATTGTCGACGTTTTGTCCTCGCCGCGGCAGGTCTGAGTCGCGGACGGGCTTAGCGCCACGCTCTGTGTACGTTACAGTGCAGCGAGAGTACTAATACATATACCTAGGTATAATAATATGTGCCCCGACTCACTTATCCGAAGTGGTAATGTGTATTGCCGGCAAACGACGGTTTTCGCTGGCAACCTAACCTAACCGGAGTTTACGACCGCGCGGCGGCTTACGCTTCCGGAAATCCGGATCCCTTATCGTTTGGCCAATAACAACAATGTCTCTTCGCAGAGACCGGTGGCCGAAACTTTGTCGGTGATTTTATCACACACACAATATTTTTCTACAGTCTCTCTGAATCTCTGTCTCTCTCCGCGCACATAATATTATCTCATTCTTGCCGCCGATGGAATCAGATACGACGACATGCGATAGGTCAGATATGCCATCGTACGTGTGCACATCACACGTGCCGATTACAAGGTACCTACCGAACTCAAGTCGAGGAGGGCTGCACACAAACGACTTGTGCGCAATAATATCCCTTTACATGTGTATCGCCATTGGACTCGACTCTTCGCGCTTGCCGCACATCCCCCACCGAACAATCGAAACTTTATGACCCTTCTGGGTATGTGTGTGTGTGTGTTTGGTGTATGTGTGGGTGCGTGGGTGCAGTGTACTTATATTATATACCATATCGTGTTTTCCGAAATTTTCTCCGCAACCAGACTGTGTTTACGATGTTTAATCACGACCGTTTTGACGTCCCCCAATAATATGTCGAATATAGTTCCTCGTCCCTCGTTGCCAATCATACGCACATATATATTATTATTATATATGTAATAGTATCCAGCGCGTTTGTTGTGCGCACACGACGACACAGTCGAACGTTATGATTATTTTTTATTTTTTCTACTTCTCCTTCTTCGTTAACATCGCAGCGCATATCCGTTTGACCTTGTGGTTGTACAGTCGTTATTTTTAACGACGACCATCAAAAACTGACGAACCGTGCACAACTGCGTGCTGAAGCCAATAACGAATATTATTTCTTTTTTTTATCTCCCGAAAAGGGAAACAATATTTTATTATTTACGAGAGACTTCGACGACATATGGACTTGCAGTATGTGTGCACAGACATGACGCTACTGCTCCATACGCACCATATATAGGTTTACAGTATAAGCACGACAGTTATGATGTTTTTGGAATCGAATGTATATATATATATAAGTATAAAGTAGGTACCTGATATAGTGACTGAAATAAACATCTCTCTGCAGACTGTAATAATTATTTTCTTCGTAAATCAACTCCGAAAAGCTGTAAAAACCGTGTCTGCAATAATATAATAATATTAATAATACCAACTTCTCGTCTCAACTTCGTGGTGCACCTAGGAGTTTCGAGTCTACGTGGTATATACACGACACAAGCACATTATTATGATATTAAATTAAATAATATTATTTATATGATATGTCGTTCGCGTTATATGGGCACTCGAGCCGAGACAACTACTTGCGCGCGATGGGGTTCGGGACTGGGATGACGAGTATTTCACTCAGACGCACGACGTATACAATAAAAATGAAAAAATAAATACACATTATTTATTGTATTCGATAATCCGTTGGGTTTACACGACGTTATAACAATATTATCGTACGCCGCGGTCGGGGCACCACCGTGACGGTAAAAACAGGTGTCGCGAACGACTTTAACTGTTGTAGACGACGAAAAGTCTTAAAACCCATAGTCATCGTTGTACACTGTTATCGTATAACCTCGGAGACTAGCAAAAAAAAAAAACTTTAAAAATGGACGACTGACGACTATTGTAAAGGTCGGAATCGAACGGAATAGTAAAACGGCGTTCGATAAGTGCACTATAACTTATTATAGCATGATCATTGATCACCAGCATAGAAATTGTCGTCACACCGGTCTGTGGAAATTGGCGAATATAAATCACTGATCAACGTAGAGCCTTAGTTATGATAGATTGAGACTTAAAATGTTGACTACGTGGTGGTACGAAGATACTGTCAATTCATACCAGCATATATTTAGAGGTTGCCATTGGTTACAGATTATAATATAATATTTATAAAATATAGTATAAATTAGTATTCAAAAATGTTATTTTATTTATATAAAATGTTTGCCACAGGTTACATAAAATAAAATTGTCATTATGATTGGATATAATTTGAACCTGGATTAAGTGATATTTATATTTTAACAGCTATATATTTATTACTAACGTGGATCAAAATCATTACCACATATTTGTTTATTTCTGCAAACAGTTATTATTTATCCGGGAATCGGACATTATTTATCCCTAAGAAATAAAAATTGATTATTACTATTCGTCGATTTAAAATAAAATATTTTTTTCTATTTTCTTATTGTTCATTTTTGAACACCATTACGTCAATTTTACAATAACGAATCGAACAATAAGTATGAATCATATAAAAGATGACATTTTTCACAGGCAACAAAGTGCATAAGATCAGCTATAGTTGTAATATAGTTGCCACATTCATCGGTGTACTTGAAATATACAATATAATATAGAATAATTGTAATATTGTGTGTTTGCATGCAACCGCTGCCATTGCTAAAATATATTTTTAACAGATAAGTTTTTTTCATTAACTTTTTAATATTTTATATTTTATAGTAATATATGTGCTTGGCCTCTAGTTGTGTTATAATTTGATTATGTAATATTTTGACGGACCACTTTTACGTTAAGAGGACGTTTGACTTGTGTAAATTCGTCCGTAAAAACCATTTCGCGCGGGAAAGAACCGAGAAGGCTATAGTTATAACTAAGAAACGAAATTTTCACCACATAAAAAGGAGAATTTTGTCTGTGCAATATCGTTTTTATTTTTTTGATATCACTTATGCAAAAAAAATTATTCATGTTAAAAAAATAGAAAAATAATGGATTTTGAAACAATGAGAACTTTATTTGTATAAGTGATATCAAAAAAATAAAAACGACATTGCACAGACAAAATTCTCCTTTTTATATGGTGAAAATTTCGTTTCTTAGTTATAACTGTAGCTTTCTCGGTTCTTTCCCGCGCGAAACAGTTTTTACATAAACATTTCAATTTTATTAAATATTTTTGGCTGTAATGTGCTGCTGCCTACGGTCGTTGTAATAGCGAACACGATTTTCCCCCACCACGATAAAGTTGTCCGGATCTGGGCTGCGGCGCCGCGCGCTTATCTGCATTTAGCGCGCCCGTAATAATTTCCTGGAATACTGGTTTATTTTTAGTATACCAATAATATAAGGACAAGCATATAGCCATATAGGCATATAGCTGACAACAAGTCGCTACTCGCTTTTAGTTGAATGTTTGTCTAGTACAGTACCTAGTTATTTATAAATTATCGACTTGTCTACTTAATATTGTAGAATTTGTAAATGTAAAAATGTCACCATCAAAATGTCGATCCAAAAAAAGATCAACTGGAAAAAAAGCTGTAGGTTTGCGTATGAAAAAACTCTGTAAAAAGCAACCGTAAGTATTATAATATAGTGCCATCATTTTGATTTGTATAAGATGGTTAGAGTAGGTAGTCTACAGACTACAAATGTCTGTCCAACTTACGAATATGACGAATATGTAGGAGTGTAGGGCAGGTACGTACCTTTTAAATCTATATATTGGGACATACATTTAGGTAAGCAGTATCTTAAGACTTAATTTATAATTGGTAGTTCATAGGTACGCGAGGGTATTGAAAATATTACGGCGGCAGTCGCGTATAATGAGTTTTATATAATGATACGAACAGTACTGGACGAACGTTTATAGACAAATAAACGGCGCTCGCGAACGAGAATTCGTCGCCGCCGTCAGCCGGTTGCGAATTGTGAATAGTAGGCGTGACTTAAGCGCCGCGCGCTTGCGGATCTTGAAAACACCTAACAGCGCATCCTCTTGGTCGTTGCACGCTTAAATATTTCGTGACACGTCCTCTTAACTACTTGGACTGACGTTCGAAATCAAATGGATACTAAAACAATAGAATGTTGTCTGATAACAAAAACATATGGATTGAGTTGCATTGAATTTTACAATGAAATAATAAAAAATTCTTCACTACTGAAGAAAGTACACAGCACTGAAAAATATAAGGTCTCTTTGGACGACAAAAATAAAGAAAAATAATAAATCAGTAAAATCTACCTAGATTAGTATACTTATCTTAACGGCTGGAAATTGTATTATTGTTTTTATTTGAATTTTAAGTGTTCATAAAATAAAGATAGCCTATCTAATTGATTAATTTGAATATTATTTATACCTAAAAGTTATATACATCTACCTATGTAATTATATAGTATAATATACTTACTAGATATTAACCTATTTTTTATGAATTTTGGTGTCCCGGATTTATAAAAATTAAATCTGGCCACCCTAGTATAGATAGTATCTATACTCAAAGGTATAACTATTCGTTTCTATGTAAACCAAAATGTTTACACGATTATGTAAACTAATATAAAACGTATTTCCGATCCTTCAATTTTCTCGAATTATCAATTATATTTTAACATTATATATAATTTGTTAAGCTTAATAGTATCATGAACGGTAAGTAAATACATACAATATTTAACAACTCTACAACGTTTTGACTAAAAAAAAAATTATGCACACTGCAGAACTCATTAAGAAAAGCGACGGTGGAGATTCATACAGACAAGTTTCTATGCACGCTCTAAATAATGGCTTCAACGAACTCCGTCTGAACCCCAAACTTTGCGATGCGTCATTTATAGTTGATACTGGTGAAATATTTCCGATACATCGATCAGTGTTGAGCAATTCAAGTGATTACTTTAGGTAAGTACATGCAGTCTGTGGCCCTCTTGATAGTTACCTTATGGTAGACTCCAGTCCCAAATTACAAGAAAAGATCGCTACAATAGAACATTGTCTATTTCATAAAATAATAAAATTGTTGACACTTTTTTTTATAATATATTCTGTTTGCAATAATTTTTCAATAATAACTACAAATAATATACCTATTGGCTATTTGTATTAAAAACTTAAGATTTTTCAAATGAATTTTGAACGTTTTGTATTGTTATTAAACAAACTCTAAATTTCGTAGGTACCTACCGATATAGTAATATACCTTTGAAATAGTCGGGTAGTTATATTAGTGTAGGTAATAATAAATACTCTACGTAATATGTGTAGGTAGGAAGTAATAACTAGCAACTCATTTGATTACAATGTCTAATATTGTGAGTAAAGTTACTAGTAAGGTTTTTCCAATGAAATATCGAAAACAATATTTTTAAGATATTTTTCATTTAACACCTAACTAACTAGAGTGGTTTTTCTACTATAGTTTTAAATTAAAATTTGTTTTTCTTATCTTTCATTAATGTAATAAAATATTTCAAAAAAATAAATTTATTTCAGAATTGTGCAAAAATATCATTGTCAAATATTTGTCATTGTGTGTGTAGTAAATGAACCTTGGTTGGTGTAATCCGTTATCCTGGGCCATTATCATAAAAAAAACGTTAAAATCGGTACAAAATAGCTATAAACGGAAGATTAGTTTATGTAATTCCTGATATCCGATTATTATTTTTAAAATATGTATTAACTCATCATCCCATTTACTAGGTTATGTAGGAAAAATAATTGATGTTTTAAAACTGAATGAACCTAAGTGTATAAAATAAACATTTTTTCATATTTTTTTTTAAATTTTAACATATTTTTTAAGCCTTAGGTATTGAAGGCATTGAATACAAAAATCAAAAAACCGTTTCCTACATAGCCTAAAAAAGGAGATTACGAGTTCATACATATTTTCAAAATAATAATTGGACATCAGGAAGTACATAAATTAATCTTCCGCTAATTGGTCTAAAACTACAAAAAATACGATGTGGTCCAACAGTCAAATTACTAAAAAAAAACTGTCATTATGTATTTTTTTAGATTTTTTGGTAACAGAATTAACTATTTACGTAGAAACTAGTTTTAAATTTTCAATCTTTAGATATAAAAGTTGAACATTTTATACATTTTTAACTACAAATTAATTATTCAATTTTAAATTTGATAAATTTTGTCAAAATTCAAACTTTCAATGCTTATAAAAAAAATTGTGCCTTACATATATGTATTTTTAATATTTTTCAACTGCTATTGTAAAAATATATCAGGAGCCTTATATAAAATTTTTACACATTTTGGCTAATAACATTTTGGTTATTAGTTATTTTGTTGTGATTATATAATATTATTCGTGGGTACCTACTTGAAACTTCTAAAGTTTACTATTATATATCTATGATAGTATCAGGGATTGTTATTGATGTTGATGTATAACGTGTTATAAGTACCTAATGGATATTATGATAATGTGATATGATTAATTTGGAATTTATTATAGGTCAATTTTTTTTTTAATACAATATATATGTATATAATTTGTCTTAAACCTAGACTGACATACCGTCTTCGCTCAGAATCGTTTTTCTTATACAATGATATTGTATCATTGAATTCAAATTTAATAGCATCCATTATACAGTGACCCACTTGTAACCTACTGTACAGCAGAGCGACATCCACTTACCCACCTTTTTTAATTAATTCATTCTTATTTTTACAGATTGTCAATAATTGATAAAATATAACACTTACGGTTTCCAATAGTATTCTCGTTCTGATTTTCTACAAGTCTCCGAACACATGTATGAGCTCTAGTCATTTTAAAATCACTATTATCTAATCGTGTGCTACATCTGCCAGGACATTGTGAATTTAAATAATTTCTGCATCTCAATTGTCTGGTAAAAATAATATATCAATAATTACACACTTTAAATTATATCAATGTGTTATTTTATATTTTATGATTAAATTTAACCTTCTGTTTGCAGATTCGTTATGTCGGTAATACTCATAATTTAAGTTATCTATATATATGATGGATCGATCGTTCCTTCCTGGCCTAACCTAACCTAACCTAACCTAACCCAATAATGATAATTAATAATAATGACGATGGCTTGTCACAATCGTCATCATAATATACAACTATAACATGATTGAGCAGGAAATATATATATTACCGGTGGATTCAATGGACGAGAGTGTATGGACACAGCTGAGACTTACAACGTGGACACTAATGAGTGGACGCTAATACCAGCCATGCAGACCGGACGCACCGGCGCGTCTTGCATAGCCTACCACAACTGTCTGTACGTGATCGGTGGCTGCGATGAGTGGGTGGAGAGATTGAACAGCAGCGAGAAGTTTGACCCGACCACGAACCACTGGTCAAGGGTGGTAGACATGTACAACCCACGGAGCAATTTCGCGGTGGAAGTACTCGACGACAAGATTTTCGTGGCCGGTGGTTTCAACGGAGTGACCAGCATAGCGCAGGTTGAGTGCTACAATGACCGCACGGACGAATGGTGAGAAAGAGATGGATGTTTGTATAGACGGATGGATTATGAATGGACGTGTGGATGGTATAGATTAGACGAATGTAATTTAAGATTTTATTTTCTTTAGAAATTAAAAATACAAATTCCACCCATCCGCACCCACAACTATGCGGCAATTTGCCAAGTAGAAGTAGGGGAACACGGGGCAAAACCGACTGAAAAAACGAATACCTTCATTTCTATTCAGGATCTTAAAATAAACTCGATCTATTTGCACAGTTTTATTAAGTAACTTCTTATTTACAATATTGAATTACAATACAGTGCATATCATTTATATTTATTTTTTAAAAAGCCATTAACTATTTTTAACATTTTATCGGTTTAGCCCCTTTACCGGGGCAAAATCGATTTGTAATGGGGCAATACCGATGCATGGTGTAATAGGTACTAAAATAATGATGGAAAAAAATATTATATTAAGCTTTTTTTCAAAGGAACTTACTAAACCAAAATATAAATAACCATTTTATTTAAGTATTGTAAATATAGTAATAAAGGTTTCATAAATTACCTATGTATTATAAGAAATGTAAAACTTCATTAAAATTCAATGAAACCAAAATAAAAACAAATTTTAACAACAAATTTAATCAATCTTGATTATTCAATTAATTTGTTTTAAATTTAATAAATATCTAACACATAGGTATTTAGATAATTACATTAATTAATATTAATCAAAATAAAATCACTTTAAGTAGGTTACCTAATAATAGACTATTAGTCTTTTCTATCAGTTATGATAATTTAATAACAATTTAATTCTATTTCATAGTAATAAAAAATAAAAATAATAGTAAGGACCTTTTTGATAATAAAAAAATAAAAAATAGTAATTTCCGGTTTACCTGCTGTTGCAGTTTTTTTACAAAAATTATGCTCTATTTTGTTTATCTCTGCTAGGTCAAAAGCAAGTTTCCTTAGATCTAACATTGTTAGGCTAAACATTCTACATTCCATTTGCTTAATATATTCTACTAATTCTAGTTCTTGACTTTCGTTAAAGACTGGTTTGAATCTGCCTAATTGTTTTATGCCTGAATAATAATAATAATTATTAGGTATTGTATCATTAATTTAGATGTATTATACAAGTATCTGTAATTTTTTTTTGTAACATTGAAAATAATTCTACCTACTGTAGGTACCAATTAAAAAATGAACAAGAAAAATATTGATAAAATATTAAAGCAAGTTTAAAATCCTAAAAGATTGTTACCTACCTAAACTTAAAATACATTTTTCTAATAAAAATGTCATAGGTATAAATCAAAGTAGGTAATGATTTAAAATCCATTAGATATAATTTCAATAGTAAATAAATAATTGTTTTTACTTAAAACATACTTTTTTTTGAGGTGAGATCACTCAAATGAATTTCTTTTTTCTTCACTCTTTGAACATAGTCATATAGTGTAGTGTATGGCACTTTGTCTTCATCGACAGCTCTTGTATAACTTAAATTATTATAGATAATGTCTTTAATAGCATTTCTTAAATTATCCACACACCAATTTTGCCGTTTGGACTTTCTTATATAATTTCGAACCATTTTTAAAAATGTTTGCTACTTAATAAAATAAGTATTTATTAGTTAGGTCTAAGGTGAACTTAATCCTTACTCAAAATAGATAGATATCAACGATTAAGCATTATTAAAACTAATAAACAATCGCTTTTGCCCCAAAGCATAATTTTTACGAAATTGTTGATTTCTTATACAATATTATTAGATAAAAATAAGTTAGTGATTGCAAAACAGTCTTTACAAGTTGTAGATTCATACTAGACAAGTATGATAATTGTAGTATAGTTCTATCATTGCTAAATCTTAAATTCAAAATATGTAAATATAATAATAATTTTATTTAAAATGTTCGTTATCAATTAACAATTCAAACCAAAACGTTGGTGTCGATGTTAACAGTGATAACAACATATTTCGTGATAAGAAATGAAATAAATCTAAAAATTATAATTTTCATCCATAAAATAATGCGTGATAAGCAATATCGGTTTTACCCCGGTATCGGTTTTACCCCGTGTTTTGTTTGTTTTCCGTGGACGTGTTTTTACCACTGAAAATGACCAGTGTAGCGTCCTCTTAAGTAAAACGTATTGTTATAAGACGTGTATAGAAGGTATACGTAGTACAGACTGGGAAAAACCTTTTTTTTTTTTTAACAAAACCAGTTGAAACGAATTTAGTGTTGCCACTTAAATGGATCACATGCCGTATGATATTACTATTATTACCTATCTTTAATTATTTAATTATTTATTTAATTACGGGCAGTGAGCCCAATATAATTCTCAAAAATATATACCATATATATTTAACCTAAGTGGGTTAAACGTACCCAACTTTACAAGTAGTTATTTTAAAATAATGTGAAGATTACATGCAATTGCATGTATAATAATAAAAATACATATAATTATGTTTTATTTCTTACCTAATATAATATGAAGGTTTGAGGCAAAAAGCATGCAAGTGCATAGATTTGGGCTGTCGGCGTGTGTCATGAAAGATTTACCAAACGTCGAATATTACATGCCTCTAGACCGGGATAGACTGGAGGAAGGCCGGAAAAACATCGTAACAGAAGAGGATGTTTCATGATTTCAATTCCAAAATAAATTGATTACCTATTTACAGAATTATTTATTTTGTTGGTACAATAATTTATAATATTTTATAACATCTTATAACTATTGCACAGTTGACAAAATTATTACAGATAAAGTATTACTGTTTGGTTATCTTCAATAAATTATTATTATTATTTTATCTAGTAAAAACAACCTATGTGTTTTAATACTTTAGATTAAGAACCGAAAGCTATTAAACATATTATAGATCACTATAAAATAGGTAAGACGTATATTGTATATAGCCAATAATAGTTAAGTAATTGTGTTGATTTTAAACTTTTTAGTTTTCGATAACTACTTTATATCAAATATTTCCCCTAAATGGTTGTTCGTGAGCTTGATTGTAGAGAATTAATAACTTAACTTATACCTATACATAAAAAATTGATTTATAACCTTTTGGTTATGAGCCCATGAATTTACCTTGATATATCATACGATATCATGCATCATACGAACAACAATGATATTACATGGTAAGAACTAAGAACTTAGTGTAGTAAGTTTATAGAATGGTCAATATTGGGTATATAAATTAAATAAGTTTTTAATTAGTTAATAAATTAATAGTTTGGGCACAGTTAAATATAAATAATTCTATTTTTTAATAATTTTTGTTGATATTTTAAAAATTTGAGTGATTTTCTGAGGAGTATAAGTTAATAATATAAAATGTGAAGTGACCACGAACGTGTTATGCAAAAGTTTATAAGAACAAATATAAAGTACTTGGCATGTGTCTAAAGACTTGAAATTATACTTATTTAATTAAATATGTTAAAAAATAATTTTGTAATAACTAATTATTAAGTACCCAATTATTTAAAATTTGTACTGTCGCATTTAAGTGTTATCACGATTTGGAACTTTGAACTAGCCGATCGTCGTCATTCAATAATATTATATTTAAATGGAACAGATGATCGTGTACGTCGGGAGGAAACATTAAATGAGACACGGGATAGTGATTCAGGACTGTCTATTTTAGAGGAAAGAAGATTAGAAAGAAATGTTAAGTTGGCTGGATGACGACGATCGGCGAGACTTTCTAAGGAAAAAAGGCGTTGGATTGGCGTGTAATCGTAAGGTGGGCAGAATATGTTTAATTTGAAAGCAGCATGACGGAGGAAGTTTCTTTGAACCCTTTCTATCATGCTACGTGCAGAAGCGGTGGATGGGTCCCAGAGGATGGTACCATATTCAAGGATGGGACGGACTAAGGAACAGAAAAGAGTTTTTAGTGGTGTGATCAAGTGATAGTCTGTGGAGATACGGTTTATGAAACCTAGCAGTTTAAGAGCCTTACAACAGATTAACTGAATAACTGATTAACTCGCCGATCGTCGTCATTCAGCCAACTTAACATTTCTTTCTAATCTTCTTTCCTCTAAAATAGACAGTCCTGAATCACTATCCCGTGTCTCATTTAATGTTCCCTCCCGACGTACACGATCATCTGTTCCATTTAATATTCCTTTCTCTTCCTCAAACTACTATCTTAACTCACCGATCATCCGTCTTATGCGCATTGCCAACACTGACCCTTCATTCTCACTCTAAATTGAGCCTCGTTTCCATAATCAAACTATTATTTCTATTAATATTATACTACTATTTTCATGTATTATAGGGTTCGTCCCGTATTGTAAAATAAAATTAAAATAAAAATAAAATTATTTATTATATTTTGTTTGATTCTGAATTATTTAAACTGCACTGTTAACTGTTGAATATAAATTGATCAATTCAATGATATTATAGAATATAATGTACCTATCAATTATACAAATATATTTTTACTTTTTTTTCCCCTTTTACCGTCGAATGGCGATCCTATTAATGTTTATATTCATTTTCATTTGTATTCATGATTTATACAATTATATAATATATAAAAACTAAAAAGCATACATTAAACTTATTTTATACTACTACTTACAACTTACTAGTACCTACTTACAATAGAACTATTATAGTCTAGCTGATTATAATTTATAAGTCTATTTGGCTTTGGTTTATGCAGTATACAATAATGAAGTTGTAATTATAATATGGTATGTGTTAATAACAATGTTTTTTTTTTTTTTTTGGTCGCAAGGAATGGCATCACGGCTGGCACGCTAGGAAAGACCGCACCACCCACCCGCATCCCGTCTATTAGTATAAGGTCTATGATTATAATAAATATATAATGAACAAAATAGTACAAAAAACAACTATGTCAGCTGATAATAATGTTAAACAATTTAAAAGTTTAAAAGAAAAAAAAATAAAGTAATTATCCTGTCAATAAATCTGATGGATAAGCAACTGATTTAATAATAATAATATGTATATAGTATATACATACCTAATAATTAGTAATAACATTTAAACATTTAAAATACAAAATGTAAAGGTTATAAATTATTTTTCAACTGGCATGCGTAATATTGAAAAAAATAAAAATACAAATAACGGTGGATATGAAAAAAATACCTAACGTAACTTTAAAGAAAGTTTAAAGTTTAAAGTTTAAAGTTTTACATGGTTGTAAAATACAAAAATGTAAAATAAATATTTTACTATGGTCTAATATTTATGCTATATTACTATGCCTTCATATTCCATGGTAAATCTCCTGCACAACAGGCAACCACGCATTTTTAGTTGTATCAACCGAAGTACGCAAATATTTTGCAAAATGTATGACCACAAGGTCTTAATATGACAGATGTTGTTCAAACGCGGCTGAACTTCCAGCCGAATCTACCAAAGTCCAAAGTCTTTACAAGTCTCGTGGTCGGCGCGGAATGTTCGCAACGAGTCGTTCCCCCTCTACGGTGTCCACACGCCGGCCGGCGTCCACCGTCCACGGCTCCCGTGCCGGGGACTTTTTTGTTGTCTTTTGCCTACGCTTGAACTTGGCGGATCACTTACCGCTGGTTCGCATCGCATCGTGTGGCTGTGTTTGACCTCGTGGTCAGTCGAAATTGGCGCAGTATTTATTATTGATTATTATACTTTGTGCACGTCAAGACCGTCGTAAACCTTGAGACAGTCGGGGTTTGACGGATCAGTGTCGCGGCCCACCACCGAATTAAATTATATACCTACATCGGGATAGGGTACTTTTTATTATCAAAATCGGGTTTAGATTTCCCGATTTTGATAATAATTGATAACAGCGAACTTGATAAGAACAAAAAAAAAAAGGTGGGCAAGTGGGTGTCGCTCTGCTGTACAGAGGGGGTGCAGGCCGCAGGGGTTGTATTTCATCGGGGCCTCAAGACCAATATTGTATTAGAGCAGGCTTCAGGTTGAAGTCCTAAATTTTCGTATAATCGTACTATTTATTTAACCTCAGAAGCTCGCTCAGTCGCGCTAAAGTGCAGTATCTTGCTGGACAAACCAATAAGATAACCCGGTAGCGATGCCATTTTATCATCAAAAATACACTGCGGGAATAACGATACCGCCTTGTAGAATCAACGAAATTTCATAATTTTTTTTTTTTAATTTTTAGGAGGAAATATTGTACAGCCCGCATCGATCTCTTTTTTTCGATGTTTTATTCTCAAACTTAATAATATGTCTAAAAAAATACAAGATAAAAAAAATTTTTTAACAAATACTTTTTACAATTATTTGAAATAAAATACAAAATCAGAGATCGGTGAGGGCTATAGGAAGTCTTCTTCTTTCAGATAAAAAAATATTCATCAAAATCCGTCAATTCTACAAAGCTTGAGAGTTATTCCCGTAAAGTAATTTTTTTCGATATAATACACCCTATCAACGCCCCCTAAATAGGTATCGGGTACCTACTATATTAGTGAAAAAGTCTTATAATTGAGATGGTAACTAAAATATAAACGGATTATAATTTACGGACATACCTTGATGCAATGTTATTGGTTTCAGATATGTGATTTTGTACTTTTGTCGGTTTTAAAACTACTCTTCAAACTCTATTATATTAATTTTTCATTTGCTTATGAAAAATATAAATTAGGTACCTACCTACACTATCTTTTATTGACTTTTAAAAAAAAAAAACATGTCTATCAGACAATTTGAAAGTGATGCATATCTAAAAGACGGAGAAAAATGTTCAAAACAATGAATTAAAAAAAAGGTGGGCAAGTGGGTGTCGCTCTGCTGTACAGTAGGTTACAAGTGGGTCACTGTATAATGGATGATATTAAATTTGAATTCAACGATATAATATCATTGTATAAGAAAAAGGATTCTGAGCGGAGACGGTATGTCAGTCTATGTATAAGACATGTTATATACATATCTATGGTATTAAACAAAAAATTGACCTATAATAGGTACCTATAATAAATTCTATAAAATAAAACCCTGTTTTGTTAGCTTTTAATCGGTGAAGTTAGGTTTTTATCATTTATTGAACAATGATCATAAATCATAATAATATAATATTTTAATACTTTTAACTTCATATTTGTTGTTACTTATTACTTATAGTTTTTTAAATACTTTGTAAACATAATTATTTTTTGGGACAAGTATTTTAGTAGGTAATAGGTATATTCAATAATTATTAGGTACTATTAGGTACTATAACACTTCTGTTTTTTTGTTTATTGGAGATTAACTACACTTGTAATAGGTATTATGTAACTAAATGGCAGATCACTATTCACTAGGTACCTGCAATAGGCAGTTTCTTTACAATTTTATTAAATTTTAATTCTATAATTCTATGTTTATGTATTTATTCTTATTGTATTAAATTGTATACATATGACTCATCATACTTTATCTAGTTAGTCATACAATTAACAAAATTATTTTTATATTGTTTTATTAAATATATGATTAAACATATTAGGCCACTGACTCATTCAATTTTATGTCTGTATTGCAATACAAATTTAACAGTATTATTTCAACAAGATATTTTTCTTTTACATTATCAAAACTATTTAAATGGCATAAATGTTTTTAATTTTGGTTTTTTCTTGTATTAAAAAAATAAAATAAGTTCTTTAAATTTATTTTTATTCCTAACCTTCAAATTATTCATAGTTTTTTAGTTGTTTAAGGTTTAATTTTGTTGTGTGACAACTTCTTGTTTTTAAAATGTATTAACTGTATCAATCTGTTCAGTATTTACAATTTATTGGTATATTTAAAAAAAATAAATTAAAGTTTAATTAATGCAATTTGCAATAATTAGTTATTATAACTTTAAAATGAAGATAAGTATATAAAATATTTAACCCCATAATTTCGATAATTTTATTGGATTTAAAAATGTACTCCAGATTATACTATTTGAACACACTTCCACGTTTGGTGACCCTCAACGGACCATATTTACTTTATTCACTCAAATAAATACACAATACTAATAAAAAGTACTACATAGGGATTTTCCAGTACATAATAAAATGGATATTATTTTCTCCTTGGATAATGCTGTATAATATACTGTATAGTCCATATTAAGGGACAATGTATTTATATAGGAACATATGTATATAAATATATAAATACATATACACAGTGGCGTCAAAATATATATTTATATTATATGATATTATATATTATGATTTTAGTAGGTAGGGGGTCACCTTTATCATTCTGACATTCTATAGTTATTTTATGAAAATTTGCTTAATAGACAACCTAAAAACTATATATTGTGTATGGTAAGGTAATTATAAGAGATATGTGGGTGTCAAAATTTTATGTGGAGGTGTCTAATGTCATAGGTAAAATTTTGGACTTCGGCGCCACATATGATATACATATGTACCTATATTATGTGAGCAAACATAAAATTAATGCCTCTTTTCAGTAATATTTGTGTATGTTAGAAATATGGACAAAGGCTGTGGCTGTCCCCTGTTAGTTCATTTTTTACTGTTAACTTCATTCCAACACCATGATGGGTGATGACGATGAGTAAATATATATTTATATAATTATGATATTTTGACAAGTTACAATAATATACTATGACATATTTATTATTTATTGAACTTAATATATTTTTATTTATATTAAAAAATATTGACTTTTTTGCTACCCTTCAATGTTATTCCTAAAGCCAAATGCATGTCTGCATGCTCCTTTTGCATCACTCTTGATGTACCTGTTCTAGGCACAGACCCATAAACTAACTTAGTTTATAGGCCTATAGATTTATGTATAGATGAATTTAAAGCAATGATGAATTAATAATTGTTAAAAATTTAATTTAAGTCTCTTGGTAGCACAATTATTTTTGGAGTTGCAACTAAATAGTAAATAATTAAAATCAATTTCAAACAAGTTAAACATATTATTTTCTATTTTTTGGCAGTTTATCCCAAATTTTGGAATAACTATTGAGAATTTCTGAAAATTACCTCTAGAGAACCTATAGCCAACCTCAAATAAGTTCAAATTATTCAATCGAAGATTCAGTATTTATAAATGCACTACCGTCTACCTTAGTAGGTACTTTCAAACTTGAAAGTTGAAATAGTCAATCAATTATTATTTACTGTTTAATAATTCCCGCCTTTTTTGCATTATATTGCTGTATTTTATAACGGTTTTTGCGAGAGTTTTTTCCAATTTCCCACCCCACCGTCACGATTCAAGAAGTACAAGCAAGTAGCAACTACTTACGAGTGACAACTGACAACTCGCTTAACCGCTCTTGAACGTCGTGTACTCTGGCACTCTGACTCTGCACTACTGCACATTTTTTTCGAATATTTTGAACTTGTGTCGTTAATATTGTTTGCTCGTCTTAACCATACGCCGCTTATTGATCGTGCTGTTCTTTAAAACTCTGACCATAGGTCATACCTTCTGCCGATTTTATTCGTGCTGTCGCACGTCGTCCTTTAAAACTCTGACCATAGGTCATATCAATGGCGTAGCCAGGGGGGGTTTTGGGTATTTAAACACCCCCCATTGACATTTCCCCCCTAATAAATATATTGTTTATAGGGTTCGGGACTGCTTGCATGTTTCATTGTAGTGGTAGTAGGTTATTTTAGATAAGTTATAAATTTGTCTTATCAAACAAAGTTTGAATTTGCAGATTTTTGCAAATTGTAGGACAATTGTACATTTGAGCGATTTTTCGCATATTTGTGCATATTTTAAATTTTTTTAACTTAAATGTAGGTACATACAATTGTTAAAATCATATTTGGATAACATTGAAAAATATCTTTAAAAATATTATGTTTGGTTAGGTATACAATAGGCGCTAATTTTGAGATTTGGGGAAGCCGAAGCCTAAAACCATACTATTATAAAATTTAGTAAATGTTTGGGAGACCTGTTAAAGTTCTTGGTGGAGCTTGGCTACGGTTGGCCCTATTTTCGCATATGGTACGTTAGACTTTATAAGTGTTTTGTGACAAGACTGTGTTAAAACTATAATTGGCATCTAGATTCTAGATTGTACGAATAAATGAAAATCAGTAGATATGTGTTCGTTCATCTCGGTGTTCCCATATCACGTTATTCATTATTAGGTACTCATTTATTACCTAGTATTTTATACCAGCATTTTTAAAAATCAAGTTTTATTTCACAATAGTTTAAAAATATCCAAAACATGCAATAGTATCCTCCGTCCATCATATTAATCATTAATCAATATAGGTACCTACCTATATTAAAATTTGTATACCCGAGTTTAAATTATTTTTATCATGTTTATATAGGTAGGTACCTACTTATTTTTTAGTTTTTTATTATAAAAATTGTAATATGTTTTATGAATTTTTCAAAAATAATATAAAAATGTAGCTACATATATTTAAGCATATTTTGAAAATCTTGACTGCATATTTCGATAGTTTTTAGTGCAACAAGTCAAGTCCCAAATCCTAAATTTATTTATATACGAAAACTGTAAAAACTTGGTTTTAATCTATACTTAAACACCCCCCATTTCATAATTCCGGCTACGCCACTGGGTCATATCTTCTGCCGATTTTATTCGTGCTGTCGCATGTCGTCCTTTAAAACTCTGACCATAGGTCATACCTTCTGCCGATTTTATTCGTGCTGTCGTACGTCGTCCTTTAAAACTCTGACCATAGGTCATACCCAGATTGGGTTATAATTTAGGTTTTAAGTACTATAAGCGCGAAGCCACAGCCAACCGCATATACTTGGTATGTGAGCGTCAAAAAAGTAGGCTTCATGAGTATTGTCCTTGTACAGCATCGGTGAGTACACAAGATGACAATAGGATAAGAATTCGGAATGGACACAACCATAGACCTGCAGATATAAATGTACACGTACCTTTCCTAAGAGAAGCAATTGGTGCAAGGGGCATTGATCCTGAAAACATGTCTGTTTCAGTTAGGACTGTTTATAACAATGCAATCGTTCAGTAAGTTCTTGGATTAATATTTTATTTTACTAGGTAACTATTATTTTCAAACATTATTTGCTTAACTGTATGTTTGATGGACTCATAGCTAGATAGGTAATATTAAATTACAACTAGGTAGTTTTCTAATTTTATATGAAATAATGTTTATTAGGTAATATATTTTTAATAATTTAATGGGTGAGTGATTATTATATCATTTTATTGGCTTTACTTAAAAAATAAATCAAGTAGCTATAAGTTCTATGTACCTACTTACCTATCATTATTATAGGTAGGTACCTAAAATAATTTTACAATATACACATGCAACACACCTCCTCGGTTTGTCAAACCCAGTGGCTGTCGATATTTATACCTAACTCCATCCAGTTAAGGAGTAGTTGGTTGGCTATTCCCACTACACGAACCGGTCCTTAGATCCGGGTTGTTGAATTGATATAAATAAAGTTTTCTGAGTTATATTTTACAGGTCCTAGAAACTTATGACCTGCGTTCATAAACTAACACAATTAACACGATATAGCAACGAATACAATGTTTTATTCAAGACTAAAGTAATTATAATATTATAACCAATAAAATACACTATCACCTGAGTAACCCTGTTCTTAAGGGTAGTATATTGAAGATAACAGGAGTAGCGGAGTACGAGTTGAACAATACTGAATTATTATAATTTAACTATTAGGTACGTTATTATATACTTAAAGTTAATCAATTAATTACGTTTAATAATATTGTAAATATGACTATAGTAGACTGATGTATAGTCTCTATTTCACGGATCAAAACTCGACTGGCTGCTATGCCAATAATATATAGGCTCGTACTCTACGTTCCTGTTTTCTGTTTACCTAAGCAAATTCGCCGAGTGCGACATAAATGACGAGTCAGTAAACTGCGAACCGTTACAGTTACCCCCCTCGCCACTTAAAATCTGCCCTCAGATTTTAAATTGAAAAAAATTAAAATAAAAAACTTAATCAAACTGTAATCAAGGTATGTTAGTAAACACGTGATTATACCTTGGTTATTTTCGACGATGAACATCTATTCCGTACTTCTCGGTGGATATAGCCTTGTCGGAAAATCCCTCATTTAATCTTCTCAGGATATAACACGGTTATATTTTACTCATTTAAATTTAATTTACTTTTGGTGGTCATGTCATTATTACGTTATTTTTTGAAAAGAAGTAAAATAAATAATAAAAAAAAAAAAAAAAAATATAATTACATGTATAATATATACTATATACTATACATATAGATTATACACATAAAATAAAAATTATACATTATAAAAATTGTATTTATTCATTATTGCTTACCTATCCAATGAAAAACGTTGCCAAAAATTGGATAAGTTTACAGATTATTTTGTGACAAAGTAGACATGCCTTAAAATTATAACTATAGATTTGGGTTTACAATGTTTAGAACAATAGTGGTTCTCAGGTTTACATAACGCCATAATAAACTAAAACTATTTGTTAGTAAAAAAAAAATATTAAGTATATAATAAAAGTATAAAGAAAACGTCATTACTGTATAGCCGTTAAAACAGCTGTTTAAGAATGTCATTCATAACATCGTAAATTATTGCTCTTGTTTTGCTACTTATTCTGAAATCATCTATGATTAGTATACAGTGTATAATTTATTATATCAAAAATATTATTAACATCGTCATCATTCATTCATCAATAACCCACGCATACGTTTTGTACTATGTCATATCCAATTGGAAACAGGGAACAAAAGTAACAAATAGTCTCTTTGTTTGTTATAGGTAATGAAAAATACTTTGAAATCCTATTCAAATTTAATTTAATTTAGTATCTAAAACAACGTCGAAGTGGTATGATGTGTGCCTCATAATTATCGATAATGTAAATCTCATTTTTTGTCTTGACCATAATTCCTTTAATGAAAGTAATAGATTATGTATATAGTTTCATTTAAAATAAGTATAATTAAAATAATATAGTATACCTATTTCGTTCTGTATCAAAATTTGCGCTTTATTCGTTAATTTAATCGTTTAAATACTTGGTTTTCATATTTTAAACGTAAGTATTTATAAGAATAAAATTATTCATAAATTGGCTAATACTTTGCCTTTTTCGGTATAACTGCTAGTAGTAAAAAAAATTTTTACCTACTTTATCATAAAAATTATGTCTTTCAAAAATATATTTTTTGAATGTATATAGTTTAGGTCATTAAGATATATTTTTCTCAATTTTCATATCTATCCATGTTTGAAATACTTGATAAGAGATTGTTCTAGGTGGGGTCAATGTGGACACATTATGAAATGCCGACTCACAAGGTCTCTTTCTAGAATTTAAATATCTAACAAATAATTTTTTTGAACATAATAAAAATTGATTTGTTATAACTCTAGTTGTTCCTAAACTCTGATACTTATTATACTTTTAATGAAGTCATAACAATTTTTGAATAATTTGAAAAACTTTTAAGTAAGTTTATAAATTATACGAGTATGTCTTCGTATAAATAAGGACACACAAACAACGCATCTCTTGCACATTAAGTTTTTTTTTTGATTTTACTTTCATTATACATAGATTATTGTAGAATATATTATGTATTATATTATTATTGTATCATTTAAATATTATGTAATTATTTATTCTTTAAACGAGTGCCACTAAATGATTTACTTGACGTATTTGTAATGTTTGGGCTAGTGTAGCCCCTAAAAGTACATTCTGCATTTATTTCTAATATTTTTATAAATTTTTTTTTTATTTTTAAACTGGTGCATCTAAATAACTTTTTTGACGTCTACGTATTGGTTGGGTTGTTGCGGTTTCTAAAAAATAACTTCTGCATTTATTTTTGATATATTTTATGATAATGTGTATAACTATATACCCTACAATTATTATTACAGCGTATAATGAATAATTATGAGTAGTTAAATATGTTTCCTTTCTTAAACTTTCTTCTTGTATTTCTAACATGTTTATTACAGAGTCTAATGAATTAGAAGATTTTGATATATCAGATAATTGGTTGTCTATCGTCTTTAATACCGGTAGAGTTATTGGTGGTTCTTGTATTTTATTAATTTTATTTATTAAGTTTGTAGACACATTTGTTAAGTGAAATTGTGGTACAAAGTCTATATTTGTCGTCATATTAGCATAACAATTATTTGGTTTTAAAATTGTTGTAGGGGTTGTTACATAACAAGCTTCGTTTATTGATAGGATCCCTGTTCCAAATAGTTTTAGTATTTTACTATTATCTGGGCATACTAATGTTACAGTATTTAATTGATCTGATGCATATATCCAAGAATTTTTTAAGATTAGTTTTTTATAAAATGTTATTGAAGTTTTTATGTGTCTTACGTCACAAGAAACTGGTAAATTTAAAGGGTCAATGAATAATTGAACTTCACAAGTGTTTCTGATTATTATATTATGTGGGTTACATATTGTTATATCTAAAGAGTACCCACATCAAATAATCTTGGTGCGTAAAAATTACGAATTTTTCATTGTCCTGACTTATTGCCAAATACTCGTTCGATGGTTTAATAAAAATATAATTTTTATTTTTTATGGGTACTGGAAATGGTGTTATGTGATATATAACATAACTATCTAACTCACACAGAGGGATATGTATAGTATAAATTAAATACGTGTCCATAAAGTTTAAGGAAATAGTCAGTAGTTTTGAAAAATCAAGAAAATTATTTATTCTTTCTGGGCTTTGTGGGATGGATAACTGCTTAGGAAGTATTTTTTCGATTTCTTTTAGCTGATTTATTATTGTATTTGGACTAACTATTGAAGGATGTAGTTGTCCATTTTGGCCCCAGATTATTTACTCAATGAGTTCCTCAGTTTCCTGATTAAATTCGGTTAATATTAAATTGAAAAATATTAAATGTTGTGTTAATGTCTGCGAAATATCTATCGTTTGTATATTCTGAATGCTATTATTAACGTCACATATCAACTGGTCTAACGTTGTTTTTAATTTTATGGTATTCTCGTTTATTGTTTTAGTTATGTTGTTAAAATTATTTAGTGTTGAGTGAACTATTCTTGTTTGAATATTAATTAGGTCTAATGTTTTTTTTTATTTTGTCCTGAGTGAGATTTTATCTTTTCATCAATTTCGATTAAATCGTCCTCGTTTAATATTCCAAAGGCCCATTTTTGAAAAGAACCTATTACATTAACTAAACCTCTTTTGGATATTCTATGTGTTTTAAGATTATTATAAGTATTAAATCTTTTATTTAGTTGTGCAATAGTGTTGTTTATCAGACCGCTAAACTGTTGATAAATTTCAGAAACGTTTCCTATGGATTTAGCTCTACAAAATGTCATTGTTTTATTATTTATTTCCATTAAATCATTATATTTAATTTCATAGTTTGTGGTGTTAACGAGGGTTATTAATTTAAAAGTATCTGTGGTTAACTTAATTTTTGAAATGTACTCATAGTAAATTCCTGAATTTTCTATTTTATGATCCGTGTATTTATTAATGCCAGCTGTTTCTACCATGAAAAGTATTAAAGAAATAAAAATCATTCTCATGAAGTTGGAAAACATGTTTACTTTGTGTAATTACGTTATTTTTATGAAAGTGGGTTTCTTTTTTTTTATTTTTTATTTTTTTATTTTTTATATAATACAGTATTTCCGAAACCTCTGGTATGTAGTCTAAAACTGAGCTTAATTCAGTGCACAAGGATGATCTATCTTCCTTATCTTGTAAATAATTATTTAAGTAGTTGATTATGTTATTAAATTGTTATAGATTGTAATAAAATTATATGATTGATGTACGATGTTTTAATACTCACAGTTTTCTTCTTGTATTAAGTATTTGCAATAAAATGTTATATTACTATAAGAATGAAAGAAATTTAACATATAATTTTAAATATTTTTTTTTTATAAGATATTCACATACTGAAAATGTAAGAACAAGTGTTCGATTGACGGTTGTCGTGAGACTAATCTGTATATGTAATATGCAATAATACAATATAGGTATAATAATGAAATCGTCTTATTTTATGCTGATATCGGGTTTCTTTTTTTTTTTTTTTATGAATAATAATACGTTCTATGCGTTGGGTGTCTTTTGTCAATACATTTTTTTATTTGTTGTACATGAATTGGCACATCTACTAATTTACCATTCTTAGGTAATTTTATTAAATATGAATTTGTATTTAATTTCTTTTTTATAGGATATGGTCCATCATATCTATCGGAAAATTTATGTTTACGTACTGGTATTTTTACTAAGACCGTTCGCCTACTTTAAAATCTATGTCTGATTTATTTTTATCTATATTTATTTTTTGATTCTCAAAAGCTTTTTTTAATATCTCCGGTATAGTGTCACGAACTCTCTGTAATTTATTTAATTCTTCGATAACTGAGTGCTCTAATGAAGAAGGGATTACTGCAATGTCAAAAATTGAACTAGGTTCGTAACCGTGAAGTAAATAAAATGGAGAATATAATGTCGAATAATGTATTGCTGAATTATATGCGTGTAATACTATTTTTAATACATCGGACCATTTTTCATTATCTTGCATGTACGGGGCTATCATATCAACTATTACCTGATTTTGTTTTTCTACCCCTCCTTGACTTGTTGGTCTATATGCAATACCTTCTGTTTTCTTAATATTTAAAATAGTTAACATGTCGGAAATTACTTTGGCAGTGAAATGGCCGGTACCATTGTCTGATCTAACTACTTTCATAGCTCCATAAGACAGAATTAAATCTAATAAAAATGCGGTTGTAGTTTTAGCATCTGCATTTCTACAAGCTTTTTCTACGCAATATTTTGTTACTCTACAGGTCGCTACTATTTGAATCCTCTCGAAATCATTAAGGGACCAACATAATCGATTGTTACATCCGAAAAGGGTATTCCACTTTCTACTGGGTACGTACGCATTTTTCCTATACCTGTGCTGATTTATCAGGTTTACGTTTCTGACAATGAATACAGGAAGTAACATATGCTTTTATTTGTTTGTGCATCAACGGCCAATGGTATCTAATTCTAATTTTATTATAAACTTTGTGAACTCCTAAGTGTGCTCCTGACATTTTATTATCATGAAAATGATTTATTACTTCTTTGGAAAGTACTATTGGAATCGCTAGTACTAACTTAGGTACGCCTTTAATTATTTGTTTATAGTAAATCAATCCGTTTTTATTATGTAAAATATAAGATTTTGCGTTTTTTTGCCATTTTATATCAATTAATTCGGGGTTTTCTAAAGCAGTTATTATATTTTTTAAATAATTGTCCTGTGCTTGCAGGATTTTTATATTAACTGGTTCAATTAACGAAACAATATTTGTATTCGGATCATGTATTGCGACACTTATTTTGATATCCGTGTCATTAAAAATAAATTTTATCATATTAGAAATTATTCGCCAATTTAATTTGTCTAAACCACACGCAATTCGTGGCATAGCTAAATTATTTAATTTATGCGTAATGCAAAATTCCTTTAATTTTTTTAAAATTTCAAAAAGCATTTCATAAGTAGGTTTTTCGTGATATTTTGTTTTAGTTATTAAATAAATTATATATCGATTTTTAAATTTAAGGAATCAGTCGCGCCATGCCAGCCGTCCGAGTAGCTCCGTGTACTTTATCTTATTCCGCACGTTTAACTCAGTCGTTTTTCTTCGTTTAAAACCGAAAATCGTCCCAAACTAAACACGCTTTCTTGCGTCTGTTTATTTCTTCTGTCGGACCAGAGGACCAACGAAAATCTCAATTCTGGTGACAAATTTAATTATATCTAATTCGGGTGGCAGTGCGCTGTACGTCCGCCCGCCCGTTATCTAAGCGGCCTTATCGGCGCAATTAAATTACAGACCGCAGGTCGTTATCTACACCGGCGTCGAATATGCCGACGCAACCAAAGTCCACGTCCTCTAATAAAAACAACAGCTCATTACGTACACCCGTCCAGAACAATATTATATCACGGCCGACAACTTTGAAGGCAGCAAAATCTAATAATAAACTACTAGATAAACCAGCTCTATGCATTCTTAAATCTGTATTTATTTTATTTACCATTTATTAGATTTTACTATAAGTATTATATTTAAATAAGTAATAATTCAATAACTTCAAATCAAGCTATGTTATAATACAGTTTCTACGGTCTACATGTTGGGACATAAATTTAAGTAAACAGTATCTTAATTTATAATCTGTAGTTCGTAGGTACGCGAGGGTATTGAAAATATTACGGCGGCATTTGCGTATAATGAATTATATAATGATACGAATGGTACTGGACGAACGTTCATAGACAAATAAACGGCGCTCCCGAAGTCCCGAACGAGCACTCGTCGCCGCCGTCGGCCGGTTGCGAATAGTAGGCGTGACTTAAACGCCGCGCGCTTGCGGATCGTGAAAACACCTAACAGCGCATCCTCTCGGTCGTTGCATGCGTACAGCTTTGGGTGACACGTCCTCTTAAGAGGACGCCACACCGAAAGCGAAACGTAAACAACGACCGAGAGAACACGCAGTTAGGTGTTTTCGCGATGCGCAAGCACGCGACGTTTAATCCGCACCCACTACTCGTCGTCGGCGGCCGGCCGACGATTGTGCTCATTCGGGAGCAATGTTTATTATTTTCTCAACCTTCGTTTGTGGCAGGTCGCGTAAATATAAAATGCATACACGTTACACGTACATTATGCCGCATTGCCAACGTAATATTTTTAATATTCGCGCATACTTACGCGAATTGTATTTATTGCGTAATAGTACTATATTAGTTTTATATTGAGTATATTTTGAATGTTAAAGCTATAATTTTGTATTTTTGTAATAATATGTGTAGGTACACTATGTAGCAATTAGGCAAATAGGGAATTCTATGTCAGCAAACAATCCATATGCTTCAACTGAAACACCATATAATTCTTCATACTTTTTTCTGGCTTGACGTTCCATTTCAATACCATATGTCACTTCTTTAGTCGTTATATTAGGTCTATAAAGTAGGGAGTAAACTTTTTTTTTACAACTTGTAATCGCGTGAGAGGTACCTACATTATTGTTCACGGACCGCCGTTCAGAACGTTTCGTGTCAATGCAGTAGACCGTTTCTTATAATATTTTTATTTCGCAAATTTATTTCTAAGCACACGCCACACTCGCTCCTGAATCCTGGCTTTGCATTCACTAGTCACAACTTACTAGTTGTTATTTAATTTAATATGTGTACCTATAAATAAAGTACAACAACTTTTATAGAACAGCATTTACATATTTTATAGTGACGAAATAATCCTGAATGCTACCAGCTTACTTTCTGTATATTTCTAAAATTTGTCCGTTCTTAATTATTACTAATTCATATAATTACCAAACATACTAAATATATTATACAATAATTCGTTTTAATGTTTTAATAATATTATTTTTTGGTTCTCCGATAATAATGCACACAAAAAACAACACATTATTTTTTTTTTATTTTAATTTTCTCCAATATTCGGTCTGGTTCTAGTATATCTGATTTTAACATACGTTTCGGAAATTGAGAATTGATTATTTCCGGCAACAAACATTCCAAATAAAACCTATTACATAATAAATAATATATGTTACATGAGATATTTTAAAATTCGATTAGATATTTAGATTAATTAGATTTAAAAATATGAAAATAACAATATATATTAGCTATTTAATAAAAATAGTTATTACATTTTCAATTGTTTCTCCATTTTATCCATCCAAAAGTTATTATCATATTCGATTTTTTCGATATTAATCCATTTTTTTTGTATATACTATGAAAAAACATTTCTGTCGACAAGTTGCTCGTAGTTACGAGTGGTCTCTTTTTAAAATAACTTTGTTGTCTACAACTTTGCAGTATTTCAACTGTAATTTTATTAAATTACAAATAAGACAATGAAGTATTTTTTAAAAATAATAATGGTTAATAATTTGTTATATTTTGTTAATAACTTATAGTTTTAGGTAATAAATTAATATAAATTACAAATCATAGTAACACCTGTTTATTATTTATGGCATCGATTGCATTTTCTGTATTCTGGGCTGAATATGGACACTTGATTTCAATCAAAGCGTCTTTTCCAATCAACCTATCTGAAAGTATACAAATTTGTTGATAGATCGTAAATTATGTAAAATGAAAAAATATAATTTAACAATTAATTTAATTTATACATTATTGCATGTTCACTAAAAAAAAATACCTTGACTTGCTGCTAGGAATGGAATTTCAGGATCAATAACTAAGCCACATTCAATCACTTTTTTAGTAGTAATTTTTTCAAATTTTTGACGAGCGTTTGCCTCCATATTTCTTCCATATTCTAAAGATTTTGTGTAAGGTTCTGTTCCATATAAAATATTATATACCGTATTTTTACAGCTTGTATTAGATCGCATTTTGCAAATTTGACCGTATCTGGAAGCTGGAAGACGTGTTTTTCGTTCTTTGAACCAAATTTGAGTGTTACTTTGTCCTCTCGTATCTTTTTCAATTTGTGAAAAATTAGACCGACTTAATGTTTCCAGGAAATTTGTTTTTTTTTCTTCAATCTCTTTTTGAGAATACGAATCAATAAGAGGTTCAGCCATGCCGTAATCTGCATCTGGTCCATCTGAACGTTTAGTTTTATTTTTTCTAATTTCTGGAAATAATATCCTCCTTTTTCATTGTGTTGGCTGTTTTTCGATCGTAATTTAGAAGAAATCGCTTTCCAAATTTACCTTAAATATTTATGATTAAAAGTATATTGTACTAAATAATACCAGTTAATAGTTATCATATCATAAATCAATACCAATTAAATAATAAATTAATAATTTAGTTTACCTGGACTACAGTTAGTTATCGTTTTGTGAATTGTTCTTAAATATTGCTTTGAATTAAAAGATACAACAGCTGCCTCCACTCTTGTTGTACTACCTTTTCCCGAGAAATTCAATCTTTTACCTGCTACGAACTTGTTTATTAAAGCATTGAACTGTTCGCATATATTATTATTTTTGTTCTCTAACAAACTAGCTGCGTTAGATAGAAGCCGCGATATATAATTTTTTATTTCATACATTATTCCAGAGGTTTCAGCCTCGGGAACCAAGTTTTGTTCGTTATTTTTCGACCCGTCACGAAAATAAGAACTACAATTTATATGTTGGCCAAGTCGATGGTGCATTCGCAATATCTTTTTGTATACCTACAATATGAAAATACAATTAATTTTACTATATTTTATTTTTGAATTACCTATGTATGAATTATTTTATTGATTTGTTTGGTTAATTTATTACAATACAAATAACGTTTTTTTTTAAAAAAATATATAATGTTTAGTTACAAGCATTCAAAAATTATAAGAAGGTACCTAAATATATATATATATTAGAAATACACTAATACCTTTAATTTTTTGTAATTTAGTGATACCAATTTCATTTTTCCAGTGTAAAACAGACTTTGTCACGTCTCCTCTAAACCGCAAAATATTTCATAAAATAAATTTACGTATTCGGAGTGGAAATTTTGTGTTTCTGGCTAGTGCTGTAAGTTTAGTAGCATAATTCCGCATAATATGATTTCGGCACTCTATTTTACGAATATGAAAATTTGGGCCATACGGTTGAAATTCATTCAAACGTTTTGTGACACTACTGTCCCCGTCGCCTATTAAATTTTTGTATACAAATAGTTATAGAAATTATTAGTTATTATAAATTGTTTAAGATTTATTTTGATTTTACCAATTAAACAATTATACTTCAGCCCATGCATTTCTATGCTTTTGCTAAAACCCTCGAGCACACCATCCGCTTCCATACTAGTTGAAGATTTATGCCAATTAAGAAAACATTTGTGTTCAGAAACAATGACTTGATTACTATTTTTCGATCTTTGGCATATAGTACAATACTTATTCCGTATTCCGATAAAAAGAACTTTTTTTGTTTTAAATCCTATTATCGTTGCCTATAAGTAATTTGATACAAGAAAAATCTAAATTTATGTACTTACCTAAATGCTTACTATATTTAATATGTTTATTTTTGTATGTGTAAAAATGTAAAATTATTATTATTGTCTGTATATGTAACTTACTGCACCAGATAACGCATCGTATTTTGTTCTGTAGCTACTTTTTGACCATTGGCCATCTGCAACAACAGTTATAATTGGTATACCATCTACATCCACTTCGCCACACTCTAGTGCAATTTGTTTTTCTTCTTCACCCGCTCGTTTCATCTCATCCCACGCTGTGTCATGGGCAGTATCTGCTACTCCTTCTTGAATTTTTATATAGCTTGTTTCTGATACTGTAGGAATTTCAAGAAATGCCATAAGTTCTGATAACTGTGTGTAACCAATACCAATTGCTTGACAAGCATGCACAGCAGCTTTGTTTACGGGACATTTTTCCGTCTTTGGATTTTCGGTGTAAATTTTATTTTCAATGTTACAAATTTTACACTTAAATGTTAAAATTGACTGATGGCCCATTATTTTTTCGGATTGAAACTCCATGTTCATAAATGAGCAATCGAAACCACCATCGTGTACCATTGTTTGTATTTGATTAATAAAATATAAAATATCAACAATTCTTCGCCCAGTTAAAGGTCTAAGTTTATAGTTAAAACAAATACAAATAAATAAATAAAAAATAATAACAATAGGTAACTATAATTAATGTGAACTCATACTCGGTAACGTTTATATATGAATCATCACTGACGGACTGAATTTTAGTCAAATGTTCATAATTATCCGAATTAATGGATGTTGTATTAGTGTTACTAAATAAAAAAAAGTAATAGATATTAAAATAAAACCTTAGGTACTTATAAGAAAAATAGTATTAAATCTTTGCTCACTCTAATCGAGAACATGAGGCCTTATATTCAGGACAAATCAATGTTGCATCTAAATTACTTCATAAAATAACAAAGTTATTCGATATATTCATAATTTAACTTGGTTTTAATATTTACTTTATATCCGATGATAATGTATTCCTACAGACGATACAGACGTTTCATCAAGATTTAAATCGTGTACTAAAACACTGCATTAAAAAAAATTTGATAGATTAAAATATAATCTAAAGAAAATACAAATATGCATACTTATTGGAAACAATTGTTGAGTTATAATTCAAAATCATATTTTCTGCATAAGAAGACGGAATTACATTATTTAATTCATTAATTAAATAAATTAATCATTTCTAAATAAATATAAAATCAAAAAAAAATGTTGAAAAATTATTTCATAACATATAGTCACTTTTGAATACCATTTTTTGTATATTTTTTTTTAACTTTGCATAAATTATTATTTAACCGTAATAACTAATTATTTATAAATGTATAATTTATTACAATTATTAGATTAGACTGATTTGAGTAACTACATTACAGTGCCGCAACTAGGTTTTGTAGGGCACTAGTTTAAAAAATGTTATGGGGCCCTTGTACTTGTATAATATATTCATAGATAAAAGCTTAGTGTACATTATTGTAAATTGTTTTTACATAGTACATGACTCCTAGGAATCAGCCTTTATAACTGAACTTTACTTGTTACCTTGTAGTTTGAATTCTATATACAATTTATAAATTAATACTATTTACAATTAGCTTATTTACATTATTCAAATATGTTAAAATCGCGAAAATTTGAAGTTATTTTGTTGTTGAATATTCATAAAATTTTAAGTATTTATACCTAAGATTTGAAAATTTGGTACCAAATTTTCCATAAGTTTTTCTTTGAATATCTGTAAAAAAAATTCTACCGGACAAAAATTTTCGATGTTTATTTTTATTCAAAAAGTATAAGCCGTAGAAATTCAAAACTTCCACCAGTTGTTTATTGTGACATTTTCTTCACGGTATTTTTTTTTCAAAATATTTCGTTAATTTTTACATATATTATAGGCTATTGAAATATTCGACTTTTTTTGTTTGTTTTTTTTATAAATGTCGATAAAATTACATAAAATACATAGGCACAATTTTTTTTATAAGCGTTTGAAACTTCAAATTTTTACGAAATATGATATAATCGCGAAGTGGATATATAAAATTATAGTTGGCGCCCTAAAAATAAATTTTTCCCGCGCCCCTTAGAGGTAGCCAGTAGGTAGCCTGTTACATACACCAGTCAAGTAATTAAAAAATTGAATACAAACATAAATAGGTACTTGATTTTAATTTTGCAGTAATAATTAATTATTAATTTTATTTAAATTTTTATAAACAAAAAGTATAAGATGTATATTATATAGCAAATATATGCAATACAAAAATATAATTTAATTTTTAATCATTAGGTAATTGTGCCAATAGTGGTAATACACTGTAAAAATATTTTATTACAATTAAATAGCAGATACCTACATTGTTGATATAAATAGGAAAAAAGTAAGTAATAATAATACCTTACATAATATATTATTTTATTTTGTATTATAAAATATAAATGATGAGTATTTTACGTAAAAAAATTTTTTGGTAATTTATCGAGTCATTTTCCGGTTAAATTTACCAAAATTACGGTAAAATTAGTAAATTTTTATTAAAATTCAATTTATAGTGTACCTATTTAATTTTTTTTACAATATTATGTAAAGAAGGCAAGACAAATATAAAATAAAGCATTAGTATTTAATCCCTTTATTAAAAATAATAATTAATAATTATAGTTTTCTATTATGTGTTTAAATAAAAATAATTAATAAAATGTTACAAATTAAAAACATAATATCGATCAATATAATTTTATAAAATATTGATTTTTATTATAATTCTAAAATCTCGATAAAAATATAAAAGTATACAAATAAAGTGATCACTCAACTTTTTGAACGGTAAAAAAATGTAAATCGTAAATTTTTTGCAAATTTATACGAGACTCACATCACTATAAAATATATGAACATATGCTATAAATCAAGTAATATTCATAAAATAATAAAACTATTATATATATACCTGTATAGTAATTTAACATATTATTATGTTCTACATAATAACATATTTTACTTACAAAAAGTCACAAAATTGGACATGAAATAATGTATTTTTATTTTGAAGCTTATATTTAAAAGTACTTACTGCACATCCTTACGAACCCCATTACGAACTTCTTTCATTTTTTTTTTTTAAAGAAATCTTACCCGATCGGGCTCCTTTCTTTTGGATGGCGCGAATTTTTTTTGGTGACATTATGTTAACAATGGTTAATACAATTTTGGCACGAAAAAAAAATATGGTTAGATACAACAGCATAAAAATTAAATACAATTTATATAATGAGTAATTAATATAAAGGCCGCTCTGATATTGCTAAATTATAAGGGCCCAGCCACACTACTCCGGTTTCACCGGACCGGTGAAAACGTTCATTATAAACCGGACTGGTCATTGTCGCCACACTATTGCGGTTTTTCCGCGTAAACGGTTACCCTTTCCACCTAAATTTCGACCTATACACCTGATAAACATGATGTAGTTATTCAGTTGTAGTATTGCAAATGATCATTTGTTTGCACGTGGATTTTGAGTTCATCCATTAAATGTAAATCGTGAAAAATCACAAAGATTTTCATTATTTTTTGAAAATCTAAGAAAACATCCAGATAAATTTTTTGAGTATTATCGGATGTCCATAACATCGTTTGATGAACTTTTGGAATATATACGTGAATATATTACCAAAAAAAATACATATTTTCGAAATGCAATTTCGGCGGAAGAGCGTTTGACAGTGACACTGAGGTAAGTGATATTTAAATATTTTTTTCTTATTCAAACTGGGAAAATAACATATTATAACTATAACATACCTAATACATATAGGTACTACATATTTTCTAAACTTAAATAGGTACATTAAAATATAAAATCAATATTTGTTCAGCACTACACCCGATATCAAGGTTACAAGCCAATCTTGTTAAGTAATTTAAGAAAAGTATTCCAAAAGTAACCTACTGTACAGCAGAGCGACTTTTTTAAGTATGGGATCCTTAAAAATAAATGCTCCAGGGGTCTTTGGTGTGCAAGGCCGAGTGGCCGACACTGATTAGGTACATATAATTAAAAAATATATTTAAATATTTTAGATTAAAACATTCAAGTTTATTTAAATAATCATAGAATCATAATAGTTTAAATTTTAATAATGCAAAAACAATTAACATTTGTAAAAAATAAAGATAGTTAACACTTTTTATAAGTACCTACTTGGTACAGCAATAAATGTAAAATAAAATAAATTAGTTTTCAACTTAACCTACCCGGTATAATAAAAGATAATACAATTTATAAATTATTAATATTTATTTAAATAATAATCATTTATCATTATTATTTTTATAAGGATGTGTATCTGTATGGGAGCCAGGAAGTAAATAAGGATTAAATATAGGTGGTATTGTTGACAATGTTGAGGATGTTGGTGTAGTAGAAATTTGCTGATAAATATCTGATGGATGATATGTGGTAAATGAAGTGGATACTGTAGGGTTGAGACTATCGGGATAATTTGTTTGAAAACTATATGGAACTTCGGATTGTAAAGGATTTATACTATGGATACTATGATTAGAGAGGTCTGGTACAGGATTGTTTGAGTTTGATGTGTGAACAGGATTTTGGAAATTGTGTGGTTGTTGTACTGTTTTAGAAAGAGATTTGAAAAAATTAATTACGTGTGATTGAAAATCTAGTTTTTGCTCTTCTGTTAATTTTCTTACGTGATTTAAAAAACCCATTAAAAGTGCCACATCAGGATCTACATCTTCTGATTTTTCTAGCATACGCAACAATTTCGATTGGAAAGGAGTCTCAGCAATTTTTTTTTTTTACTTTGAAAGTTTGTTTTTTCATATTGAGACGCAGACGGACCAGGCAAATCAGAGATATTCATATTAATTTCGTTATCAGCATCTTCTATGACCGACTCATCATGTGTGTTGTGAAAAATTTCATCGACTTCATTTTCTGCACCATCCACAATATTACTTGTCGTCCTAATAATAATAATAATTTATTAATATGATACAAATACATTTCTTAGATTATTTTTAGTTATTATTTTAATAATTATTTTGTATATTATAATATTCAACTTATTAATAATAAAAATGAATAAGAAAATAAATGGTCATTTGTAAATCTGATTAAGGACAATTTTGAAACGTTTAAGTAGAAATTTAAAAAAAAACACACACGCATTGTCAAATCATTACATTTATTTAGCTCCGCTCAGAATCTAAAATTATTATATATTATAATACGCAATTTGTCTATTATAATGTATTTAAAATTGAAGTAAAACTTACTTTCTTTTTTTCACTGTTTGTTGCAAAAAATTTAATGCATCAGCATATACATATTTTTTTTTTGAAGTTCCTTCAGCACCACTTTTTCCCTGGTTGATAAATTTCGAGTAATTATCACGAATATGACGCCACGTATTTTTCATTTCTTTTACTATTAAGTTATTAAAACAAAATTAAAAATGCATAAGAATTATGAAATAGTTATAATTTTAGGTATTAATAGTAGGTAGATAATAATAAACTGCAATAATTAGGTCGGTGATTTATAATAAAAAAAACAGTCATAACCTAAAATAGTAACTATAAAAATTTGTTTTTAATTTAAGGTTTTTATCTACTGGCACAAGTTTTGGTGCATTACAATTTGATTTTTACATTGCTCGGAGTACTATTGGGGAAATCGTAAAAGAGACATGTACGATTTTATGGATGGTTTTACAACCGAAAGAAATGCCAGAGCCTTCAACAGAAAGATGGGTCGAAATTGCAAATACTTTTTATGATAAGACTAATTTTCCAAATTGCTTAGGGGCAATAGATGGTAAGCATATTCGATGTAAAGGTCCAAACAATTCAGGCTCATTATACTTCAATTACAAAAAGTACTTTTCGATTGTGTTGATGGCGATTGCTGATGCCAACTTATGTTTCATTGCAATTGATGTTGGTGCCTATGGGAAAGAGGGTGATTCAAATGTATTTAAAGAGAGTTGTTTTGGAAAAAAACTTTATTCAAATCAACTCAAACTACCAGAATTAGCAAATTTACCAAACACAAATGAACATCCTCAGCCTTTTGTATTTATCGGAGACGAGGCATTCGCCTTACACTCGAACTTATTAAGACCATACCCAGGACGTGGTCTTAATGATACTAAACGGGTATTCAACTATAGGCTATCAAGGGCAAGAAGGACGGTAGAATGTACCTTTGGTGTTCTGGCTAATAAATGGCGTGTCTTACATACACCAATACAAGTTGAGCCTGATTTTGTGGACGAAATAATTAAATCGTGTTGTGTTTTACACAACTTTGTTCGAAGAAGGGATGGCTTCAACAACGAAGATACAGAGACCAATATGTTGGATGATATTGAAGTTCGTGGTACTGGTGCTCGTACTCAAGGTACAGATAGTTAGAGACTTCGCAAAATATTTCATGGGACCTGGATCAGTGCCATTCCAATTTCAAAAAATTTAATTTTGATCGTATTTTTTATTTACCTTATTTAATGTTTTCTATTTAAAAAAAATAGTATTATTTATACTTATTTTTTTTTTAATTTAAAATAAATTGTACATAGGTACAATTATTATAAAACATCTTTTAACTGTAAACGTTTATACATTTATTTATACTGAATTTTGATTTTAATGAAACTTTACAATAATATATAGCGTATACATCAGAATAACACATAAGCTACAAATCACCCCCCTAGGTCCAACCAGAGGATGTGCTCAAACAGAGAATTAGAGATTTAAGGTGGAAATTTTTGTTTATAAGTGGTTGCCATGGGTTTTAAAATTATTATAATAATAATTATTGGTTGCCGTGAAATCAGTGTATTCATTCAGTGCATTTAATTTTTTTGTACGCTGTGTTATGTATCACAATTACGTAAATATTGAGCGTATTATAATTTATACTTACATATAAGTTACGTAAATGGTACATAAAACAATCACCATATTATGATTAGTATCTATTTGTTTTTTTGTACCTACTACCTATAAGGTGTTATTGTTATAATAAATTAATTTAGGTAAACATCATAAATATCTACAATTTTAAATTGTATTTAAATGTTTTACACGTGATATAAAAACAAGGTACGATCGTAACTTTTTGACGGCCAGATCCTTTGGTAAGCATGTGAAGTAGTGCAGTATACACACTGTATATAGTAATAATTATTTAATGATAATATGAAAATACGGGACACGGGTAACTGGTAAGCAAGTGGCGTATGCGCGAACTTGGACCAAATCTGCACTTTTGCTATCATACCATTGTTGTTAATATCATGGTTTTATATGTAATATTAGTCAGGGATTTTGATTTGGTAATTAGAAATCAGTAAAATCCTTCGTTATATTGTATTGATATTTTTTGGTAAGTACATTTTTGGGTACCTAATCAAAATCTCATCTTTGTTATGAATATGTATGTGTTATTTCCTTACCTCGTTCATCTTTTGCATTTTTTTCCAGCTCATTCCAATCTAAATACATAGAGCTTCCGATGTTCATCCAACTTTTGAGCTTAAGGTGTTTGTCCGAGTATTCTCTGGAGCCCATTTCCCATATCGAATTATTATTGTGTATACATTGAATAAATTTATCTGTTTTATCAATGCCAAACATGATAATAACTGATAAATTTATTCAATAAAAAAATAATTAAAAAAATCACAAATTTTTTTTTTTGAAAACCGCAGTCCGGTTAAACTCACCAATGTGACAAGTATGATATAAAATAATGTGTTTTGATTATTTCATCCGTCTATCCCTTTCCGTTTTCAACGCATCATGTGCCGTTTCGACCGGTCGACGCATAACCGGACATGTTCGTACAGGAATAGTGTGGTGGGTTAAATTTAAATCAATGTGTTTTGATAAACCGGAGTAGTGTGGCGGGGCCCTAAATAAGTTTAGATATGGTCTATATTATTATTCAAGATAATAATAGTATGTCCATCGACTTCTGATTATCGGAAATGTTTATTTTTGTCACAATTTGTCGCGCGGTTGCCCGGTGCCGGCCGATGACGAAAAACGCGAGTGCTTGAATGGAGTGGGGGAAGCCGCGTTTTGTCGTTTTACGCCACCAGGGAATAATTCGATAATAATTAGAAAAATTATTTTACAATAATTCCATATGCTAAAAATTGTGTCGTAGCGTCGTTATTTTTTTGATATCACTACCCAATAATTTTTAACAATCATTTGAAAAATACAAAAAAGTCAAATGTTCTCAAACCTATAACTTTAAACGTATTTATGTTATCCAAATAATAAAAACGCTACGACATAGATAAAATTGTCCTCTATATGTTGTAAAATTTTGATTATTCTATTATAATTATAATGCGAGAAAAGTTGTCCCGCGCGAAACAGTTTTTACAACCGAATTACGAGTGGTGTGGCGTCCTCTTAAAATACCGGGAAATGTGGAAAACTGACTCTTTGTGGTTGTGTACCTGAATTGCCTAACCATACCGCCGTGTGATAATATTTTTTTTTGTTAGATAATAGTATAAAATTAAATAAGTTATCTAAATAAGTGGCAAGTATAAACTGCCCACTGGTGTAGAATTTTCGCGTACAAATATATGTAACAGATTGCGTTTATAGACATCCCAGTTGTATAGCACTATAATATAAACAATCATAGACTATTAAATATTGTATTCTGTTGTTATAATATTGGTCTTATATCGATAAAAACCATACTAATCAGTAATCGAATTTCATGCCATTTGTCAAATTTTACAGAAAGTTTTTTTAAATTTGTCGTTATAATTTTTTTTTTAGATATTACACTTTTTTAATGACTATAACTATAGGATTTGATCATTTCTACGCCGTGGTACTACAGATATTAATAATGATAATATATACAGAATAATATTATTCGTACCTCTCGGATAAGTGCAATCTCTAAAATAAGCATATTATGATGGAAAAGAGGGAGACGAATCGAATTTTTATTAGAAAAAAAGAACAAGGAATCCTTGAACGCACTCATAATCTTTATTACTATCGAGAACGAAAAAAAAATCCAATTTTAAACAAAAATGCACGTAAGATGACTGATGATATACCTATTATTATTATTATTATTATTATTATTATTATTATTATTATTATTATTATTATTATTATTATTATTATATAGACATGATATTGCTCGTCGTCGCGTTGACATTTCATTGCTTCACGTGCTTCGACGCATATTCATAACTCTATAACATAGTCGTTCAATGTTGTATATATTTTAGCAAACCAACAATAAAAAACAGAATTACTTCCGATCACATACCTTTGCTAAATTCATAATAGTTAAGTTATTATTTTTTTGATCCTCAATCAAGAACTATACTCGTGGCTCCTTACTTTTTATATAAATGGAATTACACTGACTTAAAAATCGTACAGTCTAGAATTATTTCAAAAGCTGGATTAAGTAAGATAGCACAAAATCCTCTTATTTTTACTTTGTAGATTATAAAATGAATATTTATATTACGAATAAGAATACGACTTGGATGTATTTAAATTTGCTCGAAAAAAGTAAATATGTTATTACATTTTCATATCACAAGTCTACATATACCTACTACACTAGCATAAATCAATTGTAAAACTGTAAAAATACAATTAAAATTCGATATTTACGGTTGAAAAAAATGTAAATAGGAAAGATCCATCGATAGTTGGAGGCATATATATTTACCCCGTTTAATGCAACTATCGTATAATTTAAATCGTATTTTATTTTTCTCGTGCCCATGTTCCCCGAGTGCCGATTTAAAAATATACAAATTTTGAATCTAAATTAGTTACCCTTTCGATTAAAAATGGTTTGGAAAACATAGTTTTCCGTATTTATTTCCAAATATTCGTCTTAAGTACATCTCGCAGCTACTTACCCCGTAAATTGCAATTATATTATTATAAACGAATGGCTCGACCAGTAAATCCATCACAAAAGCTTCGGAGACCGTTTTCAGGAATATGACGGTATACGGCCTTCAAGTCTTACGATATTATAGAGCAATGATATTATTATATGATATCTATTACTATAATACAAAATACAATTCTGAAATATCAATTGTACGACAATTGTATTGTCGTATATATAATATGCTTATTTTAGCGATAGAACTTATCCGAGAGGAATTATAATAATAATAAGTAATAATAATTAATTACTAATTAATTAGTAATAATATTACTCTATATATATTATCATTATTAATATTTATAGTACCACGGCGTAGAAATGATCAAATCCTATTTAATTGACCCGGTGCAATAAATCTGCTTTTATACATATTATTATTATTGTTATTAATATACAACGGTGGCGATGGCGGTGGAGGGTTCGGCTTCAATTCCGAGACCGTTATGATGATGATGATGAGCGCGAAAATAATAATTATTAATCCTAGTCGTAATGAACAATACCGTGTAAGTAGATCAAACGAGTGTAAACGAGAACGGACACATTAATTAAAACGTCTAAGTTAACTGGAAATTACTGAGTGTGCGCAGTATAATATACGAGATAAAGACATCATTTTTTTAAGGACGCAACGATAATTCGTTCGATGTCGAGCAATAGTATTTGAAACGGGCATAGGTATAGTATAATCATATATAACTATACCTAATATTAACCAATCTTTCATCCTCGTCTTAGGTTTGATGTGGATGTAGAAATTTGAAATTTAAATTTCCGAAACGTCGCCACCTTATTTATTGCCTTCTTATCTGAAACCCGATATAAGTGCGTGTGTTGTAATTCACGACGACGGGAACGTGTGGTGTTTACGAAATACGCTGTTGTATTCGATCAAATGGTACCTATTTCCTTTAAGGGTGATAGACAAACACGGGAATTTATCTTGTAGACACAACAGGTTCATTTGATATAGAAATACATGCATTGTTCGTAGAGAAAACAATTATCTATTCTGGACAACACGTAGGTCTCTTGTAGGATTATTGTCGTGAAACAGAAAACAAAATGTTGAATCATATAATAGGCAATTAATAAATGTTTTATGAGGTTTTTGTTAAGAGGATGTCAGCTCACTGTTTTTTTTCTCTCTCTGGCCAAACCCATGGCATAAACAAAACGCATTTACATAGAATCATTTTTTTTGTGTTTTTCAGTAATCTTAGAGTATAAAAGCTCATTAAAAAAATGATAGAAAATACAATTTTTGAGAGTACGACATACGATTATATCGATGGTTGTATGGTCGTAGGTGCATCGGTAATGTTATTTTAAATAAATATAGTCAATAATAAAATTCGTATATTTTATAAAGTGTTTAACAATCACATTAAAATTATATTATATTGATTTAAAGAAATTCCAAGTAACCCGTTCAATTTTCATTATAGTTTACAAATTAATGTTTTGAGTTGGAGTAGAGCATAGGTATATTATTATAATATTTTGCCCTTAGGTTTTATTGCATCGATCTGCAAAGAAAATCTGCTTTAAAATAATAACGGCTAGTATGGCAGTTACAAAAATATACTCTATACAATAATTTTACGAACATTAGCATGCGAGAGTTCTTTATAGTGTGAGAGTGTATAGTACTTCCACTGAACGATTTTCAGCAGCAGCGATTACATTTTTAATTTAAAATTTGAATATGCATATTTCTAAATTAAGAACAACTTTTGCACAATCAGCACCATATTATATTATCTTTATACATTTCTGTATTCCTACATTTAAAATTGATTCTCAGAACTTTTATTATCGCAAAATATAGTTTTGAATAACTTCTTTAGTCCAGTCAATGAATGACCCAAAATGAGGTGTAGAGTGCGTGAGCAGGTAATTTAGCGATTCCTTCAGAAACTTGTTCGGGGGGCTTAGGGTATTAACATACTAAAAGTTCTGACACCTAAGTGGTGAGCCGGAGGGGGGAGGGGGTTAAAGTTGCGCTTTTTGGGTTTTTCGCTTATATCTCGTAAACAGTGCATCGGAGGAAAATTTTTTTACATAACAAAATAAAGCTCATGAGATTATCTAAAACTTTTATATTGTATGTTTTTTTCGAATTCACAACCGTTTTCGAGCTACACCTTCGAAAAAAGTAGAATATTAAAAAAAAAACCATTTTACCTCACTATATTCATAAAACAATCTATCATATTATCTACCATATTCGTTTTTTCCATTTTTTACTCTGCCACCCCTTTCCTTGGATGACCCTCCCTCAAAAAACATCAAGATTAGGGCATTTGTGTTTATTAAAAAATTAATATATGCATAAATTGAGTTTTTAATTTTTTTTCAATTTATTCTTGCAATAAAAATGTTATACTACATATTATATTTAATAATATTATATTTAAATTTAAATTTTTAAATCTAAGATTTTAAAATGTAATACAAGATTCCTTATAAGATTATCTACCTTTATCAAAACAAAAATGTCTATAAGAAAGTCAAATTAATTTTTATGAGCGTTTGAAATTCAAATTTTTACAACATTGGATATTCACTCGATTTCTCATGTAGCGATTTCCTTATTTTGTTGTAATTCAAAAACGAATAACTGTAGATACATGAACATTTCACTGAATGTTTATATTAGCATTTCCTATAGTATAAATAGTTCCTTTACTAATATCTTGGTTACCTAGACTAGGTACAACTGATTATGATAATTAGCAAAGTAAGTACCTAGGTAGATATTTGTTGTATAATTTTTAAATATTTTTAATTAATTATAGTGACTATAGGAAGTTCCTTTATTAATACCTTAAAGTGTTTATCTTATGTTTTTATTGTAACAGCAAAAAAAGAGTCTACTTATTTGTTTTTAATTATCAATTACCATAAAAAAAATTGTTAAATTGACTATATTTTATGTATTATGAATATTATTCGAATTTTATAAACTGAAATATATTACTATATACAATGATATATGTATATAACTATCAATTTTATATTGCCTAACCTAATAAATTTATTTTTAAGAGTTAAAGTTCAAAACGTAGTTATATTTTCAGCAAAAATACTGTTTGTTCATTCACTGGGTATTAGATGTTCATTCACAGGATTAATGTGTTCATTCACTAGGAAATGTTGTTTTTTAGGGTTTATTCATTTTTAATTATATTTATTGATAACTAATTTAAAATAAATATTATAATATTCTTGCACAGAATTATTCAATGAATGAAAAAAAATTTTAAAAACCCTGGAATATCAAAAATGTCTATTGTATCATTACTTGAAGATTGAATAGTGCTTGTGTGTTCATTCATTGGTGCACTCACCCTAAATGGTTTTTTTTTGTAATATTCTACTTTTTTCGTAGGTGTAGCTCGAAAACGGTTATGAATTCGAAAAAAACATACGATATAAAAGTTTTAGATAATTTCATGAGCTTTATTTTGTTATTTAAAAAATTTTCCTCCGATGCACCGTTTACGAGATATAAGCGAAAAACCCAAAAAGCGCAACTTTAACCCCCTCCCCCCCTCCGGCTCACCATCTAGGTGTCAGGACTTTTAGTATGTTAATACCCTAAGCCCCCCAAACAAGTTTCTGAAGGAATCACTAAGTTACCTGCTCACGCACTCTACACCTCATTCCTTGACTGGACTAATTATTGATACCATTTTAAATAAATCGTGAACAAAGTGCAGAATATTGCCCCCCACGGTAGCGTGATAGTTAATTGTGTGTAGAACGCTCATTCATCAAACATCCTCAGAGTCCCCCTTCTAGTTTTTTTCCAAATCAAGCACTGGTTGTAGGTACATGTGGTTTGGTCGCCAAAACCCAGTGAAACGCGGCGAGCGAACGCAACGATGCGTCGGGCTCGATCGCCTGGAAAAGACACACGACTTCTGGCGGCACAGCCTAGGTATTTGTATTCCCAATTAATTGTGGTTACATTACAGATTATTGCACATAACATAATAAGCAGTAGTTATCGGTTAACAAAAATTTTCTGCTCAACTAATGATTACTAGAATTTAGAAGTAATTTTGAGCCTTACCCTATTGAATGTTGATATATAGGTATTTAAATAATAATAATATTTTAATTTATTATAAATTGGTGGCTGACCAATCTAATCTTATTTATTCATACATAGCTACACAAAAAAAGGAACAAAATTACTAAAAGATAATTACAACCTAACCAATATAATGGTCAGAAACCAAACATTTTCTTGAAAGAATTAAGTATCAAGCTTGCAAGCAGGTCCAAATGGGGGGAGGGGGCGGAGAGTTTGGACCTGGAATACAGGAGCCCAGGTATTTTAGGGCCCGTGGCCTGATTAAAATGATTTTGTAATTTTAGACATTTTATATTAACTAATATTATAAAATAATATTTTGATATTTAAATATATTGTGAAAAAAAGTGCCGGGACAAACATTTAGTACAGGGGCCCAACATGTAATATGGACGGCCAAATTACAAGTGTTATATAAATTGATTTATATTTTCCATGTACTTACTTAAAATAATTGGAAATATAAACAAATCGCAAAATTTCTTTTTCCCCTTTTTACCAGTAAATGAATATTCCGCAAGAAAACAATTTGTAAATAGTTTTGACATGATTCTCTTCACGGCCGTTTTTACATTTTTCCCTCCAACATGTGATAATTCATTTATCTATAAATTTAATTAAATATAATTCTGTTTTACTTTTCTAGTTATTTAAAATACAATATACTTACCAAAGCTTTTTTGAATTCTTGATCGCCCAAAGTTTTATCCTCTAAAGTGTTTAAATCCACCAAATTGTCTATTGGTATAGAGCAATCGGACATACAGTTTATGTCTACATTTGTTTGTTCATAAAATTTAGTTGGCTTATCCTCCAGAAACTTTTCAATTGATTGTACTCTCTCTAACAATTCATAGTGATTATTTGTTAGTGTGTTTGTAATATGTTTCAGCTCTACTTTGAAATACATAACATGTCTTATGATTTGTTTTTTGAACTCTTTATCTAAAAGTGAAAAACAACATATGCTATAAATTAATTCTAGTGTATGGAACCAACAATATACTTACCATCGATCGCATCATGATCTTCACATAATGAAAATGATTTTCTTCCAGTTGATTTCTCCAGATCAAAAGGAACTTCATTATTAGAAAAATCTGTAACATTATTATACAACTTATTTCAGACACTGTTGTGATTCAGTGATAGATCTGGTATTAAACAATAATTTTAATAAATAATAATCATTAATCATGAGGTACAAAATTCTTATGACTTGTTTTATTTATTCATGTATAACTTTACCAGGACTATTGCGAGGACTTATGTATCTAATATTTTCCATATTATTTCTTCTTTCTTTAGAATTATCAGTTTTAAATTTAAGTTTTCTGTTAAAAAATGATGTCCCTTCAGCGTCTGAAAATTATTTTTTTTTTAGATTTACATTAGTTATTTTAGTATTTAGTATTTTTTCAGTATTAAATAATCAGTAAATTTTTAGTTTACCAGGTACCGTAAATTTTAGATATTTTTTTCAATGTTATGTACTTTTTAACACTGAAAACAAAGGTACTAATGAAAATGTATGCAGATTAGGTTCAAAGTAATATATTATAATATATATAATTATATTTTTCAAACAAAATGTTAGGTCAATATACATATATTATAAGAAACAAATATTAATCATACTTTAAAAGTGCAAAATTTAAGTTAATATAGATTAAGACAATAAAAATAGTAAATAAAGGTGGACTGGAAAATTTTAAAATATCATTAAACATTATTTTTTTTTACCGTCATTATCTGAATTAATCATAGCAGGTAAGAATAATGATTCCTGTGTGTTGTTGCTTTCATCATAACAGTTTCTTTTCAACAATGGAGATTTCAACGGCTGCACGGTAAAAACAATCGGTATCCGACGACACAGGACTCGGAAGAATTGCAAAACGATGCGTGGTTGTGTTGTTTACACAGAACGGGACGCGAAACCAAAGTCGAGAACGACGAGTAACGCACACCACGATAAAAAAGGAAAATGACGATCCGAAATGTACAGCATTCGAATTACGAACAACGGTCAACGATGAGTAAATAATATGGCGGCGATAGACATTGATTATAGATACAGTAGACTATACGGTGTTTTATACCGATTACCGATTACCAATTCTAGATTGTTGATTGATAATATCAATATTTAATGACGAGACAATCCGACTGAGGTGGACGTACCAGTACGTAGTATAAAAATAGATTGTTCACGAATAATTATGGTTGATAAAAGAAGATATTATCACTACGCGTCAGTGCGTCCCACAATAATAATGTATATTTAAGATTTCTTCTTCACCAATTACCGGACACCGGACACCCTTTTTTTTAGACTTATGATTAGTTAATAGTTGTTACTAATTAGATATTATATTAAATACGATGATGATGCGCTACCACCGTCTGCTGGTTGTGAACTTGTGAACCAGCCAGTTCCAAATAGTACAACTTTAGTTGTACTCTAGGCTCTAGCGCTAATCTTTTACGTACAATTTATTTGAATTCAGTGTATACCTACTTGACAGTTTTGATCGGCGATGCGCGATAGCGGACAGCGGTATATTCTCTTTTGAAATAGAGATTAGAGGCATAGAGTTATATTGTTATAACTTATAGTGTATTAGTGTATAAGCTTATAAACTTTATAATATGTATAAAGATCACGTCCATACGTAAACTAAGATACCTACTACAAGTACTATTATAGTGCTCCAACGTAAACTATATTCGCCTATATAGTAGTTGTGTAACCGGCTCATTTATTATACCGTTTACAGTGAGCCATACATGTCCTACATAGGCATAGCTGGTATAGATACTGTTGAGTGGTTACTGGTTTCTTTATGTCATTGTGCAGGGACGCGTGCGGACGGGGACAAATCGCGCGTAGAAGTGTTAAATAATAATATTATAAGCAGTGGATTTTCTCTTTATATTAGTTATCATAGACAGGAGTTGCAGGATCATAATAGTGAATATTATGGTAGTATTTCACCGAAAATAGTGTAATAGTTGTTCAATTTTGAATTTATTATTTTTGTTAACAATAAATAACAAATTATTTAGAAAGTATTTAAGAACAAATACAAATACTTTTTTCATTTTACTTAATAAAAATTGGTTTGCAAAATACATTTTGTAATTACTAATTTAAAATAGTGTAATGTTACATTAGACTAGGTAAATAGGTACCTAGGTAGTAGGTAACCTAGCTATTATAAGAACTTTTTTTACTTCTTTCTTTAATGTATAATGAAAAATAAAAATGTAATAAGCTAACTCAATATAATGGCATATTTTCAAAGTGTTATAACTTATAACTTTTTAACTTGCTATAATATTATAAATAAGATAAGTACCTATAATATAACAATATAAGTTATATTACTGTATACTTTATTGTATACCTATTATGATTGTTGATTTTTAATCACCTAAGATCAACCAAGATTCTAGTTTTTCTAATAAGATTAATAAATGATAATACAATTAATACCAATATGGCAATTTTGAATATACCATAAAAACTGTATTTTATACTTATTAGTTGTTAGTTATTACAAACTTCATTCATAACCATAACGTATTATAGTAATTCATAAGCCTGGGTTCATAAGTCATACCTACCTGATGATATTATAGTTATATTATTAATTAATCATTATCAATGGTTTCTGCGTGCAATCAATATTATATTATTTCTAATCATCTATAACCAAATTTGTTTAAAAGAAGAAAATTTTTTTCATAATCACATTGAAATAGTTAATTCAAGAAATGTGAAATTTTCAATTTTCAAATATTTCAAATTCAGAACCCTATACAATGTATAATATAATATAAATTAATACATTCATCCCATAAGTGTAACTTATCTACAACTGTTGGGGAATTATCGTCAATTTTGTGCAACAACTTGTAATAAAAGGTTTACTGATTTTGTTTTTCGTTTTTTTAAATTATTTTATTAAAGTCCTCCATTAATTTAACTGCATGTTTTGCTTGGAACGAAATTTTCTAATTATTATTTTTTTTTTTTTATATAATGTTTGATATTTAAATCATTTAAATTTAATTGTAAACGTTTGTTTATTACGGCATAATCCTCATGTCCATCAAAGTTTTCATTGTCTATTTACATACATAATATAATATATATACAATTATTGAATAATATGCCGTTATTTATTAAATATTTATTAAAAAACTATTAGTTAACATAAATATTTATTTATTTTTAATTATTGTTAAATATTGAATAATAGTTGAGTTAAATATATTTTAAAGTCAATATTTTATAAACTTATAAGTATATTACAATTTACAATACATTTATTAGTTTTAAAATATTTAATTAGTTACTCAATAATATTAAAAATTAAATATTAAGAATTAAATAAAAATTAAATATTTATCAATCTGAATGATTGAAAATTGTTACTTGGGTAAATACATAGTACATAAATTGTTAATAATTGTCATAAAGACAATTTTACATAATTTCTTTTCATGACATAATGATTTTCATTTTACATAATTTCTTTTACAATACATAATTTTTCAGCACAAAACATAACAATATTTCTTTTTATAACAACATAACATATCATAACATTTTTTTTTTTTTTATATAACATAAGTATAAGAGTTTCATTATATTTTCATCTGATTTTTTAACATAATAACATAATAATTAAAATTTTTTTAACACATTATACCTTAATAACTAATACGATAACATATACTATATTACTATAGCATTGGATACAATAATATTTTAATGTTAAGTTACATGTTATATATAATTTATTTTTAATGATTACAAATATTTCATAATCTCCAATGGAATTACAGACCAGTATATTTTAATAAGTGCGTGTTTAAATTTATCTGTACATTCGCGCCACTACTATTTCTTTGTCCTTCATTGGTCTTACTTCATCGTTTTCTGGTAATAATAGTGGTCTTCCTTCCAGTTTTCTAATTTTAAAACGGTCTAGACTACGTAATCTACGATTACGAATTTGTGGGTGTTTTTTCTATATATAACATGAACATTTTATTATAATTACATTATTTAAATATAGATTAATTACATCTTAATTACTTATATATCTTTAATTCAATTAACTATTTTAACCATTTATTATTGATGGCAACTTAACACCTGTATTTACTTTACTTGTACTTGTTACTTCATTACCTTGCATAATATTTTCCTTAATTACGTTTTTATCTTCATTTATCTTACTTTGTATTATAGGTTTTTGTAATTCGTATGATTGTGGGTTATCCCTATTCATTGTTTCATACATTTGTTGTGTATAAAATTTACTCCCATTAATTGGTTCACCTATCGATATTGTCCTCCTAGTATTGGTTCTTTTCAAAATATCAGTATAACGGTATATTACATAATATAGTATTACTAGTATAATTAACAAAAATAGAATCAATCCTAATAAAACGTACGTCATATAATATTTAGTATAGAATATGGATAATGTGCGCGTATACCTATCAAGGTTCGCGCTTTACGCCTGTACCATTAATTAGTTCTGTGCTCTTATCGATGTGGCTGCCCGGACGCTTATATTATTACTATTATCGGGTTACGTGCCCCTTGCAGCATTTATATCTGTTATTGAATATAATATATTATATTATAAGCGTATTATACTTAATACAGCATAATATAATATAATATTTTATATATTATTACTATTATAATATGTACGTAGTCACAGCCCGTTACAGTAGTAGTTCGTGGTTAGAATACATTATTGCCTACGCGTTTAACATACTAATATACTAAGTTGGTACCTTGCGCTGCCGGTAGACGTATTTTGAGGTTAAGAACATTATTTATATGGCCTTCGTGGTTATTTTTATGGACTATATTATTATAACATTTTCTTCGAAAATATAAAAGAGTTGGTATTTAATAAACTAGCTAGTTTAAATGGTCAAACATTTTTTTAAAATTGTATAATACTATAGTCCCATAACCTCAAAAAACTTCTGTAGGGCACGCTCAATTAAAGCGGAATGCTGATAAATGATAATGAACAGTTGTCCGACCTTATTATCTAAAACTGTGTATATATCCGAAACATCAAAAACTTGTACGAATACTACATAATACGACGTATTTGCGTTAAAGTCGTGAACACCAGTTATTATATTTACATTTTTAGTCTCTACTGTAGTGTAGTAAGAGTTTATTTATTTATTTTCAAACAAAAATATACAGGACTAAATCTAAAAATGTTAACAACGGAGGCCGTGGATAGGAGAATACCCCTATTTTATTGAAATAACTGAGATGTAACTCAAATATTTCTTTAAAACATTATTATTTATTTATTTACAAAATACAAGAAAATTACATAATATAGGTAGTGTACAATGTATAATGGGCTTGTGTTTTGGAGAAATTAGATAATATCTAGTCTTAAAAAAGGATATTGCTAAGCTGGTGGTTATATTTATTTTCTATACAAACATAATATTTTTACAGAAAATAGTCCAACAAAAATTCTGCTTACAAAAAATGTACTCATCCATGGTAGGTAATTTGTCTATTATACACATCAGTTAATATTAATAAATATTTCATTAATTTTAATTTTCAATATATTATATGACAAAACCACTTGATATGGTTTGCTACTTAGCACATCTTCTGACGCTTATGTATAAACTATGAAAGCAAAATTAAATATACAACTAACATCCATAAAAATGTATAAAAGATATAAGCAATTATTTCATCCCTGTACTTCAACATAACTATTCGGTGTGTACGACAACAAAAGTGCATTATGTATACTCATTATGTTACTCTACATTAATACTCCTGGCCAAATTAATAATTAGTTTTTATGTTCTAAATAGGTGTTAAGCAGTGAAAAATGTCGAATAATAGCATTTCAACATACAAATTCAAACCATTTGAGTTCACTGTATTAAAGGAAAATCTTGAAAGACTGCAACGCTCGGTGGTGAGACCTGTGCATCGGGTGGTTGGCAATGATGCAATATTCCTTTTTAGTGAATGCAAAGATCGAACATTTGTGAGACACATTTTTTTTTATACAAATTACTGCCAATTAATAATATTTATAATTAGAGACCGGATTTATATTCAAAAATATTCTTTCATGAAGAAATATTCTTTTTCATAAAAATTTATTAAACACTGAAAAACAAATAAAAGTAACAGTTTAAAAAAAATAAACAGTTATATTTAATCTATAATAGGTATGGTGATATACTGGTGTACCTATATTTAACTGTTGTAACACAAACTTATGAATTCAAAAAATGATAATACTTAAATGAAAAATAAAAAATAAAAAATAATTGCATATATTTTATTAGCAGTATAATATTATGTGTTCAAACTCAAACTTAAATAATTCAGCCTAACGAACTCAAATAATAATAATACAAATAATAAGTTTTAAATAATAAAAATGATTGCATATAGTTCAACAACAGAATAATATTGTGTAGTAAAATAACTCAAACTTAAATAATTCAGCCAAACGAACTCAAAAAATAATAATAATAACAAGTTTTAAATAATAAAAATAAAATTATTATCTATCATATTTTTATATTTATTCAAAGTTGTACCCAAATATAGCAATAATTCCTAAAACATGTTTTTTACACAAAACATTCTTTAATCTTAAAATATTATTTTTATGAGCTAAAAAATGTTGTATATCAGTTCATAAGTAAATTAATTGTCAAGAAAGCTTATCCAATTGGTGTTGCATACTCTCAGAAAGATATGAAAAACATAAAAATCCGGTCTACATTAAGAATTATTTCTTTTAATTTGAACTGTGTTCTGCTCTTAAAATAGAAATTATTTTACTGTTAATTATCTTTTGGTTGCCTGTGTTTATATCGTAACTCATCTTACTGACATTATCTTGAGGGTATAAACCATAATGAATGTGTACTTGTAGGATGCTCCTGGTCAAAGAATGTCATCACCTATGCATCAAATTTGGAAGTATAGTTTGGATTTAGGTGAATGGAAAATTATCCATTGCAAAAATGTTTCTCAGGAATTAGTCACTAGTTATAATATAGCTACACTATCTGGTAACATAATTGTTATGTATGGAAGTATTGGAGTTCCATCTGGAGGAATTTGTAGCAACCGCATGTACTTGGGTAATATTTTAATGACACAACTTACATTAATGATGAAAATTAATAAAATTATTACACAATTTTAATGATTCCAGGAAATTTGGCCAATGAATATAAAGAAAATGGAATGATCTTTGTAGATTTAAAAGAGTGTGGAGATTTTCTGTTACCATTATTTATACTAGGTGTTGTAATGGATGGTAAATATATTTATTCAATTGGTAACACATCTGGTAACAATTATGAGATGGATGTTCATCAATTTGATCTGAGTACAAAAAAATGGGAGTTGTTATATAAGTCAGTAAGGGAAGGTATTGTCCTTGAACCTAGATATCAACATGAAGTGGTATTCTACAAGAGCAAAATATACATATTTGCTGGCAAAGGAGGTGGTGATCTTCCAGCTGTTGCTTTGAATATTTTCTATGATTTTTCGGTAAGTGTAAAATATTTCATTTATATTTTTTTAACTATGGTACCTATTTTCAACAAATATACTTTTTATTCAATCCTATTCATTATTTTATGAATTTAAACCATGTTATGAGTTAATTTTTTTTACTAAGTGAATTTGTTTTAAAGAAATAAAATAATAAATTTAAAATTTATCCAAGTAATGATGTAATTTGCGTTATAACATATCACGGTCGATAGGAAAGACATAAATTTGCAGATTTCATTTAATGTATATTATTTGTATAAATTATGTTAGCTGCAATATAGATGTTTAGTAATTTTGAGTGAATTCTGGTCAATAATGACAATAACTATTTTTTTAAGTTAATAACAATATTTCCTAATTATATTAAATTATGTATAACTGTTTGCAGTTATAGTCCATATAGTCTTATATCATATTTCGCTAGAGTAGGTATACAGAATGCTTGCTGCAGTTTCTGTTATATTGAACATCTTAGTGCTATGCATACAACAAGATAGGCCAATTTGTGTATAATATGATGATAATAATTGATTGTTTTAAGTTCATGCATTTAATTATCGGATATTATTATTTTTACTAGAAAATCCATATGTTTGATGTGGACACCAAACAGTGGCAATTACTTTCGGCCAAACCCGACCACAGGGTGCCAGAACCTGGTTATCCGATTGACAGATGCTTTCTTGCCTGTGCCCAATATCCTGAGAAAGCTAACTTGGTGTATATATGTGGTGGTTTTGATTGTTACCATCCCCTCAAAGACTTTTGGCGTATTGATTTTGACACCTTGCAATGGGAAAAACTCACCCAGTGGATAGTGCCTCAGCCAGTATTCTTACACTCAACTGCTATAATACCTTCTGGTCGTATGTATTGTTATGGTGGCATAGAGTCTGAAAATGATATAGATTATGGAATCATATCTTTAGACACTTTTAGTAGTGGATGGATTAAGATACCCAAATTGAAAGACATATGTTGGGAAGCAATGCATTACTATTTCAAAGAACAGATGTTTAAGTCTACTGATGAGTGTCTAAAGAAAATTGGTATACCTCAAGAATACTATGAACGGATAATTGAAGCTCGTAGAATTCGTTAAATTTATTTGATTAAAAAAATACATTACTTCATTAAAGTTTTCTAGAACCTTAATATTGTTAATATTAAATAAATATTTTTGATGGTTTTATAAAATTCTTTTTTGTTTTTTCATCTCCGTTGTATTATTTTACATAATAAACTATGAAATTTATAGACAAATGGTGTTATAAGTTATAACCATAAAATATATAATCTAATGTTTTAAACATGATTTAAGTTTGTTAATTGTTCTTTTTTATTATTTTTATAAGAATTGAAAAGAATTATTAGATATAAATTGTAATTTGTATAAATCTAACTTAAACCAGGTTAACTGATCATCATAATTATTGTAATTTTATATTTAACATATTACAATTGTTCAAAACTAATGTGGTGATGTATTCCTATATGTATTAATGTAAAATAATAAAATTAATTTCCAACATTTGATGAATTTTGTGTCAAATTAAAAAAAGTAAATTAATAATATTGTATTTTATATCAGGCTAACCTAATTTTGAGTTACAAAATTGACTGGGGGGGAGAAAGATTCCAAATTACACCTTGTAGTGTAATCCTCTTCAGTTTTGAAACCCAAATTTGGTATGGCATTCATAGGATTGAATATTATACTCAAAAAAAAATTTCATTATACATGAATTTTGTATAACTAGATACAATATACAAGATTCATTGTGAGAAAATAAAAGATATAGAATATCAGTTAAAATTTTTTAAAATTAACTTTCTAAATATAATTTTATTATAAAATATTACAATACTTGCATATGTGGTGGACCTACATGGCTACACTCATAATATCATAGAACAACAATATTGTTAGTTAGTGGATTCTAATTTTTATAGTACGAAAAATTCCCTTTCAGTTCTTAACTATGTTAGTTGATATGTAAAATTTAATCGCATAATATGTTTTTTAGACTACCTATCTTATAAGTACAACAAAGACAACAATGTAACATTTATTATAAGTATTGAATGTTCTGAAACATGCAGATCGAAATCAAAATTCTATAATTTGTAAATACTAAAACAAACAATTATGCAATACAAAGCAGGTATCTTTTGAAAAATAAGTAACATGAAACTACTATAATAGTATAAAATGTATAGTGATATATGATACTTGATACATACGAAATATGTATCATGGTACAAGATACAATTGTATTTTTGATACATGTATAATATGTAACTGTGATCCTGCCCAGCCCTGGGTATCTGCTAGCAAGTTGTGAATATTAGATAAATGTTTAATTCCTATACAATTTATTATAAATGAAAGGTTATTATATCGTAATAAACAAAAATTAGTACATAGTTATGATTTTATGAAGTTTCTAGTTTGATGGCTAAACTTATAATAAATAGTTTGAAATTAATTGAATGCATCATTCAATTTTGTTTGAACGTTTATCCCCGAGTATAACAATGTACTTTTTTAAGGGTTTCCTATAAATCCCACCAAAAATGAATTAGTAAAAAAAGGTCCATGGTAAAATCCACTCCAAAATGTTGTAGATATAGTATTAGTGTATGCAAATTCTGTCCAAAATCTAAAATTAATTTAGATAACTAACAGTTAAATGTTATACAGTTTAACCGTTTAAAATTAAGTTATACGATCAAATGCATTTCAACCCACCGACGATACCTAATCCATGATTGTGATTTATGTTTAATTTGATACTTATGTTCAACTATGTTCACTTATGACCGCAAGATTCAATATAAGAGTTGGATATCAAGTGGTGTGCAATAATAATGCCTATTTATTATCGTTTCGATGTTTCAATGCTCAAATAAATGTGAGACACATTTTTTTCTTTTTACAAATTACTGACAATTCCTTATATTTATAATTAGAGACCGTATTTATATGCGCTTAAAATCTTGAAAATAAGATACTTATCTTTGCTCTATAATTTCATCAAAATAATCTGTTTTATGCAAAAATATTCTTTTATGACAAAATTTTCTTTGTCATAAAAATGTACTAAACACTGAACAAACAAATAAAATTAACAGTTTATAAAAATAAACAGTTATATTTAACTTATAATAATATGGTGATATACTGCCATACTGGTGTACCTATATTCAACTGTTGTAACACAAACTTATGAATTAAAAAAATAATAATACTAAATTGAAAAATAAAAATAAAAAATAATTGCATATATGTACATAGACTCTAGCATATTACTGAACATATTTTAAAAGGATGCTAAATATTATTTTATTAACAGAATAATATTATGTATTCAAACTCAAACTTAAATAATTCAGCTTAACGAACTCAAATAATAATAATAATAAGTTTTAAATAATAAAAATAAAATTTTTTTTATTATCTATTAGATTTTTATAAAATATTCAAATTTGGATCCAACATGGCAATATATTTGTAGGACAAGTTTTTTACTCAAAATATTCTTTAACCTTTATATATTTTTTTATGGTTTAAAAAATGATGTATATCAGTTCATAGGTAAATGAATCGTCGAGAAAGCTTAGCCAATTGGAGCTGCATACTCTCAGTAAAGATATTTAAAAACATGAAAATCCGGTCTCTATTTATAATTATTTCTTTTAAGTTGAACAGTGTTCTGTTTTTAAAATGGAAATTATTTTGCTGTTCATTATCTTTTAGTTGCCCGTGTTTATATCTTAACTCACCTTACTGACATTCTCTGAAGGGTATAAACCATAATCAATGTGTACTTATAGAATACTATGCAGGAGTTTTGGAAGTATTGTTTTGATTTAGGTGAATGGAAAATTATCAATTGCAAAAATGTTACTCAGGAAATAATATCTAGTCCAGTTACACTATATGGTAACATTATTGTTCTATATGGAGGTACTGGAGTTCTATCTGGAGAATTTTATAGCAACCGCATGTACTTGGATAATATTTTAATGACACAACTTACATTATAATGAAAATTAGTAAAATTATTACACAATTTTAATGATTCTAGGAAATTTAGCCAATGAGTATAAAGAAAATGGAATGAGCTTTGTAGATTTAGAAGAGTCTGGAGATTTTAATTTATCATTATATGGACTAGGTGTCCTAATGGATGGTAAATATATTTATTCAATTGGTAACACATCTGGTTACAAAAATGAGATGGATGTTCATCGATTTCATCTGAGTACAAGAAAATGGGAGTTGTTTATAAGTCAGTAATAGGGAAGGTCAAGACCAGTGTTGAGATTATCTAGATAAATTTATCTAGATAAATTATCTAGATAATAAATTACTTTATTTTATCTTATCTAGATAAATATTTTCTAAGTTATCTAATGCTTATCTGAGATAAAATAAAAACGTATCTAGATAAATTTATCTAAGATAAACAATTTGATCAAAAGTTTAAACATCCGTGAACAGTATTTGGAACTGTCATGTAATAATAATTAAAATTAATAAAACTATTCTGGAAGAGCGTTCTTTAAATAAAATTCATAACAGTTATAATACATATTAAAGAAAAAAACCATTTTATAAATAAATGAGAATATTTCAACGAAATGTCTAAATATAGATTTTATTGACAACGCTGCGCGCCGCGCCGCCCGTATGTCAATTGTACTATGCGACGGTGGCGGCGGCCAGCGTTCGGGAAGGTTTAGTGGTGGGAATGCGCGAGATCGGACGAATTTTGGTCGCCGCCCAAAAGTACTCTCTCGTTGGCTGGAGTATATACGGGCTTATACTTTAATAATATACTGTTTAGTCGAATTAAGTAGTGTGTATGTTTTCGGTTAATTTGATAACTGCCAATTTATATTATTCACTAATCAGTAATCACTAATCACTAGCTATTTCACTGTCCTCAAAAACTTTAATATTATGGTCATACTAGGACGTATTTATACCTACTATCTATTAGAATATTATAATTTATAAAATATTAAATACTGCTCGTCCAGTCATCTTATTGTTAGGTATTTTATACTAAAATCATACAATTTTAACAAATTTCGAAGTTCACAGTAAGTATTAACATCAAAGTTATAATTACCGATAACTTTAATATTATACATGTGTTTTTTTTCTAATAATTAAGTATTCAGATGTCAAAAATGGATAAATTTGTTATCAAAAGCAAAAAAAGAAATCACAAAGAAATAGAAGAAAGTGAGGATAATCTTTCAAATGCTCAAGCGCAATCGATCACAGCTGAACCAAAATTTAAATATTTATTTGGCGAATTTTATAAACTTGTTTCCATCAATGGTTCAAAATTAACAGCATTGTGCCAAAATTGCCCGAAAGTTGTTAGTGGATCCACAAGTTCTAGTGGAAACTTGTTGAGCCATATTAAAGTGAGTTTTTAGTATAATAATATGTACCTACATATTTCTATTTTTTAAATTTTCTTTTAATTAAAAATAACCATTTAATATTTATTACTTATTACTATTTATAATTATCTGCTACATATTATAGTATATACCTACCAATTTTATGGTTTATCTACTAAAGTATGAGTTATAGCCTATAGGTATTATAGTGATTTAGTTACATTTTACTGATGTTATTTTAATCTAATATATAATAATAAACAAATGTAGTATCAAAAACAGAGACAAAAAATAAAATAAATGAAAAGTATCATGCCTGATTACAATTTACAAATACATAGATTGACCTATTCAGTGGTGCATATACCATATACAAACCACAACCGCTATGGTACCTTTAAAGATTTTGTTGGGGTGGGTGTCCATGCCTATGTAAATTATTAAAAAATATAAGTTATTTATTAACTGAATGGAATCAATTAAGTAATTTAATAACTTTTGGTAGATGGGTAAAACTATGTCTTGCTTACCTGAAATGTATATCTTGTGGGCCACTGATTATATAAATATATATTTTATATAGCTTACAAATATTTTACAGTTCACATAATAGTATAATAATACTTTCGTATTATAGATTGTAAATTGTAATATTAGTAGTATCATTGATTAAATACTAGTATTATAATAGTATTGTTCTGTTAGTATTTATAATATATTTATCAGTGTTTATATCTAGGTACTAAAATATTAAATTATAACTTTATAAGTAATTTATAAATATTAAAATATTTACAGCATAAACATAACTCATTGATGACAAGGGTTAATAATTCGAGGCAAAATAAGGGAGAAAAAACTGCTCAAATTAAAATGTATGATGTGCATACAAAAAAAGTATCCAAGGAAAAGGTAATTTGATCCATAAAACATATTAAGTAGGTACATTTTAATTTATGTGTAGGTGATAGATATAGATCATTATTTTACTACTCTCAATAATAAATTGTGTAAATAATGTGGTACCTATGATCTAATTAACTTTAAAAAATACAATTCCATTTTAGATTTTACAATGTCAAAGTAATATTTATATTAAATACTAAATAGGTACCTAGTGTTTAATATTATGTATTAAATAAATACTTAAAATTAACTATCTAAATGTAAGTAAGGATTTAATTATAATTCTTGATAAATCATCAAATTAAATATTGGAATAGTTGCATACAGTTTAATTTTTGCACACATATGTATCAAGAAAAAAAATTATATTTAGTTTAACATTAAAAAAAAAACATTACGTATTTTAGGATTAATTAGATACCATTTTATTAAGACTAATAAAGTAATAAAATATAAATTATAATAATAAAGTTTATTCAAATATATTAAATTATTTATTTAACCTATTGCCGGAAGTTTAGTTTACATCACAAGCTATGCAGATTGCAGATGGATTTAATAGATGGGATGGTTTTTTAAAAATATTATTCTATATAAACCTATGTTTATGCTATTTTTCTTAAAACCCTATTCTAATGAGAAGCACTGAAATATGACTAATGTTGATTTTTCTAATCTTGTTTAATACTATAGTTGATATCATTTGATACCAATATTTCTAATGTATTAAGTATTATTTTGTTTTCAGATCAGTGAATTAGTGTTTAATTATATAGTAGATGAAATGCGGCCTTTGGTCACTTGTGAAAAAAAGAGTTTTCGAAATTTACTATTAGGATTAACTGGATTAAATGATTCATCTATTCTTCCTAACAGAAAGCACATGTCAAAACAGTTATCAGTAACATATAAAGCATATGTAGATATGTTAACAACTCAAATTGAAACCCATAATTATATTTGCTTAACAGCAGATATTTGGAGCTCCAACAACAAGAGTTTTATGGGTAATTGTAACTATAATAAAGAATCATTTAAAAATAAAATAATAAAAATATGGCTTATTGTGTTTTAGGGATGACATGTCATTTCATTGAAGATACATATGATAGAAAGTCATATGTTCTTGGCTGTCAACGAGTTAAAGGAGCTCATAATTATTTAAATATTATGGAAGTATTAACAGAAATTATGGATAAATTCAAAATAGATGTATCGAAAGTTACACACATTGTAACAGATAACGCTAGTAACTTTGGAAAATCGTTCAAAGTATTCTCTTCATCGTCATTACCTGAAATACAGCAAACAAGTTTGCAATGTACAGGAAATTTTCATGAAGAAGATGATTTAAGTAGCTGTAGCTCAGACAATGAAATGGACAGTGAAGATTCAGACATAGAAATAGTCGAAATGGATTCAATATTTTCAAATACAAAAAATATTGAGAAAGACAATGACAAAATGTGTTTACCACAAAATATGAGATGTTGCGCTCATACGCTAAGCTTAATTGCAACATGTGACGTTTCAAAAATTACAGATGCCAACTACGTTAAAGTTTCAAAATCTACATTTAATAAATTGTCTAGTTTTTGGAACCTTGTTAGCAGGAGCACAGTGGCTTCTGATAAAGTTTTTGAAAATTGTGGATGTAAGTTTCCTGTTCCTGTTGTTACGAGATGGAATTCTTTATTTGATGCTGCACAAAAAATCATAAGTCACAAAGATAAATTAGTTTCAACATTCGGTGAACTAAATTTGACCAAGTTAAAAGCTAATGAATGGGTATTCTTAGAAGAATTTTGCAAAATAATGCAGCCATTAGCCACGTCATTGGATAAATTGCAAAGCGAAAAAAAAAGCTTTTTGGGTTTTGTTGCACCAACTATTTTAGTATTAAGACGTTTATTAATTCAATCGTCAACAGAAGTAAAATATTGTAAACCACTAAGTATTGCCATTATTTCTGGGTTGGAGAAAAGATTTCATTTTATATTTGATTTAACTACTCCTAAGAGTAAAGACTTTATTATTGCTTCTATTAGTAATCCAAAATTCAAATTAAATTGGGTTCCAGTTAGATACAAAGATATGTGCAGTAAACTATTTATGGATGAATGTAAAATATTTGTATTAAATCAATCAAACTATAATATGTCAGTAAACATTGATGATGGAGAAAGTGATGAAAGTGACAATGACTTCTATTCCAGTTTCAACAAGTTTAATCCAGCTACATCTAGTAACAACAGTGACATATCAGACACATTAGATTCCAGTGAATCAAGACAGTTGAACCTTATAAATTTACAAGTTTTAACTTATTTTAATTCCAAGAAGAAGGAATTAGATTTATTAGATGATTTCCCTAATATTAAACAAATTTTTTTGAAATACAATACTACGCTGCCATCTTCTGCGCCTGTTGAAAGACTCTTCAGTGGAGCCGTCCAAGTATTTACAGCCAGACGAAACCGCCTCAATGATCATACTTTTGAGATGTTGTTATGTTGCCGTTCAAATAATCGATATTAATATATTATTTTCGAATATAATTACATTACTACATAAGTCTTGTTAACAAATAATATCATCTAATAAAGTATTAAAGTGCAATACATTTATTTATAATGTTAAAATGTGATTATGAAGTTTTACAGGCTAATTATCAATAACTGTATGTATAAAAAAATGAATTTGATTCTTTAGGTGACTAGGTGAGATCTTGGAAAATTGTATTTACATGCAAATTATCATAATCACCTATAAAATTGAGTGTAAAAATTAATAATACCTATTTTAGGTTTTTGATATGTAAAATATTGAATTTATCTATTTTATTATCTAGATAATATAGGTAAATTTTATCTTTATCTAGATAAAAAAAATATTTATTATCTTTATCTGTATCTAGATAATTTTTTATGAAATTATCTGTATCTTATCTAGATAATTTTTTTGTTATCTGGACTCAACACTGGTCAAGACCCTGAACCAAGAAATCAACATAAAGTTGTATTCTCCAAGGGCAGAATATACATATTCGGTGGCACGGGAGGTCATGCTGAGAATATTATTCACTATGGTTTTTCGTTTAGTGTAAGATCTTTCATTTATATTTTTAAATATGGTATTTTCAACACATTTACTTTTTATTCAATCCTATTCAGTCTTTTATGAATTTAAACCATTTTATGAATGAATTATTTTTACTAAGTGAATTTATTTTAAAGAAATAAAATAATAACTTTAAAATTTATCGAAATAATGATGTAAATTTAAGGCCATATGTTAGTTGCAATATTTAGTAAATTTACTGAATTACTGGTCATTAAAGACAATAACTATATTTTTAGTTGATAACATTAATTCCTAGCCATATTAAATAATGAATAACTGTCTCAAACAATGATGAAATATGTATGTATTACTTAGTCATTATCATGAGTGTACAAATTTAAACAATGATGTAAATTACTACGGATTATAATTGTTTCCTAAAATGACAATACTAGTCTCCAATGATCTTGGCAAGGTTTATTATTGACAATATCAGAATTTACATCATTGGTGCAAATATATATTTTAAAGTATAAGTACAATCAATAAATACCGAATATTATAATCCATGATAATATAAATATATACGATATGTCGATATGTCATTCCTCTGCAGGACATACAAACCAAATTATTAAAATATATGTCAATAGCAATCTTATTACTAACCGAATAGTTTTCAATTTGAATAAAATTAATTTAGTGACATTGTAACATAGGAAATTATTATTATTAATTTTCAATAAGTTTCTTTAAAATAGTAGTAACAAAATATAAATCATAATACATCTAACACCTACATATTAAAAAAGTCGATCTGCTGTACAGTAGGTTACAAGCGTGGGTCACTGCATAATGGATGGTATTAAATTTGAATTCAATGATATATTATCATTGTATAAGAAAAACGATTCTGAGGCGATGGGAGACGGTAGTCAAGTCTAGGTATGAGACATTGACCTATTTTAGGTACCTACCTATAATAAACTCCGAATTAATCATATCACAATATATATTAGGTAGTTTAGTAGTTACTTATAACGCGTTATACATCAACAAAACCGTGATACTATCACAGATATATAATAGTATACTTTAGAAGTTTCAAGTCCCCACGAATAATACTATACAATCACAACAAAATAACTAAAATAGTTGTTCTAGGTTTTTTTATTATGTATAAAAACATTTTTCATTATGTATAAATTTGAACTTAAAATCACTAAAAATAAACTGTTTTTATGTATTTTTTTTAGATTTGTTGATAACATAATTAAGTACATACATGGAATATTGTTTTAAATTTCCAATCCTTAGTTATAAAAGTTGAAAATTTTATAAATTTTTAACTACAAAATAATTATTCAATTTTTAATTTTTAATAATTTTGTCAAAATTCGATTTTTAAATGCTTATAAAAATAAATTGTGAGTATGTATTTTTAATGTTTTTCTTCTTTTATTGTAACAATATACCAGGAGCCTTTTATTAAATTTTTACACTTTTTGTCTCAACAGGTAAAACCTAATTGATATTCATAGACAAAAAAACTAAAAAAGTTGAAAACTGAAAATGTCCGTAAATAGCTCAAAAATAGTCAAAATATTTTGTACAGTGTATAGGAAATGCTAATATAAACATTCAGAGACATTTTCAAGTATTTACCGTTATTCGTTTTTGAATTAAAAAAAAATAAGAAAATCGCTACATGAGAAATCGAGTTAATATCGAATGTTGTAAAAAATTGAATTTCAAACCCTCATAAAAATTTTATTTGCTTTTCTTATAGACATTTTTTTTTTGATCAAGGTAGAAAATCATATAAGGAATCTTGTATAACATTTTAAAATTTTAGATTTAGAGTTAAACATTTTTACGAATTCTTAACTCAAAATAATTTGCTAATTTTTGTGATTTTTACATATTTTGTCAATTTTTCAACTTTAAATGCTTATAAAAAAAAAACTGTGATTAAGGATTTTAATATTTTTCAAGAGTCATTGCAACAATGTAGTAGTAGCCTTGCATTAAATTTTCAAGTATTTTTAATCAACAAATAAAGTTTTATTCACATTCATAGAAAAAAAAAACTAATACAATTTTAAACTGAACCATTAATATTTATATTGTTAAAAGGAAAGAACTTTTACTGTAATTTAAAATGATTCGTGACTTAAGTGAAATTGTAATTAATAATTTGATTATAAATAATAGATTGTTGATAATAATAATTAATAACAATTAAAATATTATAACTAGAGAGCGGATTTCAATGTACAATGCAATTTTTTCTGAAATATTTCTTTCCAAGCCAAATTTCAATTATTACATTAGAGATTTAAAAATTAAACATTTATTTTCCTGTTATTTTTTAAGCATTTTTAGACATTTTAATTGTTTTTTTTTATCTTCACATACTTGATATAATTGATTTAAGTTTAATTAGTTAATAGTATTGTTATTTTTAAAATAGTAAATTAAAGACAAAGAATTAAGAAAACCTATTATATGAATGAGGATATTCAGTCAACATTTGAGTTGATGATAACATCTACGCCTGATGTATGTCAAACTTTATGAGAGATCTTATCAAATGAAATCAAAATCATTCATAAGCACGTCAAACAAATTATTTAGCAATGAAACAAGAAAACATAGAAACTTAGCATCCCTCTTGTCTATAATGTGCATAGTGGCATAGTGCATACACTATATGTTTACTATAACCAGTGGCGTACGCAGGGAGGGTTCTAACGGGCTAAAGGCCCCTCCCCCCATTGCCCGTATTATTATTATTTAAAAAAAAATATTTTTATCAAGTTTCAACTGTCAACTATAGTAAGCAAGACGTGAATTCCATATATATGTCTTACCAGGATGAATTCATTTTTGAAAAAACATTGTATTTGCATAAAAATTTTCCTAAAATTATCTGTAATTTTTCGGTAATAGTATGAACTACTTGTATGAAAGACTTAGTATTAAATTGTCCAGCCTTAGCTATACACATGTAATATTTTATAAGTTTTGAATTACAAATTATCTGTGGTTTTGACGAAATTTGAACTTTAAATTCTTTTAAAAAATAACCATGATGCCTATGTTAATATTTTTGCTATAATAAAAACGTACGTATTACATTGTTAAGATTTTTGACCGGATAAATAATTTTTTATTGAAATTTATAGAAAAAACAAAAATTTATTAATCAATCACAATCCAAGTGATGACGGTATAACTAAGCTGATTCCCAAACAATTTTAACAAATTTTCATTTTTTTCCCCCAATTATTTTAAAAAGCACTGAGCATTTTCAATTTCGACCTCCTAGAAATACCAAATAGATCCAATTTGCTTTCAAAAACATACATCGGGTATCGAAGTTTATGATCAGGGCATTTTTTCTACCAGAAAAGTTGAGAAGTTACAAAAATTTTAAAATACCTCAAATAAACATCTGAAATATAATTATTATATTATTAGGAAGATAGTTAAAACTGTCTGGCAAGACACATTATGGCCGACGGTAATATTACTGCCGTAACGTCGCTCACTCAGTCGGATATGCATTTTATACTCGACTTGAAGGTAATATCAGGCTATTATCATTATTGTTGTGCACTTGTGCGCACCCTCGAAACCGGAAGTTTTGCGGAGGCAACAGATTAAACGCGCCGTATATACATAACATTATAATATATAGTTTATACGTGCAGTACACGTGTGACTTTATACTATTACTAGATTCTGGTGTTTGTCATCCCGCCTACGGCGGAAAGACTGTGCCGCTTCGTTTTAATATCGTTTCCGGTCTCCGTCGTCGGCGATAAAACGGCGCGCACGTTATAGCAGATATGATGGTGTTGTCCCGTGTCCGTTATTATTATTATAATTATTATATTAAATATAAAATATAACAATGTACCTATATTATAAATTATAATACGAGAGTCCAATATAATCGTATAATAACATATAATATATATTTACGAAAATAGCTCAGATGTAAATGTGTATAATAATAAATAATAATATATAATGTATACCGGTCGCTCGCGGAGAGGGTGAATCGCGTACTATCGTACGACGGGACATATTATTATTATAATATTTACGTGTGTGTGTATGTGCAGGGCCCTCGTCTTCCGTTGGATTATTGCATCCGTGCAGGGTGGGAGGCGTTTAGACCGAAATCGCGGTGTTTCGTTTACACCTGACCTTAACGTCATTACTACGACTCACGTCGCGAGCTTAAAACAAACGGCTGACAACGGGTGGTGGGCCGGTGCAGGGTTGATAATGGACGACGTTTCACCCTCGCCGCGGCAGGTCTGAGTCGCGGACGGGCTTAGCGTGACGCTCTGCAGCGGCAGTACTAAAACATATATACCTAGGTATAATAATATGTGCCCCGACTCACTTATCCGCCGTGGTAATGCGTATTGCCGTCAAACGACGGTTTTCGCTGGCTGACCTCCGGCCAGAGCTTACGACCGCGAGGCGGCTTACGCTTCCGGACATCCGGAATCTCTTATCGTTTGGTATTTTATATCCTCCCATCTCTCTCTCTCTTACTCAAACCCTTTTCTTCTCTCCCCCTCTCTCATTAACTCTCTCTCTCCCTCTCTCTCTTCCACTGTCTCCCTCTTGACTTCTGAATAACGAGATCGACAAAGTTGTTTGATACTTATTTCGTATAGGGGTACCTATATATGTTTGGCGGCGAGAGCAGAGTCAAAGTCGTGGCGAATTGTAAAGAGAGGAACGCGCGATTGGTTCCGATGCGTAATTTATGTAGATTCGGGTCGTAAGACTGCAGTACCTACTTATTGTATCCATAATCCATTATATTTGTATTGCACAATCGTTAGAGATCTCCGCAGCGAACCCGACGTGTATTATTATATAATTTCGTACAATGCACACGAAAACGGAGAGGATACCATTATTACGTCGGCGGCGTTTTAATAATAATAATATAATGTGTATCCATTCGTTCTCGCCGAAGACTCCAAACGTCGCCGCCGATTCCTAAAACCGCTTAACAAGCATTTATACCACCTATACCTACCTACCTACCTGTATAATATTATATTAGTGCAGTATTATACTTGTATCGTCATATACATTATATTTTAGAGACGGCGTATGACGACATGCCCATTATATAGGTATACGTATAAAAATAATATAACAACAATGTATATTATTCAGTCGTCTTCGCAGAGTCCGTCGGCCGAAACCTTGTCGGCGATTTTATCACACACACAATATTTTTCTACAGTCTCTCTGAATCTCTGTCTCTCTCTGCGTGTATAATATCTCATTCTTGCCGCCGATGGAATCCTATACGACGACATGCGATAGGTCAGATACGCCATCGTACGTGTGTACATCACACTCGACTCTTCGCCGTACATCCCCCGCCGAACACTCGAAACCTTACGACCCGTCTGTGTGTGTGTGTGTGTGTGTGTGTGTGTGTGTGTGTGTGTGTGTGGGTGTGTGTGTGTGTGTGTTTGGGTGTATGTGTGGGTGCGTGTGTGCAGTGTAATCTTTATATACCATATCGTAACGATAACTGTTTTCGGAAATTTTCTAAACAACCAGACCGTGGTTTAGACGATGTCTAATCAAGACCGTTTTGACGACCCCCAATAATATGTCGAGTATAGTTCCTCGTCCCTCGTTGCCAATCATACGCACATATATATTATTATTATATGTGTATTACAATCTAGCGCGTTTGCTGGGTGCACACGACGACACAGTCGAACGTTATGATTATTATTTTTTTTTCCACTTCTCCTTCTTCACAGCGTTAATCCGTTTGACCTTGTGGTGGTACAGTCGTTATTTTTAACGACGACCATCAAAAACTGACGAATGGTGCACAACTGCGTGCTGAAGCCAAACGAATATTATTTCTTTTTTTTATCTCCTGAAAAGGGAAACAATATTTCATTATTTACGAGAGACTTCGACGACATATGGACGTGCAGTGTGTGTGCACAGACATGACGCTACTGCTCCATACGCACCATATATAGGTTTACAGTATAAGCACGAAAGTTATGATGTTTTTTGGAATCGAATGTATATTTATATAAGTATAAAGTAGTTACTTGATATAGTGACTGAAATAAACATCTCTCTGCACACTGTAATTATTATTTCCTTCGTAAATCAACTCCGAAAAGCTGTAAGAACCGTGTCTGCAATAATATAATAATATTAATAATACCAACTTCTCGTCCCAACTTCGTAGTGCACCTAGGAGTTTCGAGTCTATATATACACCATACAAGCACATTATTATGATAATATTCTACTTACAATAGTATTATCAATACGGCGTTGTCGTTTTTAAGTGAAATTACATTGTTATTATTGATGAATTGGTACTTTGGTAGTATTCATATTTACATATTCATGGTTGGGGATGTTTTGCCCTAAAAGATAAAAATAATCCAACTAAAAATGCACTTATTTTTTTTTATTTTAAACAAATTTTGACAATGGGTAATAAATAATATATTTACAGGACTATACAATTTTAAGTCTTCTACGAGGGCTATGAATCTGAAAAAGTAATATTATTCTCATCTCATATTACTCCTACGCACTACAGTATACTACTGCAGGGGTGGAAAATCCATGAAGCGTAACAAATTGTCATGGAAAAGCAAAAAATTTAAGTATTTATTATATGTAAAATATTATATTTCTTATTATTAAGAACTAAGAAGACCTAAAAGTGTTGTCTCCATCTTACAAAATAATTTTGTAATATTTTATAATATTTTAATGTACAACATAGCAAAAACTGTTTTTCTTGGGAATGGACCAAGAAGATTACAGTCATAACTAAGAAACGATATTTTCAAGACACAATAAAATGAAAACATTAGCTGTGCAATATCGTTATTATTTTTTTGATAACATCTATATACGAAAAACGTTTTTAATGTTTCAAAATCCATTATTGTTTGTGTTTCCAATATCGGAAAAATATTCAACAGCTAAAGTTTTCCCTTTTATGTGATGAAAATTTCGTTTTTCGGTAACGATTGGAGCGTTCTCAGTTTATTGACCGTTTTTGTAATGTTTTACATTTCTCGAGTTATAATGACACATCATATTTTGTAGAGAGTAGTATTGCATAAATATAGAGAACCTCCTCATAAGACGGAAATCTCTTTACAACGAAAAATGACAACCGTCCAGAATAACTTATATCTCGTTCTAGCCTCCATATATCGGACACTCATTTATAATGGAAAAATCAGTTGTTACCGAGCAATCGCGTTATAAGGAGGTCTCATACTGTATATGTGCAGAGTTTATACATTTATTTTTCGATCGTAGTCCCGCTATATTATTGTATTATTATTTTTATAAAGTATGATCAGCTGTGACTATAGAGACTACATAGTGTCTATATATTTTATTATGGTTGCAGTTATTGTTTATAGCAAATTACAAATGTAGTTCTCGTATTAACAATATAATTATGTACATAATCGTCATACACAATAAATTGATTAAATTTACCACGTTCATATATTGATGTTGTAAAACACGTTTTTTTAACCATAGAAGTTAGGTTGTCGTTAGCATATTATAGAACGATATTTTTTTTAAATATTATTTTAAGACAACGAATATCATTAGTGGTAGGTCATAACTCGTTATCCGATCGTATACCTATTACAAGAATTAACTTACAAAAGTTGACAGTATCTACGTGAAACATAAGGAAATTAAAATTTTTTTGATGATAAACATTTCAAAAACTTTGATCACTATACTGACTTTGATCACGAATACTATGATATTACGATTATAAAATGTTTTTGGGTTAATTTCAAATACACATTTTATCTATTTCGAAAAATTAAATTTCTTATTTTACTTTTTGAGGAAAATTTCTGTCTATGACAATATATTATAAATGTGACTTTTCTTCAAATGAGCAGCAAAATGGTCGATGCCAATTACAAGTTGTATTTGCTTCAGAGCATAATGGGGCTTTAAGTGTCATACTGTTACTTTTGCACTCAGATACAGCTACGTGCACATTAAGCTATAATAATATTATAACCACACATATATAGACATTTCGGAATCGCGTTTTTATACTCTTCAAGAGCCTTCAGAGATTATAACTCCCCCATAATCTCGTTCAAATGTGCAATGACAACGCTGCAAAGCGATAATCTGGCGAAATTACTAGTAGTTTCCACCTCGTCTTTCTGCTGGGGGGTGGTCGCATATAAATATATTTATAGGTGGTTTCGTCGTCGTAAACAAACGGTTTTTTTTTATTTTTTGGTCGATGACTTTGGCACTCACGCAGACGATAATATATAGTATTGTATTATTATTTTAAACTAAAGGCAATCTACACAATATTACGGTTAATAGTATCTATTATAATTACACGCGTTATGATTATTTGTGAAATAATATTCGATTTCCGAAAGGTTTCGCAAAAAATATCGCCTTTCGAGGTCGAAAGTCAAAACGCGATTCTTTAGCCCCGCAGGTATAATCAGGTATATAACATTATTATATAGATCAGGGGTCTCCAAACTTTTTTATTCAAGGGCCACAAAAAAAATCAAATGCTCTTAGCGGGCCAAAATTTTATTAAAACATATAATTTGTAATTTATGATAATATATTTACCTATATAAATAATATATTTACTTTATATTTTTGTACAGAATATTGTTTACTTTACAATATACTTAAATAAAAATAAATAGGTATAAATATAATATAATATAAATATATTTTTGAAATAATTTTTTTATCTATATTTGCCTATGCGTCCTACGCGGGCCACGGGCCGGTTAAAACTTGTTCGCGGGCCGCATCCGGCCCGCGGGCCGTAGTTTGGAGACCCCTGATATAGATTAACAGCTTACGGATCGGAAGAGTTTCCGTAAATCGCCTAGGAGTGGTTTTGTTATGTAATAATGTTTCTATCCAATAATAGTCACATCGAACTTGTGTAGGTATTTATTATGCACGTCCCTCCTCGAGGCTGACAACTTAGATACACGCGTTTGCAGTGCCGGAAAGTCTGAGAAGTCGTCGAATATGAGTTACGGCGAAAAACTGTTTAAACCGCATGCTTACGTAGATAATAATATTATATTACACTGTAAACCTTGGTATGAATGCATAAATATTATACCAGCCTACACCAGGCACGTCCGGAGAGAGGGGCCAGATGTTGCAAATGCACCACCTGAGAAATTTATTAATTTGAATTTTTCGAATAAAAAAAAATATAAAAATTCCTTTCCTGTTAATTATATTATATTATATACCTATGCTAAGAAACTGTGGTCTGTCGAACTTTAGTATAGGGTACAGTGATGTAAGAACTGTAATACCACGCGTCTATTAATACATTTATTTTGGTCACTAAATATGATATTATATAATATTAATTTCGACGCTACGGCTTTTATTTGAAGGGCAACATTTAGGCAATTTTTAATCAATTACAGTTTACAATAATATAAGATTTAATGTTTACAAAGCGTTCCGTACGATCTATAGACATTTTTCTGGCGACTTGAGTTTTTCAGAATAAAAATCGGACAACGTAAACTAACTTTAATTTTCTTAAAACAGTTCAAACTTAAGGTCTTTTGAACTAAAATTGACGGTGGTACATTATTATCGGTAGGTATGTTTGATCCACTCATTACTATAATAATATATTCGTGTATACTGTATAAAAATAAAATATAATGATAGTATTATTATTGTACACTTATAAACCTAACACTATAGATTGTTTATTGTATTGTTATACAATTATATATTCATATTTTAATTGCATTGTAAAACAATTACAGTTAATGCTGAAAATTGCAATTAAAATTTTTACTTCCATATATAAATAATATAAAATATGAAACTAACGTAGGTATCACTAAAATTAGGACTGATTCATTAAATGGTATATTTTTCCAAACAATTAATTATTTTATACTACAATTGATAACCAATTTATATTAACCATTATGTAGGTAATTATCTAATTCAGTCACGCAGAGTCGTCCGCCAAGGAAAGACGTGTTCCGTCGAGTTTGCTCCCGAGCCGTCCAAGTCCGGTCGATCCGCTACACCCCAGCGTTACCAGCGCCTGCCACCCGCAGTTAAAGTCGCCAAGAGGACTCCGCTGGCGCGCACCACTTCCAAGGAGGCAAGTGCGGCCCCCCACCGGGCCTGCGCGCCCAGCCAGAGGACCCCCTCTACGCTCCCCACGGTTTTTCGGCAGTATCTCCGTCAAGGTTGCTCCTAGAGCTTCGGGACGAAAATTTTGCCCCCTCGACGATAGCTAAGCAGCTTTCGGAGACTCCGACAAGACCCAGCAAACCAGGACCCCCTATCCCCCCCGGAGGAGGAGTTCGGGCCCTCCGATAGGGACAGTGAGCTCCGCACCGCCACCCCGATAGGGACAGTGCGGTCAGATAGGGACAGTGCCTGCAAGTGTACCCCAACAGGGACAGCGCGGACAGGGACAGCGCTTCATCCCAGCCCCGGGGCCAGGCCCCCGGCGACGCCACGCTTCAACCAGACTCCGAACCGACCGCTCTCCGAGCAATGGCCGCATCGCATGAAATATCTGAGCCGAACTCATCCGACGGTCCTTCGGTCAAGAAAATGAAGATTACAACGTCCCCGAAGTCTTCAGTAACCTGGCTGCAAGATCTTTGGGCGAGACTTAAGGGAGTCACGTCACACCTCATCAACGTACACGAGGATGCCAGGATGATTAATGACCGCGCGTCGGACGATGTTCTGCGGGCCGCAATGGAGCGGATTCTCGAGCATAACAACGAGGCGTTTGAGTGTCTAAATTCGTTGCTTAGCATGGATGGGGAACTGCTTAATGCGCCCCATTTTAGCGCTCCCACTGCATCTACATCCGACGCCTCCACGGACATGATCCTGACCCCGGGCTACTGGGATAGTGACGCGGTCATCGAGTCCAAGGCAGCCTCGGCACGCAGGTCAAGGAAACCGAAGGTAGCAAGCAAACAGACCACACGGGACACCGAAACCGACGCCATGGAAACGGACGGCGAGGAGTGGTCGAAAGTCGTCGGCAGACGATCCAGGCAAGGGAGAAAAACGGCGGCTGCTGCACTCCCACCCGCCGCAGGGTCCCGCCAGCGCCCGCCTGTTTTCTCCAATAAACCACCGGCGATCCTAATCCAAAACGCGGCCAGAAAGTCCTACCAGGACACCATTCTGGCAGTGCGGAATTGCGGGTTGACCAGGGAGGAGATAGGCACTAGCGTCACTATGAGGCAGACACGGGACGGATGTCTCCTCCTGGAGCTACCCAAAGGAAGCAGCTCAACGAAAGCAGCCAAGACCATCGCTTCAGCCATGTCAAGCAAGCTTGGCGACTCCGTTGGGAAGGTGGTCCAGCTCGGGGTCCAGGTGGAAGTCGAAGTGTTGGACATCGATGCAACCGCCTCCGCCTCGGAAGTCCTGGTGGCGCTTCGTGACGCGATTCCCGGTCTGGACGATCCGGCAGCCAGGATCGACAGGGACGTAGTCAGCGACGTCAGGATATGGAGCACCCGATCCGGACAGCAGATCGCGACGGCGAAAATGCCCAGGAGCATTGCCGCCAGCATCGCCAGGGTCCCGATCGGGTGGACCATGTGCCGCGTCCGGCCAAGAACGCTGCCACCGAAGAGGTGTTTCAGGTGTCAGGCCTTCGGCCACAACTCCAGATCCTGCACCGCGGAGGGCAGGACGGGCGCCTGTTGGAAGTGCGGAGTGGCAGGCTACTTAATGAAGGACTGCGCCGAGGGTGACGACCGTTGCGTGGCCTGCGAAACCGCTGGTCTGCCGAAGGTCGCGCACAAACCAGGCTCCGGGGCGTGCGCCGCTAGAAGAAAGTCGGGAGCAGCCAAGAGTACAGATGATTAAATTCCTGCAGATAAACCTGAATGCAAATTGGGCAGCAGAGCAGCTTATGGCGCAGACGGTGGAAGAGATCGGGGCTGACATCCTTATTGTATCTGAGCCGGCCACCCCCTATGGCCATGAGGACCGGTGGTGCCTCAGCACGGATCGCAAGGCTGCTGTGGGTACATCACTGCGCTCAGAGCTCAGTCACGATGGTCGGGGCTTCGGCAGTGGGTTCGCCTGGCTATCATTCCAGGGGTTGATCGTCTTCAGCTGTTACTGCAGGCCCGGGGCCTCGCTGCCGGAGTATCGACTGTTTCTGGGCGACCTTGAGGCGGCGATCCGCGCTAGAGGGGACTCATCGATCGTTCTGGCCGGCGACTTCAACGCCTGGAACGTGGAGTGGGGTTCGAGAACCAACAACCCCAGGGGCGCACCGCTGTCTGATCTCGCCATAAGTCTGGGGCTGATCTTGGCCAACTCGGGCACCTCCCCTACCTTCGTGAGAGGGGCGGCCACATCAATTATAGATCTCACGTTCTATCGAGGCGTGGACCTCACAGACTGGCAGGTACCCGACCTAGAGACATTGAGCGACCACAACTACGTCTGCTTCAACACGGCCGACCCGGCCCAGCCCCCGGTCGCCGATGTACTCGCTAACGTCTAATCCAGCTGGTCAATCAAGAAGCTCGACCCAGACGCCCTGTGCCGTCATCTGAGCATCACGAACCTAGGAGCCACCGCCGGTGCCGCCTGTGCTGAGACTGCGCTGTCTTCGGCTGAATCATTTGATGCGTTCCTGTTCGGCGCCTGTGAAGCTTCCATGCCCAGGAAAAGAAAAGGCCCTCAGGGCAGACGGCCGGTGTTCTGGTGGTCGGAGAGGATCGCCGATCTGCGGCGCCAGTCCCTTGCCCTCCGTAGGCGATACCAAGCCTGCATCAGACGCGTCAACCAGCCCGGAGTTCAAGAAGCTAGGTTTTCCTACATCGCCGCCAAGAGGGAGCTACGCATAGCCATCCGGGAGGCGAAAAACAAGTGCTGGGCCGACTTGTGCGCCCAGGTTGACACAGACCCCTGGGGCAGACCCTACAAGCTAGTGATGAAGAAGCTCGGCGGCCAGAACCCGGCCGCGAGCTCCAAGGGCAGGGAGGCCGTCATCGCCGACGCTCTGTTCCCAGCGGCCCCCGTCACGGATTGGGGTTTGGCTCCGTCCCCAGCGGTGCACAACATCTTCCAAGCATTCGACCCGGTCCTGAACACGCTCGAGTTCACCAGGGTTATTCCAGAATTCAGGCCGGAAGAACTCAGCAGAGCAGTAAAGAGACTCTCACCGGGCAAGGCGGCTGGTCCTTCGGGGATCCCCAACGAGATCCTTAGGGCTGTCGCGCTCGCCCAGCCCTGCGCAGTCCTCCGCGTCTTCAATGATTGCCTCAACGCGTCGACGTTCCCACCACGTTGGAAGAGGGCCCGCCTAGTGCTACTCCGTAAGGGTCCGGACAAACCTCCGGACGCCCCGTCGAGCTACAGTCCGATCTGCATGCTGGACGCCCCTGGGAAGCTGCTCGAGAGGCTCCTTCTCCAGAGGCTAGAAGATCACCTGGACGCTCACGGGGGGCGGAGAAGAGCCCCGAACCAGTTCGGCTTCAGGATTGGAGTTAGCACTGAGTCAGCAATCGGCACCGTTCTCAGCATCGCTGCCCAGGCGGCCACCACCCCGAGATTGAAGAGCCTCTGCGTTCTGGTGACGCTGGATGTCAAGAACGCCTTCAATTCTCTGGGGTGGCCGGTCATCGACGCAGCTCTGAGGGGCATTAACACCCCGGAGTACTTGGTAGAGATGCTCCGGTCCTGGCTGGCTGACAGAACACTTCTGACTGGCGAGGAATTAGCAGAGAGACCGGTGACCTGCGGAGTGCCGCAGGGTTCCGTCCTTGGCCCCACCTTGTGGAACGTCGCTTATGACTCCCTCCTGAAGATGGAAACGCCACCCGGGGTGCAGCTAGTCGGTTTTGCGGACGATCTCGCGGTTGTGGGCACGGCCGTGACCGGAGAGCAGCTTGAAGATGCGATCAATCCCACACTGGCGACCATAGATGTCTGGATGCGGAGCAGGGGCCTAGAGCTGGCTCATCAGAAGAACGAGGCGGTGGTGCTTTCCCGGAGGCGGGCGTTTGTCCCACCACGCTTGACGGTCGGCGGTCACCCGATCCCACTTCGGAATGATATTAGGTACATCGGTGTGATCCTGGACAAGCGTCTAACCTTTGCTGCACACGCGAGCACTGTCGCTGCGAAGGCGGCCCGCACAGCCGTTGCGTTATCCAGGCTCATGCCCAACATGGGCGGATCGGCTCAGTGGAAGAGGAGGCTGCTCGCGTCTGTTGTGGAAAGCCAGTTGCTGTATGCTGCTCCCGTCTGGATCCCTTCCGTTACAGAAGTCGCCAGAACTAGTGCGGTCTTGATCCGTCCGCAGAGGACCGCCGCCTTGAGGGTAATTCGGTCCTACCGCCCCGTGTCGGACGAGGCCGCCTTGGTCTTGGCCTGCATGCCGCCCGTCGATCTGCTTGGACTGGAGAGGCAGTACATTGGATCCCGTCTGCGCGCCGTAATGGAGCCCGGTGAACAACGGCCTTCCAAGGCGGCCGTGAAACGCGAGGCAAGGGAAATCACGATCGTCGCCTGGCAGGCAAGATGGCACGCCACCCCGAAGGCAGCCTGGACGCGCCGAGTAATCCCTGACCTGGCAAGATGGCTAGGAAGGACTGTCCCGTGGGTGCCTCTGACGTACCACATGACTCAGGCACTCACGGGCCACGGCTGCTTTGAATGGTACCTCCATCGTATGGGCAAGGCCGCTAGCACTCGATGCTGGCAGTGCTCGGGCGAATCAGACACCGTTGAACACACCCTGTTTGATTGCCCCTACTGGGACGGCCTTCGTGAAGCCCTGAGAGCCAGGATTGGCCACCGACCGAGCACCGAGGACGTTCCGGACATCATTTGTGGACCGGCGTTCGAGCTCCTGCCGGTGGACGCCCAAGGGAAGGATGCGATCCTGAGAGAGGCCGAAGAGCGGTTCAGGCTGTTCTACGGCATGGTGGAAAACATCCTCTCAATTAAGGAAGATGAGGAACGAGTGCGATAGGCGGCGAACCGGCGGAATTTACAATAATTAAGAACCGTCTATACTGTTTGTAACATAACTCATTTTTGCTTGTAATAACAGCGGGTGGGGGACTGTCCCGCCGCTGTTAATTGTCGTGTTTTTGTTTTGACAATAAACGATGGGGGCTGGAGGAGAAGTACTGGCACCATAGTTCCTCCTCCAGTCCTCGATACCACAATAAAAAAAAAAAAAAAAAAGGTAATTATCTAATTATTAGGTACCTATAATCAATATAAATTATGAATTCTTATATTTTTAAAAATTCATCATAAATACGTCATTAAATAAGAGTAAGGAAAGGGGGGGCCAAGCCCCCCACAGCTTATTTTGTCACTAAAAGTAGGTATTTTGCACCTAGTGAGCTACTTATCTGAGGGCGTGCCTGGCCTACACTGTGGTAAACGAAACAGACTTTTTAGAAAACCGTGTGCGTCGGTGGTAGGAGTAGGAAGAGGAGGAGATGGAGGAGGAGGAGGAGGATAGTAAGTTTGCCATTTGAAGTGGCGGACCACAGGTGCCGAACTAGTTAACTTTTATCCGTATCGCCTGGAAAACTTTCAGTCACTTTGTTAATATAGATCCCGACCCTCTCTTAGACGTTCCCGAGTATCTAAATGATTAACTTAGGCCATTGCCCGACAAGGAAATACGAAACTACATCCTTCCCAGTATACAGTGTAATGCATTTCGCATAGAATGAGACATTATCGTGTGTCGGGGGTCTTAAGCCTCGGCGTTTTGAGCTTTTTAATAATATTCAACAAATCCTCGGTTTGAAATTTCAAAACTTATGTGTAAGCTAGCGAGTTTCCATTTATTATAATTTAACGCGTACCTACTTGAAATAAACTGTATTTTTGTCACGCCTGCACTGAAAGTTTGGTTTTTGACCACGGTTGAAGGGTTCAAAAGCGTCCTTTTTCCGTCCAGCGGGCGGTAAAGTGGAAATCCCCAAAAGTGCCGGACGGAAAAGAGGAAATCCCCAAAAGTGCCGGGCGGAAAAGAGGAAATCCCCAAAAGTGCCGGCCGCCGGGCACGTATCCCCTGCACAACCAGAAACTAAAATGTATACCTACCACGATTCTTTCAAAACATAAACTTTTGGTTACATCTTAAATGTATAGTATAACCTCCTTGCATGACACATAAACATTTTAACATATTTAATTTGCACTGTTCCTAGATAAGTGCGTCGAACGATGCTTTAGTAAGTTTATTTCACGCAATATGTATAATAATTCAAATTAAATAATGAGCATAAATACGAATGATGACAGTCAATACAGCAGTTGTAGTGAACCATTAACTCCACCACACATGGTTGAAACGGCAAACGCCGTTTCACTAAATCTATTGCCTGAAAAATCAAAAGAAATATACTATTGTAGAATAGCCTATGATTGTTGCATAGATCCCTGCATAACCTTTTCCATGAACGCAGGGGCGTGGCAAAAAATAGTATGTGTGGCTCGCGCGGGAAGGCCATTTCAGTCTTGGGCGAAATGATAAAAAATGAAATGAAATGAAACACGACGCCCGCGACTGAAATGGCTCACTTCCCGCCCTTTCCACACAATATATTATTGTTTACTTTCGTCTAGGACTGCAATCACTGTATTATTATTATTAATATCGTAATGCATACAGTATAAGGTGGATATAGGTAATGTTTTAAGTTTTCAGGAAACGGAAAGAACACACGTAGAATGTAAATGAAATATCACAAATAACTATTATTACAATTTACAACGTATATATATATATAAAAAACACTCTGTGATTAATAGTTAAATCGGATAATTGTTTGCAAACCGAAATACCACAAAGCAAAAGACATTTTCGTATGATGTTATTTGAACTCACTGTAGGTAGCAAAATCATAAAGCGAAATATTGCAATTAATTAAACTGACATTAATGGTAAATAACAATTTAGTTTTGTGTTAAACACATACGCAATATTTTGGTTTATTGACCGCTGTTGATTACCTATAATAAAATTTTTTCATCCATGTGTAATAAGCAGATTAAATCTATAATATGCTCAAAAAAAAATTTATTGTACTCTCGGATGGTCATCGTTAAATTTAAAATGATGTTAAAAAAAACACATATCCTATTCGGACGCAGATAACCGCAAATTGTTTTTGAAATCTTAATGTTTTGTAAAATATCACCGAAGCGAACGTTAATTATTATTTTAAATGGTTTCTCCATAACGTTACGTCATAGCTGTTGGCATAAGCCACCGGTGTGTGTACCTACACCGATACGTCTCATCAATCAATCAATACAAACTCCCCATAGCCGATTCTCGTCCGAAACCGTCAAATGCGGTGTATTCGCTTAAATAATAAACCAATGTCGTATATTATGCACTTTCCAGTGATATACCTCTATCGACACTTGAGCAACCAAAAGACCATAAATTAACCGGTTACAAAGCAGATTGAAAGAATACAATTAACGTAGGACTACCTTCACCGTTTGTACTTTAAATCGTCAATGACCATAAATTAACCGGTTACAAATCGGATTTAAAGCGTACGTAGAATTGCGTGGCTACTCAAACAAAACATATAATTTTCGGGTCGGAAACACTTTTATTAAAATATAAAACAAACATAAATAATTTAATTATTTCAAATACTTAGTCTATACCATGACTGCCGAATTACTCGTACAATCGTCGTACCTGCGTCCTCTCCGTAACACCAGCAACAACGGGACTCCCCTGTGCCTTCGCGTACGGCGGCGTTATATAGTCATATATAATTATTGCTGCCTCAGCACATCTTGCTTCTTTGGCCTGACCTATGTCAACAATTTATAATAAAAATGTTCCCACCTATATTATATGTACATTATAGTGACGACTGTCTACAATATACGACACCAACTACAAATAATTTTTAAAAAAAATACTCGCACCCTCTAAATAAATTACGGGATAGCATCATCCCTCCTCCCCCCCTGACAATACCTTGTAACCAATAGCCACCAGAATAAATGATGAACCTACACAAATATTTCGAATTCTCGCTGCCCAGACAAATGTAAACACCTAACAGCTACAGTTCAGAGAACTACTCAAAAACCATACTAGGAAAATTCCATGAAAGCTACGATGGTTATTTGTCCGACAATATAATATTGAAATCCATATAATATTATACTATTATAGTGATGCATTTTTATTTAAACAACAGAGATCATAATAATATGTTTGGTAATAAAATTCGAAACGCATCAATTATTAGACTAGTGGTACGTTTAAATAATGCTACCCAAGACTGTTAAACCGCGAAAACTCGATGCACCATAATATTCCCTATATATACATAACGATAACTCGATGAAGTCGTAAAAAGATCATCACTTCTAAGACTTGACTTAAATAATATTCTGAAGTCTATAAACCCACGTTATCATATAAATCACAAGTTTCGGCGAACTATTTGTAACATTTAAACTGTCGAATATAATGTCGACGATTTGCCAGGCATAATATCTTAAGTTCTTAACAGTATTATATTAGTAAAATCGGGAAAAATGGATGATAATATTAAATACATTTTGAAATCGTATTCTGTCGAAATGTTGTATCTTCGTATTTTAGATTCTAAGCGGTTCGATAAATGTATAGATTTTTGAACGATGTGAATTTTATTATTTGTAAAAATGCTTTGATTTTGAACATTGAATTTCTAGCATCAAATCACATCTAGTTGGTACTTATAATCAAAAGAAAAAAACTTCTAATTAGGTATCTACTTTTCATAATAACCGGGGAAAACAAGAAACCGTACATTTTTACACTAAAATAATTTCAACCAAGTCGATTTTGTTTTAGATTCTGAGTGAAACGATGAATGTATTGAATTTACAATGATGTGTGTTTTTTTTAATTTTTAATTTTTTAAATTTTAAAATTTTTTTTGTGTCTGTCATCACGTTTTAGGACAGTTAGTGCTTGGATTTTCTTCAACAGTAGCTTTTCTGATAGGAAAGTGAATCTAGTTGGTACTTTGGGTAGTCAAATGTGTTGGCAATGTTTAAAAATGTAATACAAGATTCCTTATAAAATTATCTAAATTTATCAAAAAAAAAAATGTCTATAAGAAAGTCAAATTAAATTTTTATGAGCGTTTAAAATTCAAATTTTTACAACATTGGATTTTCACTCGATTTCTCATGTAGCAATTTCCTTATTTTGTTTTAATTCAAAACCGAATAACTGTCGATACATGAAAATTTCACAGAATATTTATATTAGCATTTTCTATACAGCATACAATTTTGAAAATATTTTGACTCTTTTTGATCTGTTTACGGACATTTTCAGTTTCCAATTTTTTTAGTTTTTTATTCTACAAATATCAATAAAGTCTTATCTGTTGGGCCAAAAAGTGTGAAAATGTAATACAAGGCTCCTGCTATATTGTTACAATATCAGTTGAAAAATATTAAAAATATATAGGCACAATTTTTTTTATAAACATTTAAAGATCGAATTTTGACAAAATTTATCAAATTTAAAATTGAATAATTATTTTGTAGTTAAAAAATGTATAAAATGTTCAACTTATATATCTAAGGATTGAAAATTTAAAACAAGATTTCACGTAAGTAGTTAATTCAGTTACCAAAAAATCTAAAAAATACATAAGCACAGTTTATTTTTATAGTCATTTTAAGTTCAACTTTGGACAAAATTACATTAAAAAAACCTAGAATAACTATTTTAGTTATTTTGTTGTGATTATGTAATATTATTCGTGTGTACTTGAAACTTCTAAAGTAGGTACACTATTATATATCTATGGAGTATGGACTATGATAGTATCAGGGTTTGTTGTTGACGTATAACACATTATAAGTACCTATTGGATATTGTGATATGATTAACTTGGAATTTATAATAGGTAAATAATTTAGGTAATTTTTTTTATACGATAGATATGTAAATAACTTGTAACCTACTGTACAGCAGATAACCTTTTTTTGGTTAATACTCAAAAAATGAATTACAGTAAAGACTTGACATTCTTATCAAAACTTCGTGTAAGTATTGACTAGATATGTAATCATTTTAAAAATATTTTTGCTTATTTTGTGCAATTGGTATTTTTAATATTTGATATTTTTTTTATGACTTACGTGTTTAGATAAAAACCATAAATAATAAATATTTTATCAAAAAACACTATTTAATAAAATGTTTGTCATAATTTGTCCATATATCAATAGAAAAATGTCGTTCATATACCAACATTGAAAGTATTTTTTTTTGTAAGTGTTGATAGTTTAGATTTACTCAATATTTATACTAACTCTATGATGAAGTACACTCAGTACAACTACTGAACAAAAGAGCCCGTTTTAAATATGCCATTATTTACAAAATATAAATAATTAATTTACTAAAATAAAATGATTACTTGATAGAATAGTATTTTTTTTTTTTTTTTGTGTTTCAGTTGTAGTTAATATCTAATATAATATTAAATATTTTAGTCACTTTAAATATGTGTACCTATATTGTATTACACCAATAATTACAGTGTAATATAAATATAGTTTATTTTGTATTTTATATTTCAACTAGTCATTTATTGCCATTGCCCACTATTGTTGAATTTTATGTGAGTACCAGTGTAACACATAATTTTGACTTTATATACAATTTATTCAAAGCTAAAAGAAACGATTAAAAACAAGCTTATGCAACTTACTACCCAGAAACAAACTTATTAGCCGTTATAATTCTATTATATATTTACGCGATAGTATATAATATGTTTTCAGTTTTACTGTGTAACTGTGTAACGGTAAAACTATAATAAGCATATTCGCGAACATTTTTTGATTTATTGAGAAAACTTTACTCAACAACCCGTGAAACGTACCTATCACTCATTATAGTATTACACTATCGTTATTCGTATTATAAATACGTTTGTTTGAAATTTATTACAATAGTTATCATGTATATTAATATATTATAATAGGATGCAACAATCTAAACAATCGACAGTTCCAAAGCTATCAAATTTACTGGCACGATTAAAATGATTTCGTGGTCATGAGTAGCATTGAAGTGTACAATGATAACAGTGTTGTTATAAGCTTTTCAAAGATAAATTGTAAAAACTCCATTAGATTATTTCCAAATATTTAATTTTACTTATTTTCGTTCAGATTTGCAGAAAACCGTGGGTTAAACTTGCAGGATATTCCATATTTTAATCATCTGCAAATTTGTTTTGTTTTGTTCTATTATAAATGGTCGAATATTTCAATTATCAACAAAATCGTGTAAAATGTCGAGAAAGGGAAAAATCCCGCCGAAACGGTTTTTTTTCTAACTTAATTTGATAAAAATATAATAATATAATAACTACGATGCCACGCAGAAAATATGGCTTACAAGGCACTCAATATAGCCAATAAACAAAACAATATATTACGTAATGCGCGAGAGTATTTTCGCTTTAAACGGTCAATTATAAGCTTTTTAGTGTATCGATATAACGTGACGATTGATCATGGCATTATTGTAGGTACGAAGTACGTTATTGTTGTTATAAATTATAATAATATACATTAATTTGTGTATTGAATTATAAAACTCTCATGACAACAATATATTATACAATAATAATATAGGTATTAGGTTAATGCTGTTCTGTAGTAGTATTAGGTGGTACAGGGACTAGAACCCTGTTTTTTTTTCAGTTCTGTTCCCGTCGCCGTGTTCCACCAAGCGCGGTAAACATGCCGGAGCCGGCGAACTGGGCGAACTGGCCGGCCAGCGAAAAACGTCAATGTCTGTTTACCACAATCTAACTCTATATACAAATAAACAAAAAAAAAAACGGACATCATTAGAAGAACAAAAATGTCGGTGTCAGTTTCGGAACGGTTCTTCGAAAAAAAAAAAAAATATCAGTTCTGTTTCATCAATATTGAACATATTTTATAATTTGGTTAGTACCAATCCTAACCAGGCTCGACAAAAGCAAAATAAAATCCAAACGAACAACGGTATTAACACGGACTATAGGTACTATCAAAATATCAGTTCTATTATAGTTACTAAGGACAAACAATATAATTTATATAACAAATAACTATAAATATTTTTTCAACATTTCCTGAAAAATATTATAAAGTAGGAATAATTATTAATTTATAATACAATATTATAAACGAAAAAAACAAAATGTTCGTTTAGTTTGTAGCATAATATTATTATTTATTTAACAAAATCGTCTATGATTACCGATTATTGATTTTTAAATTGCTTTGATAATTAATTAAGAAATCATTTAATGTATCTCAGATTAAAAAAAAAAAATAGTATAGGTAATTATGTCTGGAAATATATTTGCTGATAGTATAATATTATGAATTAAAATTTAATATTTCTCGATTTCGTGGAAGAAACTCCATCAAATTCATCTTCGAAATGTAATATCGTTGCACAATTAATTTTTTATTTTTATTTTTCTACACATTATTAAACACCTTATTAGTTATTGACTTTCCAGGGGATTCGTTTTTTAAAACAATCCAATCGTGGCCGCCCAGGCAAAATGGTATATTGTTACATGCGGCCCTTCAGGGATCCAAAAGCTGATGTACTTTGATAAATAATAATAGTCAAATTAGTTTAGTAATCAAATGTATTATATTAAACCAGACAAAATAAGCAGAATAGTAGTGTTGATTGTAGCGAATTGTAGCTCGTTCAAGAATTGATAATCTCCGTGTAAGTTGTGTGTGATGGCTGGGCGGCTAAGCGAGTCGTGTGGTGTTCTCGTCTCTGGATACATCTACTCAGGCTGTCTCGCTGTCCCCTATATATATGGTGGCGGCGTCCTTTGAAGTGAGCGGCGCGTGTACAGTCGTCCTTGATATGGACCTCACGACTATGAAAGTGGTATTCTTAGTCGAAAACACTTTTGGGTGTGGTCGCATTCCTGGTTGTTTTTATGAGCAAATACATGATATTGCGTAATCCCATTACAATATTATTAAAATGTGCGCCTAACCGCAGTAGCCACCCACTCGTATTTACGACGACCGCGTCTCGCCGATTATTATCAATTATTTATAAAAACACATTTTGACGTATAATACACTGCAGCAGGTATATTATATAATAGTGTCTGCAGTAAAATGGTTTTCTCGCTGGACTAATAACGCTTCTATATTATAATGCAACTAGAATGGACTGTCCCCTGACTAGAATAAATATTTCATGATTATTATGTAATCTTTAAATAAATATAAACTATAAACAATAAATATAACAAACAATAAACAGTGAACTCATGAGAAATTTTTATTTTATTTCTGAGGCACACTTCACAAGTGAAGATTTGAACTTATTCTACTCTATAAGTATTGTATATGTAAAATAAATATATAAGTATTATATTATATTTGGTTAAAAAACTTTATGACTTTTTCCTTATAGAAAACAATTATTATTTGACTTTGCAATGCCATATCCATTACCCAGGTAACATGAACTTCCCTGTTTAGATGTGTGCACGTCAAGATATGCCTGCCTTGAAAATACACGATGGCAAGATTGACACTGGTACTTACTAATGTACACTTTGTTATTGTGTCGCAGCAACGATGTTTGGAATTTAAACGTTTTACTACATGCCACACAATAAAACGATTTGCGATGATATTTTTCTGTATCGACGACTAAAGATTGTTCAAAATCTGATGACTGGGTATTTGTAAAATCTGATCGCCTGTGAGATACTTTTGGAGGTACCTAAAAAATAGAAAAATGTTCATTAATTTATTTTATGCTGGTACAAATTATTTATAATAAAATAATATTATTTAATACTTATTGCTATGCATTTAAACAACAGTCTAGTGTTTATAGAACCAAACATTAAAAAAAATGGACAATTATATGTATGAACTAAATTCCAATTTGAGTATAGTGAGTTCACCAGCAGAGAATAATCATAATTCTATTGAATTTGGTGCTACTGTAATACCAATTTATCTGAACATTAATGACCAGAACAATCCAGATTATAATCCTAAATGTACTGCGATGATATTAGACTTTGGTTCTATCCCACAAGATGTTTGTGAAATAAACTTTAAAAATTATTATACTCACATTATTTCAGTTTTAGTTATGAAAATATCAAATAATGATTCAAAAAGATTAAAAAAATGGTACATAGCCATAAGACAAAAGGTTGTGCACATATTTAACAATCATAAAAGTTCAGTAAAAATGAGAAAATTTTATTTTATTTTCACAAATTTTAGAAGTTAATGGATAATGCTCATACAGAATTTGAATCACAAGACTATGTAAGCATTAAATCATCTGAAAGTGAAATAGATTGGTCAGATTTGTATAAAATAAAATTGATCTTGCGCCAACCATCACCGAATTGGAGTAATTTTGGCATAGATGATGTGAAAGTTGTTCGCAAAGTACAGTCAGGAAATGTATAAATACTAAAAACAGACCATCAGAAATATATTTTATAATAATAAAATAAATACCCATTAAGTTTGATTCACTTATTTGAAAACTATAAGTAACTTATGATTTATATTAATTTAATGTTTTTATTTATTCATATTCATTAAAAATTTAAGATAACTTTTACAAATACTAGCCTTATTTTTATGAATCATTTGACGTGGAACATCAGGCATAAGAGGATGTGGTGGTAAATTTAATGGATCTATAAATGATGATTCCATTTGATTCCGCCGTCTTTGGTTCAAAAGCAATGGGTGAATTTCATAACCATTCAAGTGTGGATAAAACATATTCATTGCTGATGTTGTTTTTGGAAATGCTGTTAAATCATAAGATAGTCCAGAAGTGGATTTCGATGGATCTGTGTCTGGTTGCTCCAAATCTCCATCACAAAAATCTTCAATAGAGGTAGTGCAATGTACACTCAGACCCACTGAAAACATATTATATAATATAAGTAACGTTGGATTTTACAAAGTTCTTTAAATATTTCATCGGTGTAAGCAAATTAAAATTAGCATGTGTGGGTATCCACTGTTATTAGCTTAAGACAATAGTTACGTTTTTATTGGGAAATCAACAAAATAAATCTTACACCAGTTATCAATCATCTCATTCCCAGACATCACATCGGATTTGGACAAACTGGACGAGCTGTTTGGCGAACAATCTTGGTTCGAAGCCAACGACTCTCCGAGATCTGCTTCATCGTCCATACTATAGACGTTGATCATTGAACATCAATAAATCTAAAGATAGTATTCTTGACACACGCATATAATTGTGATAAATCTTAGTATTCGGCAAAGCAGACCTTACTTGTTGTGCTCTCTTGTCGTCCAACCGACAGGTCCTGTCGGGCTGCTGTGTCATTCGAAGCGGGGTTTCCAATTCAGCAGACTGTTCAATAACGGAAGTTCGACTTCGTATTTTGAGTATTGTCCATCGTTTCGCAACGTCCCCTCGGTGGATAGGTAGGTAGGCGTAGGGCCCTCAACGGCACTACTCGAGTAACAAAATATAATATTATTATTATCAACTATTTCGTGCATTCAAAATGTATTGAGAAATCAGCTGCGGCTAGATTAATTTTATCACAGATAATTACTAATAATACAATAATAGTGTGTTATTATTATTAGATAAAGGGGATATTAATATTCCGTAGCTCTGCGGCAGTCTACGCGTAATTGGACGTTCAACGTAATTATTGGTCGTTTTAATTGGCGCGCACGTTCGGTGGACTCGAAACAATCGTCATTATCAGGGAACGACGACGTGAAGAGCAATAAAAACATTCTTAAAACGCAAAATAATCTACCCATTGCCGGGCCTCCCAGCGAACCGCAGTTGTACTATAATAGTGTTTTTTAGTCGGTTGAGCTCGTTGATTTTTTTTTTTTTTTCTGTAAGCTTTTGTGATAAATGATAATTTTATTGATAATGATATTATTGCCATCACAAACTACTACAGTCTACAACCGCAAAAACTTACACTACTCACAACAACTCACTTGGTTCGCGATCGCCATAATATATTATTACTCTAAGTGTAACTCGTAGCCCGTTAGACTCGCTGGGAGTGGGTACCGATTTTGGAGACAATGAATTATAAAAGGCTTGTAAGACGAAAGTTTAGGATTTGTGATAAGGATTAGTGATATGGATTGGAGATAAGGCTAGACGCTTGGGCGGGAATGTTAAAAGTTTGAGGGCCTAGAAATCCGTCACAAACGTTGTAAATGGATAGGCTGAATACGATCTCCAGGATCACCTATATAGAGTATACCTGCACATACCATGACCGGTGCTTTATCTTATGTAAAAAGTGTAAAGTCGAAAACCGTGTTGGAGTTTCTAGCAAGTCAGCCATCTCAAGTCAAAATCTATTAACTTTCAAGTTAACCACTTAGGTAGGCAATCCGACTTCGTCGGATCGCGGACAATGTGCTACAGCAAATCGGGTAGGCAATCCACCTGCGGTGGATTGCAGACCCGACATCAAGCGGCTATAAGTGAAAACCCTATTACACAACTTACAAAAAATTCAAACTATATACAATATACATACAAACAAATATGATATGTATTTATTTATTTATTTATTTTGTGTTTAATTGACAGCAAACGGAAAACACTATGTTATTATAATTATGACCTACATAAATTGTCGTAGCAGGTATGAGCTTAAGTATTTGAGCATTTCGCATGAATTCGATGAGTGTGTGTCTGAGAAAATCCCCTTCAGCAACTCGATGTTCGTGACACAATATAATATTAACAATATTATAACAGACTGTCGTCGATAAAAGACAAAGGCGTGCTTTTAAAACGTAAGAAATATGTGAAACTCGTGAAATATGCATGATCAAGCGTCCCCGGCAGGGTTCATTGTTATTATTATTATTAGGTACAATGAAGAATAATCGATATTTTCAATATTCTAAAATCATGGATAAATAGATAATTTAATATAATGTTTACGTAAAAAAGCTTAATGTCGTATAACATAATATAGCGGTAAATCATTATTTTTCGCTTATACACATCGATGCAGATTTATAACGCCTCGTGCTTATAATAAACAAGATACGATATTATTATAACATGATACGTCCACCTTCAAACGAATGCCAATCAAAATATTATGAAATTTTTCGGTCGTAGGAATCTGTATTGCTCGACTGTCGATTTCAAAACATCGTCCCAAAAAACGATGACGAATACCGAAATGCAAAGTATTCCGATAATATTGCACGTCATTATTATAATAATAATAATATCACCAGAGAATATTGGTCGTCGTAAAACTCGTCTAGCCATAGCGGAGGTTATAGCGTAAGAAAGGGGGGGGGGGGTAGTTGTCAGTATAAAATTGTTTGACACGTTAACCTGTTAAATAGTCCAATATTATGTCTTTTTGATAAGTAAAGAATCATAATGTCGAAATGTCAACTGTTCACTAATTTTTACAACTTGTTAAAACAATTTCGTTTTTTAAACTTATCAGTTATACTTTATAAAGTCTTCACTAATAAAAATATTACATTAGTATCTAGGTACTCAATTTGTTTTCTATTTCAGTTAAATTGTAAACGAATAGTTTCATTCTTAGTTTTATATTAAGATAATATTGTAAAATTATTGAATAATAATATATTCATAAACTGAATATGAATAACGCACTGAATATGAAAGCACTGAAAATGAAGCACATTCTATTTTTGTTAAGAAAATAAAGAATATATTTATTTTTTTGTAATCATAATTTAACTGTAGGGCGGACAAAATGTTGGGGTTAGAGAGTTTATAGGTTTTGGCCAATAAATATGATATATTATTATATTAATGACGACCTTACGACATTTGAGTCCTAGAACCTCCACTATTCCTAGCTCGTCGATCACTGCAATAATATTATTACGATACAATGTATTATGTTATTTGCTGTGTTTAAAAGTCGATAAACCGAAACAGACCTTTGCAACGTCACGGACATTGTACGGCTAGAATAATGATTGTTTATCGGGTCGCCGCCCGTTATTATAATAATATTTATAATGTGATACACAATATAATATATTATCATAATATTACAAAATATTTTATCGCGGACGTCTCGCGAGATAGAACGATATTGTATTCAGTGCCGCAACTTGGTACATATTGGTGGGTGTGCGACCAAATATATAAGGCCCATGTTCAGAGCCGCAACTATGGGGAATGGGGGGGGGGCTAAAGAAGCCCCCCGACTACGATTTAGACCCCTCCAAAAAATATTCCTTATTTATTTATATATAAGCCGCTTATAGGTTATTTTAAATTAATAGTTTTGTTAGGTGGGCTGTTTCCCCCCAAAATTTTAACCCTAGTTGTTAGTGCTACCCTAGTACTAATAGGTCATTAAATACATATTGATTGTTGTTTTTAGCTTTGGTTTCATACATTATATTATGTAATTAATATAGTATATACTACTCACAGATAGGTGAAGAGCACGGAACACATTGTACATTGTAGTGATTGTACACAGATAGGTGAGGACTGAGGAGCAAAGTGGTAGGCCGCCTTTCAAGGATACATGTCAATTGATCGAAAACAGTTGTTCTCACGAGAATTGCTCGAAAACTTTTGATCGAAAAACAATTGCTCGCAAACGACAATTGATCGAAGAATTGTTCGCAAAAAACAAATTGGTTGCTTAATAACGCGATCACCCGACTAAGTAATAACTAATAATATATAATCATACACCTTTTAATAATAGACCAGCCCACTTCATATTTCCAACGAGTCACATCGATAATAATTTTATATCGTACGTCGACGTGGTGAACTTTGTACTTAGATATAAAGATAATATCGAATAGTAATTTTATATTATGGTGCATGACAAATCCGAGATTAATATTGTTTCAGTATTATAGTGTACCTAATTCAAATACGTTTGACTCGTTTTGAACTTATTTTACCATCATGAGTTTAGTGTATGTAAACAGTGAAAAAAATAAAAGAATGTTAGAATATAAAGGATTTTTACATACACAAGAAAAAATTTATAATGGAAAAGTGTATTGGAAATGCTCCGAAAGTAAAAAACTGAAATGCAAAGGTCGAGTTCATGTTGTTAACGAAAATATCGTGAAGTTCATCAACATAATAATCATGTATCAAATGCATCAAAAATTGAGGTTAAGAAGGCTATATTACATTTAAAGGAGATTTCATCCCAATCTACACTTAGTACTCATGCTGTTATTGGAGAAATGTCATCGCAGGTATTATAAAATATTATATTTTATACCTAATATAAATATAAAACAATAATTTTAAATTAATTAAAAATGTTTTTTTTATAATTAGTTACCAAGTGCTCTAGCTGCAGATATGCCAAATGTACAAACGCTAAAAAGAACAATTCAAGGTCTTCGTCAAAGAGAAGAAGCTTCTCCGCCTAACCCAAATAATTTTGATTTTATAATTCCTGAACAGTATCGAAATACAATTGACGGTGAGTTATTTTTACATTATGACAGTGGCACAAATCTCCCGTGTATTTTGATTTATACAACCCAACAAAATTTGGATTTTATGGAGAATTGTGAACATTGGTTCTGTGATGGAACATTTTCGGTAGCTCCACCAATTTTTACCCAATTATACACAATCCATGGTATATGTTATTCAAATGTGGTTCCCAGTGTTTATGTATTGCTACCTGATAAAAAAAGAAGATATACCTATCGTTGAATGTTTGATGCTTTAAAGTCATTAAAACCAAATTTAAATCCCAAAACTATTATGATTGATTATGAAAAAGCTACTATCAATGCAACTAAAACAGAATTTCCTAGTACTAAAGTAAATGGGTGTTTTTTTCATTTGTCCCAGTGTATGTGGCGCCATGTTCAGGCAAAAAAAAGGTGGGCAAGTGGGTGTCGCTCTGCTGTACAGTAGGTTACAAGTGGGTCACTGTATAATGGATGATATTAAATTTGAATTCAACGATATAATATCATTGTATAAGAAAAACGATTCTGAGCGGAGACGGTATGTCAGTCTAGGTATAAGACATATTATATACTTATCTATGGTATTAAAAAAAATTGACCTGTAATAGATACCTATAATAAATTCCAAATTTATCATATCACAATATCCATTAGGTACTTATAACGCGTCTTACATCAATAACAAACCGTGATACTCTCATAGATATAAATTATAATAGTGTACTTTAGAAGTTTCAAGTACCCACGAATAACATTATACAATCACAATAAAATAACTAAAATACCTAGTTATTCTAGGTTTTTTATTACGAAATTTCGTTTAAATTTGAACTTACAATGACTATAAAAATGAACTGTGCTTATGTAATTTTTATATTTTTATATCTATGGTATTAAAAAAAAAATTGACCTTTAATAGGTATACCTATTACCTATAGGTAAGTACCTACAATAAATTCCAAATTAATCATATCACAATATCCATTGGATACGTCTTATAACGCGTTATACATCAATAACAAATCGTGATACTATCATAGACCATATTATTGTCGTAGACGATAAACCACAATGTCGATAAAATCAAATTTATTAATTAAGTAATGTGATGGTAATTAATAATGATAACTTATACACTATCGCCTATCAGTAGTTGTGGGTGAGTTAAACGTCCGGACGTATTACCATAGAACGTATTACATATTTGTATATCAACTATAATATTATGTATTATAATATTATATCTGTGGTTATGACTTGTAAATATTCGACTCGTTATTATGTTTAATTTTATAGGTGTTACATACTCTGATACTAATTTTATTAGTAAAAAAAAAAATTTTTACCTGTAAATTTACTAAGCTTACAGTTACATCAAATATCTATAGATTTATTCATGATTATAATTTTATTTAATTTGCCTTATTATGTGTTGTGTTGCTTGTTTGTATGAAAATGTGTAATGACATAACCTATGGGTACACATAATGCACAAGACAAATCAAATCCTGGATTATTTTTCAATACTTTCACAAAACAATAAACATTTGTAGGTAAGTTTTAGAAGTATCATAACTCTTGTCTGTTATTTAAGATTATTGATATATTAAATTATTTTATACTTATGTTATTTATTTAGATACAGTAAATGGCAAGATTATGTCATTGATGGAGAATATGCAAGTATAACAAATAATTTGTCCTGAATTATTCCTGCTGATGTTATACTCTGTGGATTTTAGTCCAAATTTTAACCTCTCAAATTAGTTTTACTTAACTGTGGAGCTACTTCAAATAAATTTGACCGGATTAGAATTAATTGTAATCAAACAATGAACTATTAAAAATTTACTGATTTTATTAATTATAATATTTATTACATTTCATACAATTAACAATTGATACATCAGTTTAATTAAAAGTACAGTACCTAAATACAGAATCTTGTGAGTGTTTTGTATCACAAAATACACCGAGTATTGAAGACTTTTTCAAAGATTTAGAATTATAAAAAATTAAATATGAATAAATATACATTTTGTACTGTTAAACCATATTAAGGCCATCAAAAGGTTCAAATGCTTACAAACTATTAATTGTTTAAATATTTTGAAAATCTGTAAAAAAAAACCATCAATTTAGTTTGTTCAAAAAAATTATAAGCACAACAACAGTAGTTTTTTGATAGTATTTATCTTAAATGTATTTAATATTTTTATGTGTGTATATAAAATGTATTATTTAGTTTTTTCAGTATCATTAAGATGTATCATGATATGCATAATGTTTACAGAGTATTATGATTTAAGAATAAATAGATTTAAATTTAATATATTTATTAGTTGTATACTAATTGGAAATGTATTAAGATAAATTGCCAACAGCTAGTGTATTATCAAAATGCAAAGTGTTAGAAAAATATTTATTGCATTTGAATATTATAACATATTATGTTACACATTTGGTAATGTAACAAATTGTATCAAAATATTTAAATCATTGGTATAATATTATGAAGGATTGACAAAAAATAAATACAAATGGGATCAATGGTTAATTTATAATAATAAATACTTTTGTAGGAATAATAATAAAATCTAGATCTCTACTTATTTATATAAAAAAGAGAAAACAATTATTATAAGGTAAGCGCCCTCACACTTTTATCCAGGCTTGAGACTGGCAACTCATACATAATAATAATAATAATAATATTATGTAGTTAATTAGTTGGCGGTTTACACGTTCCTTTTTCAATGATATCTTAATCAGATAGTTAATATTTTATGTAATTTATGTACATATTATTTTTGGTTGGTGTATAGTTTTTGTAGATTGTTCTTACTTTAAAAATATTGTTATATTCTTTGTAGAATGATAACATATACATCTTTGCTGTTATTCGGCCACCTTTTTTCAGCAATTGTTGTGTCATTGGCGGAAACCCAATTAGAATGTGCTTGTTTCAGATATGCGATATAATGGCCAGAGCTCGTGTTTTGTCCAATATGTAATATAGCGGCTTGAGGTTTGTAACTCGCTCCAGCAATTTCTAAAGTACTGGACGGTACACCGCTAAGTTTTAAATTGGTTATCTTGTTGGAAACAAATTGTTCGTTTATGAAGGTTGTAGTAAATAATTTTAATTGAATTATTATATATTCATGGGCTAATATTATCTGATGTTTACTTTCACAACCTCCAATGTTATTACAATTATTGCATCTGTAGTCTGATATGCTAGACCATACATTTTGATCAGTTGAAAATAATGTTTGCAGAGTTTGTGATCTTTCTTGTGGAATATCCAAGTGTAGGATCAAACTGGTCGTCTGTGCATCACTAGTTGTTGTATGACTACACAAATTGCAACGACTGCTATACAATTCTTGAAATCCAAATAATGAATCAAATGTATGTCTGTTACGGTTCATAAGTGCTTCTAAAAATTGTACACAATCTTGTTGTTCTTGCAGAGTATAAAATATTGTCTCGTCGTCCAAATATTCTCTGATTGTTCGAGTATTAGATGGGATACTGTTTATACTATAATCGTCCAGGCATTGTTGAAGTGTTGGTCCAAGTTCATTATTGCGAATTTGGTTTGCAAGTGATTCACAATGAAAAAGTACCTGTATGACAGAATTGGCATAACATGAGACATTGTCAATATTTGTAAAGCCACAAATACCACTCGATATTATGCCTACTGGATTTTCGATCTTTGGTATTACTCTCGATGTAGTTATATTATCACTTGGTTCTAATAATATATTTGAGCTTCTGTTACAATTTTCTGGAACCATGATAGTACAACTATCGACATGAATGAATTCAATATCGTCAAAGTTAACATTATTGAAGACCTCAGTTGATTTAGTTTTAGTTTCAATAACCTTGACTGTGCCACTATCAACTTGAAAGAATTCAATATCATCAAAGTTATTGTTATTCCTGACCTTCGTTGATTTTACCAGAATATCTCTATTAGCTATGCTGACTTTTGATTTTATCAAATTGTTTTCAACAACTTTTACAATTTGATCATCAGCTGTCTCATCATTTTTTTCAATTTCACTGCAAGTTTCTTTGTCCATAAGGAGAATAGGCCTGTGATCACTTATGAGAGACTCGTACACCAAAGCTGCAATTTCAAAATTTGATATGGCATTGTCTATGCTTGTTCCGTAATCTGTAGTTATATTATCTACTAATACTTTATAATTGAATTGCTTTAATATTTGAACTAGTTGTTTTGGTGGTTTATTGAAGTTTGTATTGAAATCACCGATGAACACAACTTTTGTTTGGGTTGAAGCTACTTGTTCGATGAAATCCCAAAGTTTCTGTACAGGAAACTTAGGCGATGAATATATACCAATGTAGGTTATATTTTCAAAGAATACTTCAATCGCTTCTAGATGTGTTTGTGTTTTTTTGTCTTGGATTAATGTCGAATTGCTAGTTATTTCCTTATTTTGAATAGATTCTCCAACAAAACAAATTGAACCACTCTTGCCATTGGCATGTATACTGTCTATTCTACAGCATTCAATATGGTTCTTAATGTTATATGTGTCTGTTGATTTTGAACCGGTTTCTTGGAAAAACATTAGTTGAGATTGCAAAAGAACGTTGTCCGCATTAATATGATCTTCATATTTTTTTAACGATCTTATATTATGTGACATACACGATAGTGGCTTGTTGTCTTTCATAATTCTAGAAAACCGTGGATTTAGGGCACAACTTTGTGTCCTAAGTCTGGACATCTCATGTTCAACTTTTAATGAAGGTTTTGGTGGCTTTGCAGGAAAGTGGTCTAGCTGCAAACCTTGCGCTGAAGTTGCTCGACTACATCCAACGTATAGCATATTGCATTTCAAGTATTTTTTGGGTATATGAAATGCTACGGATTGATACGTGGCGCCTTGGCTTTTGTGTACCGTCAATGCCAAAGCTTCTACCAAGGGCAATTGCATTCTCGTTACCTTATGGTGCTCCGCATTGCCCAATTGAAATTCTAATTTTGTGATTTCAATTGGTGTCCACTTGCACATATCGTCTGTGTGGTCGCCTTCTGGTTTCAGTTTGTTTTTAATCTGCTGTCTAGTCATCGATCCCACTTCTGGTTCATCGAACTTGATCCAAACTCTTTTAGCAACTTCTTTACCTCCTACAGTTTGCCCTTTGTTTATTTGCATTAGATCTCCAATGGCACCATTGACTATGCCGTCTTCGGTTGAAATGTTTGCTATCACCATATACTTGGCTGTTTCTTTTAAAACTAATCTTAAAGGTAATCCCATAGTCTTTTGTCGTGGCAGTTTCTTGGCAGATTCAATATCCTGTCGTTTTGCGGACGTATCAATTGCTTCAGAAATGAAACCGACTTGATTCATAGAGCTAAGCACTCTTCTGTTCATTTCGTCGACTTCGTTGTTTGTAGCCCAGAGGTGCATTACTTGTGGTTGAAAAGTAACGTCTAACTGGGTTACGAGATTTTGGAAATATTTCACATCAGCTTCCTCCAACTGTCCTCTGGCCAACTTTGTTAACATTATTGCAAATTGTTTGTCATCTTTTTGGCGCATTATTTCAGTCAATTCGTATAACTTGAATGTTTCCCAAATAGATTTAATTGATAAGATTTCTACTGCACTTGGATATTTAGACAGTATTTCTTCAAAGCTGTCGTACAAAAGGTGTTGACATACCGGTGGTAATTGAAAGAAATCACCAAACACTATTATGTTTATGTCACCAAACGGTTTATTTATTCTTAGAATAGACCTCAATCGCTGATCAATATATCCCAGAGTTTTATTGCCGACCATGGAAATTTCATCAATTATCAAAAGCTTAACGTTGGAAAATTGGCAACGTAGTGTATTTGAAATATCTGAACTCAATTTTGGTAGCAATCCGGCAAATTGATTCAATGGGAGTTTGAACGCAGAATGAAGTGTCAGACCTCTTATTCCATAAGCTGCTTTGCCTGTCGGTGCTGTGAGTAATACTGGCGGAAGTGATAGATCGTCTATATCTGGTCTAAGATTTGCTATGCGAATTACAGACTGTGCTAATGCTCGTATAAGCATTGACTTACCAGCTCCTGCTGGACCAGTGACAAACGCCTTTATCGCAGGATCGTCTCTGCCCCATATTTGCCTTCTTATGATATGAGTGGTATGATATAAGAGTTGGCGTTGACCGTCGTTTAAACATCTGATCAGGTCATTGTACTGTTCATTGTCAATGAGGTGCACTCTTATTTTTCCGCCATCTTTAGGTTTATCAACATCTGGAGTGTTTGTAGTTTCTACATAATCTCCAACATCATTTAGTAGTTCATCGTCTGGCACCCAATCTTCATCGTCTTGAACCAGATTATTGTTATTGCCTTGCTCCGCTTCTATTTGATTTTCATCATTGTCTAGTTGATTTTCTTCGACTTTATTAAACTGTTGGTACAAGTCTTTTATCCGATCAATGTTTGTTTCATATACTTGTTTACAGTTAATATTTAGCAAATCAGCTGTTTCATCGCGCCATGGTAAAAATAACATAACATTTTCTCTGTAAAAGTCTTGTTCATTTTTATCCACATTAAACCTTACATACCGTATGATTTTTCTGATTTTACATTTATGTATACATTTGTTTGGTTTTCCGATTAGCGTAGAGTCAATCGAATAAGCGGTTTCTTCTTCAATATCAGTGTCCGACTCTGAATTGTTCTTGGCAGGTTTTTTTTTACCACGAATTTCATAATTGGCTCCAAATTCAGCCAAAGTTATATCTTCAAGACTATAAGGTCTAGACGAATAGTATTCAATGAGGCCATCGTAGAAAATATCATCAGATTGTGGATCCATTTCTTCTCTTACTGCTATTGGTTTCAACATTCGAGTTCTTTTATCCGGATGGCTGGTGTTTATGAATGTATACCCAGTTGACGTATTGCTTTGCTTCATACCTAAGCAAGTGTACACTGCTTCCTGTGCAGAAATTTCCTGACTTCCCGAAAACGTGGAAGCTATCCTTTTCAGTTGTTCTTTGACAGATATATCAGTGGAAGTTTTGAGATTCTCGACAATGTCCCTCATTAACTTTGATATTCCACGTTGGCTTTTTCCAATATACTCTATTACATATCTGACACAAGAGTAAACATCCAATATAAACTGTATGTCCATATTAGATTGCCACAGCGGAAATAATTCCTCATTGAATCCAGAAATCATTCTTTGTTTTATGGTTCGTTTTAGAAAAACTGTCGGCCGTTTGATAACAGTTCGAATAATGGATTTATATTCATTAACATCTGCTATTGAAAATTTTTGTAAAATATCTTCTAATGACGGATCTGAAGATGTGCCACAGTCCTTGAAGTCTCTGAGATATTGCAGAAGTTTTTCATATTGTTGTATACGAATTTGTCTTGTGACTGCATTACTGTTGTCGGCTGTTAGCGGAGTCAATATGCAGGTTTCATTCATCGGTGGATACGGTATGTTGAAGCGACACTTTTTCATTTGTTTATCTTTGTCAGTCCTGTAACAAGTGTGTGTATGTTTATGAGTATTTTTATGTAAATACTCATGGGCAGGACTGCTATCGTCTACCATACACTTGATGTATTTGTTAATTAGCGTTACACAGGCACCAAAAGTTTCCGGTTTGGCTGGGTCAAAAACGGGTGCATTGTCTAACCACAATAGCATGTGTACATGTGGACTTCCTCTATGCTGATATTCGACCCGGTAAAAGAAATGCTTTACACTGTGTTCTTTGAAAATTACATTTTTTGATTTAATCAATTTGAACAGTGCTCTAAACCTGTGGTCAAAATAAGTAGCACAAACAACAGGATCTTGTCGAATTAAATCTGATTTTTGAGCATAAGTTAGTTCAGTGTCGTCAGATAATGTTTTGGAGTAACGTAGCTTGTATAGAATCTTCAATAAATCATTCCAAGTTGATTCACTAGGGCTAAATGTTAGGAATAATGTCGGTTGCCCTTCTTGACGCACCATAGCGTCGTATTTCTTTATTATTCTTAATTTTAAAAATATATAGTACAATAAACTTAGGCTAGCAAATTGTTAGTTATTGCTGTAACACTCTGTATACTCATATGTTTTCTGTTATACTGGGTTCTGTTGTTTGTGGAAATATTTATTAAAATCAAGGAGCATAGGTAAAACTATAGATGAAGCCCGTCAGGTCAATAAAATCTCTAGTTGTGTCTATGGTATTGTGTATTATTTCAACAATAAAATAAAATAAATATCTAGTCAGGTCTTGGTCACAATGACATAACTATTATTCTACACAGCTGTTATTTACAATTAATTATTTTTTCATAGTGGCTATTCAAAAATTAAAATTTTATTTTAGATTTCTAGTCATTCAGTGGCAGTCAGTTGTGGTTTTATTGTATTTAATTAAGGTAATATTATTATTATTATTATTATTATTATTATTATTATTATTATTCCATAGTATTTAACTATATTTGTTTGTTTTTTTTAGGTTGACGGAAGTTGACAGAAGGTTGCATTCATTCCTAGAAGTCGTAGAAGTAGTAAAGTAGTAGAAGAAGTTATTGTAGTTTTTTTTTTTTTTTTTTTTTATTGTATTGTAATTTTTTTTTTAAAAATGGGACGCCTATCAAAACGTGCGCTAAAAAACAAAGAAGCCAAGTCACGGTCCCGTGACAATGAAAGTTTTCGTGTACAAGAACTTGAAAATGATAAATTAAGAAAACGGTTATATCTTGCTTCACAAGATATTACAAATCAAAAAAAAATTCTTAATTTGAAATGTACAAAAAAACGATTACTCTCTAAACTATACATAGATGATTCAATTTCTGATAACTCTTTTAGTATATTTTTATACCTTTGGATCATATCTAAATGATTTTTACAATTTTTCATTTCTAAAAGTTTTTTACAATTTTCCATTTCTATTATTTATATTAGTAAAAATTTTTTTTTTAACATTGTTCTATTAAAAATATTTTTCTAATCTTTTTGATTTTGATATCTAATCAGTGTATTGAGATGGTTTACAAAATCGTTTCTATCTATGTTTGTTTTATAATGTCCCCAAGCTAATGTATCAATACCATTTTCCAAAATAAATCTTTTATCATTATAAACACTTAAAGCTTTTTTGTTTTGTTCTACAGTAAAAATATTATGTTTCTTAGTTCTAAATAAATTTTGTTTAACATATTTTGATTCTTTTGTTAGTAAACATTTTTCAAAATCATTAAAATATATTTTATTTTATACAACATTTTTTTTAACACCTTTTGCTTTTTTAATTTCTTTTTCAGTATCTAATACTCGATGTGAATATAATTTAGATCTTAAGCCTATAAATTCAGTCATTATTTTTCCATTTAACTCATCTTTAAACTTGCCTTAAGCTTTTTTGTTAACTAAAGGTAAACCAAAAATATTATCTTTTGGATAATCTGAAGTGTCAAAACGATCTAACATAATTTCATATCTTGATAGAAATCATTAGTTTTTATTTCTAATATAAGTGAATCTGTATCTGTATATAACATTCTAACTTTATTTCCATATTTTTTCTTTATAATATTATAATAAAAATCATACATTAACATTTTAGATAAATCTAAAAAACACATTCCTACATATATTGGTGGCTTGAAAGATATTTGTGTTCTTTTCATATGTACGGCAGCTAAATTTTCTGTAAAAATTGTCTTTCGATCAAAATTTAGTTTTGTAATTAATTTTTCTAGTTGGGCTGCATTAGAACACAATTTTATATCAACATGATTTCGAACATTCATCATAGTACGTCCATAAACACTATTATTCATTAATTTGAAAAATTCTTTTTCAAACTCATTCTTAGCTTCTGATCTAAGATTAGTATTAAAATCAATATAAACTTTTAACCAAGGAGATTGACTAAATTCTAATACTCTATGAATTTTCTCTATCTTTAAACCTAAATTAATATATAATTTTACTGTTCCATAATGTATTATATATTTTTTCTTATCATACAAAGTTGTTAATAATTTTGGAAGTTGTTTGTTATCAAAATGTCTTTCTGGTGCTAAAGGGAAATCTGAATGTAGATCATGAAGTTCTTTAGGGTAAGATAAATCGACTTCTAAAATATAACCTTTACATGATTTATCAGAAATATTCATTACATCAAAATCATTCAGATTATCAACCCATTTGAAATCTCCAGTAGGTAAATATTTATTCATTGCCCACCCATAAAGATTATTTGCATCCAAGTATTCTAAAAATATTGATTCATCCTTTTTTTTAAATTTATCTCCCATGTATTTATTATTTGCTTTTGAATATCTTTGACTACATTGAGATAATCCACCCCTGATTCCAGATTCAAACATCAATAATTGATCGACATCTGTTAATAAATCTAATTTTACTTTTGTCATTCTTAACATGCAATCCCACGCAAATCCTGTTGTTGTGTAATATTTATAATCTAATTTAATTAGATCTTAATTAGATTTTAATTAGGATCTAATTTATAATTTTTTAAAGAAATATCTCTAAAATTTTCTATTATATCTGTTAATAATAAAACATCGATCTTATTATATAAACTAGTGAATTCACGCATATTTTGTATATTAAACACTTTCCAAATTTTCTGTGAGTTTTCATATTCCTCTTTAGTTATATTTTTATCTGTGAGAGAACTATAAAATTTTTCAATAGGAGGTAAACATGTTTCATTAAATTTTTCTTCACAATTCATATACTCATAGGGATATGCTAACTTTCTAGTAACTAAATCTAAATGTTCTTCAGGAAAATATTTACTAAGTTCTTTAAATTTATTTTTTAAATTTAATTTCGAATCATTTTAGATTCTGAGTGGAACGATGAATGTATTGATTTTACAATGATGTGTGTTTTTTTATTTTTTTTTTTATTTTTTTTTTATTTTTTATTTTTTTTTTTATTTTTTTATTTTTATTTGTGTCTGTCATCACGTTTTAGGACAGTAAAAATGCTTGGATTTTCTTCAACAGTAGCTTTTCTGATAGGAAAGTGAATCTAGTTGGTACTTTGGGGGGTCAAAAGTGAAAATTTCCCAGTAGTTTTCAAAAGCGCCGTGAAAAACAAAAGAAAAATTAAGGAAAAACGGGAATTTTTACGCAAAATCTGTTTTCGAGAAAATCGATTTTGGTTTTTGGTGTAACTTTAAAACAAATGACCGTAGATAAGTGAAATTTTTACTGGTTGTTTATATTTGCATTTTCTATACACGATAACATTTTCAAAATATTTTGATTTATTTTGAACTGTTTAGGGACATTTTCATTTTCCAAATGTTTTTAGTTTTTTTTCTAAAAATATCAATAAAATTTTATTTGTTGGTTGCGAAAGCTTGAAAATTTAATAGAAGGCTCCTAGTATATTGTTTCAAAGGCAGATGAAAAATATTAAAAATCCTTAGTCACAATTTTTTTTTATAAGCATTTAAAGTTCAAAAATTGACAAAATATGGAATAATCACGAAAATTAGCAAATTATTTTGAGTTAAGAATTCGTAAAAATTTTTCTTTTTAAATCTAAGATTTGAACATTTAATATAAGATTCTTTATAAGTTTACCTACCTTTATCAAAACAAAAATGTCTATAAGAAAGTCAAATTCAATTTTTATGAGCGTTTGAAATTCAAATTTTAACAACATTGGATATTCACTCGATTTCTCATGTAGCGATTTCCTTATTTTGTTGTAATTCAAAAACGAATGACTGTAGATATATGAAAATTTCACTGAATGTTCAGATTAGCATTTCCTATACACTGTACAATTTTAAAAATATTTTGACTCTTTTTGAGCTGTTTACGGACATTTTCAGTTTTCAATTATTTTAGTTTTTTTTTCTATAAATATCAATAAAGTTTTATCGGTTGGGCCAAAAAGTGTAAAAATTTAATACAAGGCTCCTGATATATTGTTACAATATTAGTTGAAAAATATTAAAAATACATAGGCACAATTTTTTTTTATAAGCATTTAAAGATCGAATTTTCACAAAATTTATCAAAATCTCGAAATTATCAATCGCTGCAATTAAAAAATTATAAAATGTCCAGTTTTTATAACTAATAATTGAAAATTTAAAACTTAGATTCTCATAAATAGTTCATACTGTAACCAAAAAATCTAAAAAATACATAAGCACAGTTATTTTTTACAGACATTTTAAATTCAAATTTGGACGAAATGACATTAAAATCAGTGTTAACGATTTTGGTTATTTGTTGTAATTTAAAAATATTATTCGTCGATATAATATGAAACTGAAGAATCAAGACATAGCCTATCCATACAATCTATAGTTTAATATTATTGTCACATTATTGTTCTATGATATTAAGATTACCCCAGAACATAGAGTATATAGAGATGCCCTATCAGAATAAGTATTATGAATTATGTGAAGCAAAACATGTCGGATTTGGTTTCCAATAACTAACAACGCAACTGATAGATAGCGCTAATTTTCAACTTTTCGTAAATCCCACCAATGTAATATTTTGAATATGTTATAATACTTTCTACTCAGAAACTATTTTAAGAACAAACCTAAGATGCTGGTGTGTTACAATAATTTAAGTATTGATAGTACTGATAATTTCCTCACCAAAAAGTTACTACCCTCCCATACATATTATAATAGTATTTACGTATTTGTGTAAATCAAGTTCAGTTCAGTAATATTATAATAATTAATATTATATTGATAGTTATAAATAAAGGTTAATATAACCATAGAACAATATGATATAATTGAGTAATAATAATGAATAATATAATTAAATTATAATAAATATTGTATTATAGTTCATATACAATAAAATATTTTCTATAGTTTGCCTACACTGTTTTGTTTGCATTTCCGCTTCATATTATTTCAATTAGGGCTCCTCTATATACTCTATGCCCCAGAATATTCTGTGTTATCACTTTCTGTCGTCGATTGATAAGCTTTTGTCCGAAAAATGAAAAGAGTGGTTATTATTTTGTGGTTATACGGCAGTGACCAACTACTTGTGTTGGAGTAAAGTTGTTGCATAGGAAAAAATTTGGTGCAAACATTTTGGTGATTGAAAGTGATAAGATGTGACGGGGACGCTGTGTATCATTTATAATATGTTATTTTACTAGTTCCCCGTTACAGGCGCCGGCCAAAGAGTTCTGGTTTACCTGTGATATGAAGTACGACCCGTTGAAAAACATGGAAACGAGTCCGCGTATCTCGTACCACGTACGTCTGTAATAGTTTTATAAGTTTGTTTACTCGAGTTACGTAAACGTTTTACAACGTTTAACGTTTTAAGTATAGTTTGTTATTATTTATTTTATAGTTATTACCTATATAGTCTTATTAGGCCGAATATAGGCCGAATTCTGCCGGTAATAAAATCTGTTATCAGTCGGTTAGCGTTAACCGACACTTTACCGGACATTGTAAGAACGGCCCTTATATGTACCTACTTTTTTTCATTCTTTACAATATATTGTTTTTAACCAATAATTACACGTCGTGGCAGGTTTTGAATTTTATTTTATTAAAATGGTTCGCTCTAATAACCAAGCGATTTGTTTCATTTATCAACAGCATTCTATCATTAAAAACAGCATTGAATCGAGATATTTAATTCCCAAAATACTTCTGTTGCAACGTCGTGGCAGTGAGTGTGTTTACATTATGCAGCTCTAGCAGCAACCCAACCGGCAGCGCTCGCCGGTTAACCTGCTGCTCGCACTGCTCAATTTACCGCTCTTGACGGGAGCGACAATGCGAGGAGCATGATCAGCGCGAGTGACCTGTTTAGTGTTTACATACTCGTGCTGCCCACTTCCATACCCACTTCCCTGCTCACTTCCACGAAAATGGGCTGAATGTAAACGAGGCATTAAAGGTATGTAATGTACTAATGTGTAATACATAATATTATATTTATTTATTTTTATTTTTTTTGTTAATTGGAGACTTCTGATTAAGAAGAATTACATTAAGGTCGTAGTCGTGTCGTCGAACAAAACAAATTTAGATACCTGTGAATTGAAAATGCAAACATATGTTGTTTGGAAATCTGCTGTGTCTAGATATTTCAATGTAACTGTAAAAGGAACAAGTCTATGTACCACAAGACCAGCTACATATTATAATAGGTAAGAACTACGGTTTTTTTCTGACTAACCTACTTTCATCACCATAGAAGCACAAATTATCAATATAAAAACATCTATGATAATCCAGTACCATGTTACTTTTTTTAGATAACAAAGTATCTGAAAAAAATTATTTGTAGGATATTAAAACTGAAATGAATAACTCTTATTATTTAAATAGGTTTTTAATTTTTTTTTCTTAAAACACTATTAATTTACCTACTCTTATTTTCGGGATTTCAACATCGACTACCTCCGTCTGTTGTGTTCTTTCCTATAACATAATTTAATAATATTAATTCAATAGTTATATTAAATAATAAATATATACATATTTAGTAGTTTTGTATGTATAGGTAGATTATTTATGATAGAGGCTTAATAAATTGTATTTAATTAGTTAATATGATGATGATAGAATTATAGTGTTAACACACTTCAAACAAATAATTATATTAATAATCATTGATTTATTTCACAATAAAAATAGTTTATTAAAATTGATTACAAGTGTCAACATTAACTAGGTTCTACCTTCACCTGTTAAAATTAAAAATATTATTAATACCATATTTACTTTATTTGTGGTAAGTGACCACATAAATTAATTTTAAAATTGGTATGCCTAAAATAATGGTAATTTAACATTAAGGAGGGGTCAAGTTAACGGAACGCAGCTGGTACAGCGGGTGCTTCCATTTGCTCGGTTGAAATGTTGATTGTAGTTGGGTGTTACGTAGTTGTACAGGATTCTTTCTCGGAGTTGCTGGAAGGTGTACAGGCTCCCAACGGTGGTCCAGTGATGGATTTTCCTCCTTGATTGAATTTTAGAAGTTGAAAAATTTCGAAAAAAATTTTTTAATTGTTCTTCAGGGTTCTTCTAAGTATCCTTTTGAGATACCCTGTCCACAGCGCCAATTTTGTAACGTGCCAACCACTTCAACTCAATATTGATGGTATTTTGAATTAAAATGACAAGTTGATGGTATAATGATAGTTTATTTGTATTTATTTAACACGAAAATATTCTAAGTCCAAATAATAAAATTATAAAATTGTGGTAAACGGGTTGTGACTTAGTATCGACTTTGTGGCTGTTCTGCTAGTGCTCGTCGTCTCGGCTGGTGTTCGTCTGATGGACACTTGTCCATCGACGTATTTCGTCGGTTTTCCTATTAGATCCCTCCTATGGCATTAATAAAAATGGTACATAGCTGCGTACACCTGACGTCATTTCGGCGTCCTCTACGAAATAATGTTAATTGGGATTATATGTTTTCAAAGTTATCTATTTTTGTTATTTACGGCTTTTTCGTAATTCCTAGAATATGGATAATGTGCGCGTTCTATACTCTTATCGATGTGGCTGCCCGGACGCTTATATTATTACTATTATCGGGTTACGTGCCCTCTGCAGCATTTATATCTGTTATTGAATGTAATATATTATATTATAAGCGTATTATACTTAATACAGCATAATATAATATAATATTTTATATATTATTACTATTATAATATGTACGTAGTCACAGCCCGTTACATTATTTTAAAAGCATAGACTATTAGAATTAGATAAAAGAAAACTAACCTAACGTAGGGGGACTGAACCACTAATTGGGGGGACTATAGTCCCCCCTCATCATAAGCCCATGGTGCCCTCTCACAACGTTCCGTGCAACGCGCGTCGAGCTAGGGACCTCGGGCACCGAGAAAACTCGCTTTTTCGGCCCCCTCATATCTGGAAGTCTGGCGGGCGAACGATAAGGCGTACGTACACGCGCGATAACTCGTCGCACGCCGCTCGGTGAGACGAATCTAGGGATACCAGGCCCGACGAGTTCCGGCAAATAGTGGGTGAGTAACGCCGTTTCCCATATTTCTCCTATACCATATCACGGCCGCCCAACGCCGCCCGGGGGAAAACGGAAAATACGTGCAAACAGCTGTTATTCCTTTCGGCAAGGTACGCTCACTCGCGCAAGGTAGGCTCAACTGATGCGTTCTGTGATTGGCAACCGTGGTTGACCGACGGCGGTAGTATCACATCAGTGTTTACAGAAAACCATTAAACGAATAGTATAAACTATTATGATCTATGGACCGTGATTTGTGACTTGTGGACGCGTGTGTCGTGTGTTACTGTGTTTTATTATATTTATTATTTTATAACCAATATAACCTCTCTTAGCACTGTCGTAGTGTCGTGTCGTCTGTCTTTGCCGTTTGCTGTTTGTTAAATATTAATCTGTGTCGATCTTTTTTGCTTCAAATTTCAAATTGAATAATATCTTCCTTTGGTAAGTAATTACATGAATACCTACCATTTTTAATTTTATGATATTTCATATTTCCAAATACAATTAAATGTAACTTGGTTGTAGGTACAGCAGAAACTCGATTAACAGTCACTCTCGACGACGAGTGACTGGATGATGACGGATAACAGAAAGTGACGGTTAATCGAGTTTCTACTGTACTATTAATCTTTAAAATGTTGATTGTTTTATCTTTATTAATGAGGTGGATGGGTTTAGATGAAAATCATGAACAATTACAGTTTATTAATATTGAACATAATTAATTATTTATTATACATGACGATGTTAAACACAATTAATCCACATGATCTTAATGAGAGAGGCTCTCAGTCTGAGAACAATACAATTATTATGTACCTAACGTCTATGTCTACTACGAGGGGTAAATGACAGAAAGTTTGTACACCAAATTACTGATTTCAATGGTTATACCTATGATTAACCATGATTTACTACAAAGATCACCTACGGTTACCCATGAATACCAATGATTAACCATGATTACCTATGATTACCATCACCTAATGTACACTGATTACCCCCAAGGTGTTTACCCCTCGGTCTACTATAGCATAGTTAACAATCATAATAATAATAACATTGATATGAATAATACTCAATTGTTATATTTATTAAGTAGGTATAATATAATAATATATCTACCTTGACTAATAAGTTTTTAATGCGCATATTAGTACGGGTTAAAACTGTTTTAAATCCATAGATATTTGCTTCATACAGAATATACCTAGTTTGAGTTATTTTATTAGGTACCAGTAAAAATACAAATGTCTGTGGATATAAAATTGTTTAATACCTTCAAATAAACATACTATATTATACTAGGTTAGGTAGGTATACCTAGGTACTAAAATTGTAAGTATTATTGTGCAACAAATAAATAGGTACCTACCTACCTAACACAATAGTGAAATAGTTAATATATTATAGGTACAATCTATGCATTTTTAAATTTAAGTTTAATTATTTTATTTAATGGTAATAATAATATGTTCATTATTTATAAACTAAAGATAATACTGTTATACATATTTTGTGCAGCACTGGTGAAATAATTATTAAAGATATCTGATATTTCTTTTGAATTGTTAGAAATATATGTAATTCTTCCCCAGTGGCACTTAATATGAATTGGATAGGACATTTATTTTTTGAACGGTTATACATATAGTAATCTCTTTAATTATTTTCCAGTTTAATTTGGAGTTATGGCTTGCTCTGTCTAATTCAGATTGATATAATTTTGTATTGCTATTTGTATAGTGTTAGATAAGATATGTCTGTATTGTAGGCACCTATAGTGTTTTTTTAGTTTTTTGTTTGTAGGGTTTTTCTTTGTAGATAAGTGTAATTTATCTATTGAAATACCTATTATTACCCTTTGAGGATATATTTGTATGGTTTAAGAGGACGTGATACCCGCATGTGTTGTCTCCGTCTTACAAGTGCGTAACATAGCAAATTATAGGCAAAGCAGAACACGTGTAGCTCCAATGCTCCATTAGCTTAAACATTTGAGTAAATTTACCTATTATAAAATCTAAAGGTAAGATTATTATCTAAACAACCTCATGGGCTTTTTTATATTTTAATTTTAAAGTGAGTAATGATTTCTTTAAAATGTACGAATAATTTAAAATTTTGAAATACTCATAACTCGCTTTGAAATTAAAATGTAATAAAAAGCCCATGATGTTGTCTAGATAATAATCTTACCTTTATATTTTATAAGAGGCCAATTCACTCTAATTTTTAAGCTAACGGACCTATACGTGTTCTGCTTTGCCTATAATTTGCTATGTTACGCACTTGTAAGATGGAGACAACACATGCGGGTATCACTTCCTCTTAATAGGAACTACTGTTTTAATTTCTAATAAGTTTTTATAAAATGGATTTTGAAAAAAAAATCACATTTAAGTGCTCGATCTAAAAGAAGACGAATTCAAGAAGAATTGCAAAGTGACGATGGAGCTTTTTTAATGGGTGATTTGAATAATAGTCCAACTACATCAAAAAACAGCGAATCTTCTTTTCAAACAAACATTAATATTTGCTCTAGTAAACCAGTCTCTCTGCAATTAAATGAAACAATTGACAAATCTCCATCCTCTCAAAATCCTCAAGAAATAGAAAACTTAGATTTGATTTATGAGTTTTTAAATAACAAATCAAGCATATTGACTTCATCAGAATCAGAATCTGAACAAGATGAAGATAATTATATAAATGAAACAAGGTTATGTGATCAAACTTTTTTTTTTGGAACATGTATTGCTAAGTGGGCTGTCGACTTTAATATTCCACAAAATGCATTAAATAAACTACTAGTTCTTTTAAAACAACATAAATGCTTTAACGATTTACCTAAAGATTCAAGGACTATTTTACAATCGAAAACAGTTGAGCCATATAATTTTGATGCTGTTGAACCTGGAACATATCATCATTTTGGTCTATTGAATGGAATTAAAAACAATCTTCCAGAATGTTTGAAAGATGATACCGATATCCATATTGTGGTAGGAGTTGATGGTTTACCAATTTTCAAAAGTAATCCAGAACAATTTTGGCCTATACTAGCATACATTCGCCCAGAAAATAATAATGTATTTCTAGTTGGACTTTATTGTGGCAAAGTAAAACCTGCTGATAGTAACAGTTTTATTAAATCATTTATTGATGAGGCACTATTACTGATACTGGTATTTGTATTAATAATAAAGTGTATAATCTATATATAGACGTATTTTGCTGTGACGTGCCTTCAAAATCGTTTTTATTAAAGACTAAAGGACATTCTGGATTTTTTTCTTGTTCAAGGTGCGAACATGAAGGCAAATATTTATCAAATAGAATGTGTTTTCCTTTTTCTTCTCCTACAAGATGTCCGCCTAAGAGGACACATCAAAATTATGTAATGCAATCAAATGAAGACCATCATGTTGGTGATATATCTCTCATATCCTCATTACCTTCATTTGATGTGGTCTCCGATTTTTCACTCGATTACATGCATTTAGTGTTCCTTGGTGTTGTTCGGAAATTGATTCTATTGTGGATTAAAGGTCCGGTTAGTATTCGATATCCTTCATGGAGAATAAAAGAAATATCAATACATCTTGAAGATATTAAAGCTAATATTCCATGTGAGTTTGCAAGAAAAACTCGTAAGCTAGATGAAGTGAATCGTTGGAAGGCAACAGAGTTCCGTTTGTTTCTGTTGTATGTTGGTACTATTGTTACTAAAAATGTATTAACTGTCGAACATTGGAAACATTTTTTTGGTTTAAATGTAGCAATGATTATACTTCTCAGTCCAGACCACGCTAAATTTATAAATATTGCCAGAAAATTGTTAGACAATTTTGTGAGAAAATTTGAATATATTTATGGTCCGCATCTGATATCCCATAATGTACATGGTTTGACACATATTTGTGACGATTATGAAAAGTTTGGGCCTTTTGACAACTGTTCTGCATTTCCATTTGAGAATTTCATGGGTTCCCTGAAGAAAATGTTAAGGAAACCCGATAAGCCTTTACAACAGATTGTCAAAAGATATAATGAAATTTGTCATTTAAAAACTAAAATTCAAACTAAAATTGCCCAATATCAACTTTGTGGACCACATGTACGTGGACCAATATTAGAGAATGCATTAAAAGGAGACCAGTTTACTTCTGTTGTATTAAAAACAATGAAAATAAAAACTCACATAGAAGCTGACTCCTACCTACTTACTAGTGATGATAATGTTGTAAAAGTTTTTAATATAATATGCAACCAAAATTTAGATGAAGTTATTTTAATATGTAAAAAATTCAAAAACCAACACATAATGTTTAATGATCCCATAAAATCATCAAAATTAGGCATTTATATAGTTGATAAATTATGTAATAATTTTATTTGGTATAAAATTAGTAGTATTAAAAAAAAAGTTATGCTCTTACCTCATATCAACAATACATTTATTGCTCTACCAATTGTTCATTCTACTGAAATATAAACTTTTTATTGTTAAACTCATAAACCTAATGGTACCTATACAATTGTGTTTCCTATTATTATAAGACAATATTAAATGTATTATTCAGTTTTACTATTAAAAATTAATACCATTATATAAGATAATAATATTTACCTATATTGAGTGACCTATATAATATTACTATTTTTATTTATTTATTTTATATTGTAACTAAGAAAAATATTAATTATAATTTACAGTATAATAATGTGGTCAATCGTTGCTTTTGATGCAGACAACACTGTAGAAGTTGTACCATCAAATTGGTTTCATGATAATGTATGTGCATGGCCCAAAAAAATTTGAGATCATACATTGACAATCAAGTATCACCAAATGAAAAAATTGTTTTCGTTATTTAAATGCTCGCAAATTAGGAAAAGATTTAAGTATGAACTTATTTTTTAATTTTTATAAATTTTAAGTACCTACCTATAGTGAATTATGTTATTGTTTGTTTCACTAAATTTACAGTTAGTTATAAAATTGCCGAGGAAAAGGCCAATCTGGGTAAACAGACATCTGATTTGTCAACAAATGAATTTTCTCAAGAACATTTTGATACAAATAAACTGAAATTAAAAAGAAAGATATCTCTTGAAAAAGTAACTAAAGATAATAAAGTTTTATGGAGCCCAGATTCTGGTGATATTTTTGGTAAACATTATTTATCATAAATTATTTAAAATGTTAATAGAATAACGTATATTATGTTTGTGACTTTGTTAAATACTTATTGAATCAAATTTTATTTAATAATTTCAGATGATAGCGATGTTGATCCTATATACTCACCGCCAGTATTGAAGAATAATGTCCAAGGTAAAATATATATTATATTTGCATATTGTTGAAAAAGTAAACATTTATCATGTTTTACATATATTACCTATGTATATGATTACTAACTTGTAACGGTACATATTATTATATTTGCATGTTCAATATGTTTATTATTGTTATATAATATATAATAACATCCTAGAGTATTTATATTTACCCATATTTTACGTAATTATATCTATTATATAATAGTTATTACTTTTGTTTATTTTAAAATGAATTACTAATTAATATTTCCCTTAAAAATTACAAGTTAGTAATATTTTTAATTTAGCAGTATTCCGTAGTGTATATAGGTATACTACTTTGCAAGATTTTTGGAAAATGTATTATTTACATCTATAATTTTGTAATATTAAATACTATTAGAACTTGTTATAGGTGAATTGTCATCACCAAAAGCATCCTTCAGCAAGCTTCCCAGTATTGGCCAGAAAAAAGTTAGACTTTGACATTTGTTCTTCAGGTGGCCCAAACAAGATAAAAAAACTAAAAACCGTGGCTGGTAAATAAATAAATGCTTATTATTTTAACTTTTTTTTTGTTTAATGCAGACACGCATACAGTGTGAAACAATTTAAATGGTAAAACACATTCATTAAAATTAAAAATAACTATTGTTTTACAATAATATTAGTTTGGATTTTTCTCCATTATACAGTATTGTTTAATAGTTAATTTAAACATTTAATAAAAATATGTAAATTGTTACACATTATTATCATGTTAATTATAATAATGTTGAATATAATTCAGATTTCTAATCTATATATATAAGAATCTAACTTGATTTTGGAGACGAAGGAAACCGGTTTTGAACCCTCATAAAAATAATAATAATAATAATTAACTAATTACCAATTATCTTCATATATTCACCGATAACGATGTCTTTTTCTTTTTTTTGTTTATTTTATAATCGTTGACCTATAATAATGTACAAAGGTAATAAAAAAAAATAATAAATAAAGTTTTTAATACGCATGCGCGCTCCCTTATTTATTCGATCGAAGAGATCGACATTTCTAACTCCAATCGTTCAGTCGTTTGTTGTATAGCATTACTAACAGATCTAATTTTTTTCTCAAGTGTTAATTAAATATATTATTTCAATAATAATAATAATAATTGTGAACTTCGTTCAAATTGCATTCAGGCAATTCCATCGTGTGCAATTCAAAATGGAGGAGGGAGGTAACACCTAATACTTGATAATTGTAATTAATAATTCTATAAAGTGTACCCACCTAATGATTTAAATATATTTTATAGGTTAATACAATGGCTTAGAAGTTGCAACAGGACCGATTTATTGGAACGCGAAAACAATATTCGTACGAATAATAAAAACTTTAGAGTGTGCAATTGTCGCTTTGAAACCAATATGTTTTTTACTACACAGCGTAAGAGGTTAAGACCAAATGTTGAACCCACATTATTTGGTATGTGGTATATATACATTATTAAATAATATATCTGTTTATTATACTTCGCCTATGTTTCACTACTATTTATTATTATAAATGCATATACTTTAGGTGATATACCGTTCAAGTGGGTAAAATTCCGGTCTGCCTATTTATATCAACCTCTAAGCATCCATATTATGACGACGATGATGTTTGTATCGGTGTAATGGATGTAATTTGTCAATATTGCAATGCAATGAAATTCAAAGGTAGTTTATTAGTGTATACATTTTTAGAATTTTGAAAACATTTTATATTATTTTCTTAATTAAAGGAGAATCTGCTGGTATGTGTATGTGTTGTTTAAATGGAACTGTTCGTATTCCTAATATCGATGAACCACCAGAACCAATGAAAACTCTTTTGGAAAGTTCAACAAGTATTTCAGAACACTTTTTAGAAAATATTAATAAATATAACAATGCATTTCATATGACCTCATTTGGAGCAGCAGAAACTATTGTCGAAAATGATATGCCTACATTTAAAATAAGAGGTCAAGTGTATCATTTAGCCGGGTCGTGGATGCCTTTACCAAATACAAATCATAAATATTTACAAGTTTATTTTATGGATGACTAAGAGGAACAAATTGATGTGCGAATGGGTATTTGCAGTGGATTGAATAAAGGTAATTGTATTGTATAATATATTTGTTGTTTAAAACGTTTTAATTTAGATATTATAAGAGATTTGCAATTATTGTTACATAATATCAATCCTTTAATTACTAAGTTCAAAACTGCACTGGATCATATTATGCCCACTGATCAATACCGATTAGTCATAAATGCAAATATGGTTCCTCAAGGTCAACATAGAGGTAGATTTAATGCACCATCTCAAGTAAAAATGGCTGT